>JAKJHU010002204.1:0-45864 GCA_022316685.1 Progne subis subis | reverse complement strand
CATCAAAAGAACCACCAGGAGGGTGACGAGCACCTTGTGCAGAGACCACGCATGTGCTACAAGGGCTTACATAAACATGTTATTAGAAAATATGTACAATATGAAGGTTTGGAAAGCATAATGAGAACATTAAAAAAAAAAAAAGTATAAGAGCTAGTACTGTGTGAAGGACACACAAATGAATTTGTGGTGGAACTATCCCCCTCACTCCTGGTGTCGAATAAACAGATACCTGCTCTAAAAGCCTTATAGTATGGGTTCTGTTTTCTTGCCTAGTTTTCCCGGGTTTTTACCCACCTCATTGCCTGCAAAGTTGGACATACCAGCAGGAATTCCCAGTTGTTGGGAGAGGCTCTCTAATCCCTGGCTATGAAAGCTTCCCACTGCTGATGGGTGAATGTGGGTGATGGCAACATTGCAACTGGTGATGGATGTTTCTTAATCACTGCAGGGAATCTTTGATAGTGATGACTGGGTGAATTGCTGAGCTTCTCCTTTTGTGATTCTTTGCAGTTCTGCATTATGTAAATTACATTATTCCTTAGGTTTGTGTCAGTTTTGCGTGCTGACCCTGCCTCACCTGCAAGATGGACACAACAGGCCTCAGAGAACCAAGGTGCCTTGTGACACTGCGGGGCCTGGTGTGACCAAGGGGGACCATAGTGACACTGTGGGGCACATGGAACCAAGGGACCAGTGTGACGCTGTGGAGACTCATGGAACCAAGGAGATCATTCTGACACTGCAGGGACTCTCATAATCAAGGGTCCATTGTTTTCCTCTCCCTGCCCCAGCCCTGCAAAGCAGCCCAGACCTGTCTGGCCCCTGCAGCAGGAACTGGAGGCACTGGAGGTCAGGAACAGCCACTCTGTGTCTGGAATGCTCAGGACATGCTCAGCTCAGGCAGCTCGTGCAGCCCCCAGGGCCAGCCCCGCTGCCCAGCACAGCAGCACAGAGTTGGCCCCGGGGCTCCTCAGGCAGCTCCTGCTGCCCAGGGACAGGGCAGCCTCTTGCCAGGGCTCCTCTGCACAGCCATGGGCTCCTGCTCTGCTCCTGGCACATGCCAGCTGCCCACAGAGCCTTTTGCCAGGGGAACACGTCTGTGCTGGCCCTGAGCAGCCATTGCTGCAGCCCCTGCCCTGCTGCCCACAGCCCCGAGCTGGGGCTGCTGCTCTGCAGAGCACGGGGGCTGTGCTGCCCGGGGCCCTGGGCTGCCTCTGCTGGGCTCTGCTGCTCAGGCTGGGAGACACAGGCAGCTGATGCTGCTCCCTGCACTGACCCCCTCGCACACAGGCTCTGCTGGGGCCATGGAGGCTGCTCAGAGGTGCCTGCCTTCTTCCAGGGCTGCCCCATGGCCTTGGGGCTGCCCTGCATCCTCCTGGGGAAGTTCCCTGAGGGTCAGACCAGTCCCTGCCCAGGACTCCTTTCCCTGTGCCCGCTGTGTCCCCCTGGGGCTGCAGAGCTCTCCTGGCTCACAGCACACATTCAGTCCTTGATCTCGGGGTGAGCCCCACCCTGGCCAGGCCTGTGCCCAGGGAGCTCCACTCCCTGCTGATCCCTGGCACACACTGTCCCTGCAGGTGCCCTGTGTTCTCCTGGCAGCTCCCAAGGCCCTCCAGACAAAGCTTCCCCTGCCATCAGCCCTGGCACCAGCTGCAGAGCCCCAGCCAGGTTCAGCACAGACCATTCCCCATCTGATGGGCCCTGGCCACCAACAAGCAGAACCTGAGCCAGCCCTGAGTTCCCCTGAGGGCCACACTGGGACCCTGATCTCATCCCACTGAGCCCTGGAGAACAAGGAACACAAGGAGCCTCTTCAGAGTCTGTTCCTTGGGCCTGTTCCTGAGAGGGACTGTGCAGGGAGAGCAAAGCCTTCCTGCCCTGCCCTCAGGAGATCCCTTTGCTGCTGCAGCTGCTGTGCTGGAGCCCAGCTGTGTCCCAGCAGTGCCCATGGCCTGTCCCCTGCCTGTGGGCACAGCACGGACACGCAGCAGCACAGTGACCCAAGCTGCCAGAGCACTCGGGCCTGACAGCCACAGCACGGCTGGGAAGGAGAGGCTGGAGTTGGGAAGAGCAGATGTGGGAAGAGCCAGGGCCATTGTCCCTGGCTGTGCTGCTGTGCTGGGAGTCTCTTCCCTCCACCTCTGCTCACAGGCACTGCCCCTGCAGAGACAGAGAAGGGCAGAGGAAGCATCTTGGACACACAGGGCAGAGCAGGACACTTTATTTTACATAAATGCACAGTGATGATGGCTCCTTACTGTCCTCTGCTTATCACAAGCATGGGAGATGCTGATGTAGCAACACTGTGACTAATGGCAACTGTTTTTTGGAAATATATTTAAAAAAAAAAAAAAAAAAAAAAAAAAATGACACATGGCACAGAGCAGTCCTGGCCTGGAATGAGTTCCATTCAGAATGCTATGCAGAAACAAAGAGGCACTTGATTTTTTTCTGATAAGCACAGAGTGGTCATATTCCTCTGGGCATCCTCACGCTCCTCTTTCCTCAGGCTCTAGATGAGGGGGTTCAGTGTTGGAGGCACCAGCGAGTCCAGAAGTGACAGTGTCAGATCCAGGGATGGGCACCAGGGTGGCACAGGTGACCTTTAGGCTTTGCAGGGCCCAGGCACAAGGGCTGTGCCCGAGTCAGGGCTGAGCTCACACTCTGTGGGCTGGGGCAGAGCCCAGGCAGAAATCAGCCCCTGCCCCAGCAGCTCTGCAGTGGTGGCCACCAGGCCGGGTTGCCAAGGGAGGCTTCTGGCCATGGCCTGCAGGGAGCTGCTGCTGCCAAGGTTGCCTTTGGTGTCCCAGGCTCTCCTGGCACAGCTCCCAGCACTCTGCACTTGTGCCCGAGGCCTTCACTGTGTTGGGGCTGGCCTGGGGCTTTTCCTGCAGCGGGACCTGGCCTGGCCATGGCACAGGAAAGGCAGTTCCTGCTGGAGCAGGAGGCTCTGCCTGCAATGGGCTCAAACAACCCCCACAAGGCTCTGTTTTCAAAGTCCCCAGTGGGAAATGAAGAAGAGGGTTCATGCTTCTTTTGGGGTGAATAATGCTGAAAGCAGCCTGACTCCTCCATCCCCAAGTTCAGCATCTGAGAGGGAGCTGAAGCTGTGCAGAGCTGGAGAAATTCCCAGATAAAGGAACAACCAAGTGACACCACTGAGAGCTTCTGCAGAGCTGCTGAGCTGGCACAGCCTGGGCACATCTCACTGACAGGGCAGCACTTCAGACTTAGAAGGGGCCCTGCCCCAAATTTTTAACTGCAGCATCTCCTGACAGTTCCCTTCTTGGTGGGGTATGAAGATTCCTCCCTGGAGTGGAGACATCCTCAAGGTCACTGCCTGAGGCTGAGCTCAAGAGATTTGCCCAGGATCATTGGTCTGAGGGAGAGACACCCATCTCTACTTAATGACTGATTTTGCTTTAATACAATTGCTTCAAAATTGCTTCCTAGAGCACTATATTAAAATAGGTGTTACAGCTCCTACCCTATGGAGTAGGTAATTCTGATTAAGACCTTTCTGTCTAACCATGATCATAAATCAGTCATATCTATATGTACACAAATACTTCTGGTTTGCCATCCTTATTCTTGTGGGACAAAGTTGTACAAAGGTTCAATTCCACCTGTATAATCCTTTACACAGAAATCTTTAACAAAGTCTGGGGCTGGGATTGGATCCAGTAAGTCCCAGGATCCTCTCACAGAAAGAGTTTGTAAAGCCTGGTTTGGGGAGCTTGGGGGTATGATTGGGGTGTTGGGGGTCCTTTCTGCACCTTGTGACCCAACAGGAACTTGTTTAATAAATTTTGCCTGAAGCTCCCACTCTGCCCATGACAGGAACCCCTGTGAGGGTCTGTGACAGCCCGGCTCTTTGGCAGCCTGGACACTCCTGGGATGTCCCCATGGAGCCCTGTGAGTGTCTGTGACCTCACTGTTCTTTAGGAGCACAGGGATGTCACCACTGGACTCCTGCCACTGCCTGGGACAAATTGGCTCCTTGGCAGTGTACAGACACCTCTGTTGTCACTGTGCAGCCCTGTGACTGTCTGTCACCTCATAACCCTTGGGAAGATTAAGGACCCCTGGGATGTCACCACGGAGCCCCTGTGAATGAGTGTGGCCAAACATCTTCAGGAGCCCAGAGACCCCTCAGATGCCAGCATGGAGCCCCTGTGCCTGCACGTGAGCTTATAGTCCTTTAGCAGGTGGAAACCCCTGGAATGTATTCAATTTAAATAGATTGCTCTGCTGAGCAATCTATTAGAATCTATTTAGAATAGATTCCTCTGCTCTGCTGAGGATGGATACTCAGCAGCTTGGAGGTTCCCTGATGAATTTTAGTTCTCCAGAGGCTTGCTGTCCAGAAAACCCCTGGAATGTATTCAATTTAAATAGATTGCTCTGCTGAGCAATCTATTAGAATCTATTTAGAATAGATTCCTCTGCTCTGCTGAGCATGGATACTCAGCAGCTTGGAGGTTCCCTGATGAATTTAGCTCTCCCAGAGGCTTGCTCAGTCTCAGTTCTTCAGTTCAGGAATTCAGTGCCAAAGGCTCATTAATATTTCAAAACACCCTAAAAAAGACAAGCCTCTGGGAATAATTTTAATTTCAAGTCTTCAATTCTTATGTGGTTACTTAGATTATTGAAGTATGTTCAAAGAGAATACACTCTGTCTTTGAAAAATGCAGAGAGATTTTTTTTGTCCTGTTTAGTTTTGTTTTCCTGTTTATAGATTGATATCAGCAATCTCCAGTTGATATTGATGCCCAGAAACTCCTTGTGCACTCTGAATAGATATGAAAATCAATATGACCCTTCATGGCTGACAATCAATCACTTTTCCCCAGCCCCCACTCCACCATTTCCCTCCTCCAGCCCCTGGGACTCAGAGCAGCCTTGTGCCAATCCTAGCTTCCTCCTCTCCAGGCTGCAGCTGCAGCTTTCAGCTCCTTGGCACCAACTCCCACCTGCTTTCCTTGCAGAAGGAGCTGCCTGAGACACAGAGGGATGTTCATTTATTGTCAGCCAACGAAACCAAGGGAATGAACAGCCCCATGAAAAACAGAAATCCAGCCAGTGACACAATCAGAGGGGAAGATCAGGATTCCTTCTCCTGCCATCATACAATTCCAGGAAATTCCTGGTGTCTCCTGGTGGGAAAACTTTGGCATTTCTTAGAAGTGCTCAAATGACGCAGCTGATGAAGATGTGCTCGTGCACCTCGCAAGCTGCAGGTCCTGTACAGCCCTGCAGGGCTCCTGTCCCATCTGCTGTGCTCCAGTGTAAAACAGGGAGCAGCACTGTCCCAGGATCATTAGCGAGCTGAATTGGAAAGGACCTCAGCAAGTCAGCAGCCCAAGCTGTCAGAAACGGAGTCAGACCAAGTGGTTCAAGGCTTGATTTGTTCTGGATTGGAAAATCCCAAAGGACAGGGAGGGGGCAGCATCTCAGCACCCAGCTGAGCCCATGAGAAACAAAGGTTTCCTTCTGTCCTGGCTGAAGCTCCCCTCTTTCACCGTATATCATTGTCTTTTTTTCTCCCACCAGGCCCCCAGTGAAGAGCCTGGCTCTGTGCTCTCCATCACCTCCTCGGTGGCACTGCCAGGCTGGCATGAGGAGCCCCTCAGCCTTCCCTGCTCCGGGCTGGACAAGCCCAGCTCCCTCAGCCTCTGCTCACAGCCAAAGGGCTCCAGCCCCACCTTGGAGCCCTTCCCTAACCGTGCTGCAGCTGCCAGACATCTTTCCTGCCCTGGGGAACCCAACTCAAGCCACAGTGACCTGGATCATGCACGTCCTTGATGCCCTGGTCACACAGCCCAGCCCCTTGTCCCTGTGTCAGGCTCTGGGGTTGATCCTGTGGAATATCCTTTGGTGGAGGCTGTGGCTCCAGGTGGACCATGGGGGGACAGTGGACAGGGGACCCTGCTCAGCATGAACAGCACTGGACTTCATGGGGGGGGGAAACTGTTGAGTGGGGGTGGGGTGGAATGACCAACCCAGTGACTACACACAGCCACTCTGTAACATCATAGCCAGCTCTATGATGTCAGGCCTCTGCCCTGTGATGTCACAGATGGCGCTGTGATGTCACAGAAAAGGCCTATGATATACTAGCTGCTCAATGACCTCACATAGCCTCTTCAGTGATGTCATAGCCCACTCTGTGACCTCATGTTACCTGATGATAAATGGTCTACACCTGGTGAGCTAACACAATGCTCATTCTCCAAAACCACTGGCCCATGGAAAGCACACAATGCCCATTGTGTAAGAAGGGGAACTGGAAATTCACCAGCCTCAGTGTCCTGCCAGCTCAGCCAGGCTGACTGGAACATTGGGGTCTGTGATCACCAGGGACCACCAGAGAGACCCCCAGGACAGAAGAGTGCATGCAAAAGGGGAGTGGAAATATGCAAATGATTTCAGGGAAATTATTATCATAGGTATGTTTAGTCCAGGACAGGCAGTTAATATGTATGCAAAATAGGGAATATAAACAGAAACTTTCCTGTACTCAGCACGCACGGCTTTGGGAGGAGCTGTTCCCCCATCCATCCAGCCAAATAAAAAACGCTGCTTCTAAATGCTACATTGGTGTTAAGGAGTTTTTTATTTTACCAAATTGTTGGTAACACTCCCACTGCCAAGGAAAGCTCTGTCTGATGCTGTCCACAAACAGAGAAGGGCTGGTGGGAGATGTGATGGACTGAGGCGTCCTGGGGTGCAGTGACCATGAAATAATCAACTTTCCAAAAATCTGGGAAAGAAGGAAAGGCATCAACAAAACATCTACACTGAAATTGTCGAGGGCAGACTTTGGCCTCTCTAGGATGCAGATCTGGGGAGTACCGAATCAGGTACTGATTTTTTTTAGGAGAAACAGCCCTTAAAAATAGGAGAGCCCAGTAAGGATGGACACACTTCAAGAAAGGAATCTTAAGGGGAGAGGAGCATCCTGTCCTGGTGTGCCAAAAGATGAGCCAGTGAGGAAAATGATGGGCCTGGCAGTCCATGGTACTTTTGTGGGAAGTCAAGGGGAAAAAAAAAAAAAAAAGCTGCAACACCTCAGATAGAAAGTCAGGCAATTCAGGAAATGTTTAAGGATGTTGTTAGGTCATGGGGAAAGAAAATAGGAGAGGTGAAAGATCAGTTAAAATTTAACCTGGTCAGTTTTCTGAAAAATTAAAATGTTTCCACAAATAAATTTATAGCAATATGTAGGATAAGGAGAACCTTTAGCTTTTATTGGATGCTGTGAGGAATATAGTAACTAGAGATAAGGAAAAGGCTGAGCTGCTTAACACCTTGTTTGCCTCATTTTTCAACAATCAGACAGGTTATCCTCAGGACAAGTGTTCTCCTGAGCTGGTAGATGGGCCCAGGGAGCAGAACAGCCGTCCGGGAATCCAGGAGGAAGCAGCTGGTGACCTGCTGAGCCCCTCAGATGCTCACAGGTGTCTGTGGGACCAGATGGGATCCATCCTAGGGGGATGAGGCAACTGGTGGATGAGCTCACCAAGCTGCTCTCCATCATTTCTCATCAGTCCTGGCTCTGCAGGGAGGTCCCAGAGGACTGGAGGTGCCAATGTGAGCCCATCCCCAAGAAGGGCTGGAAGGAGGATCTGGGGAACTCCAGGCCTGTCAGCCTGACCTCGGTGCCCCGCAAGGTTCTGGAACAGATCACCCTTGAGAGCCATCACAGGGCACCCACAGGATGGCTGAGGGATCAGACCCAGCCAGAGTGGATTTCAATATCTGCATTGATGGTCTGGATGAGGGGATTGAGTCCACCATCAGCAAATTTGCAGATGACACCAAGCTGGGTGTGAGTGTGGATCTGCTGGAGGGTAGGAGGGCTCTGCAGAGGGACCTGGACAGGCTGGATCCAGGGCCCAAATCCAACAGTGGGAGGTTTAACAAGACCAAGGACCAGGTCCTGCACTTTGGCCACAACAACCCCTGCAGTGCTACAGGCTGGGGACAGAGTGGCTGGAGAGCAGCCAGGTAGAAAGGGACCTGGGGCACTGATGGACAGCAGGCTGGACATGAGCCAGCAGTGTGCCCAGGTGGCCAAGAAGGCCAATGGCACCTGGCCTGGATCAGGAATGGTGTGGCCAGCAGGAGCAGAGCTGCTGTGCCGACACTGACCTGCCCCCAGCTCTGCACCAAAATATTGCTGCTACAGCTCCAGAGAAGGGAACAAAAAGAGGATCTCAATGAAAACATTGCTGGGACATCCTTTAGTTCATTTAAAGCCACTGAGAGCAGAGCTCCTCATTGACTCACTCTGGAGCCACAGTAAAAGTAGAGAAAAACAAAACAAGAAAGGACACAACGCCCTTGCTTTGTGAACACCGTTGAAAACAAAAACAAAGAAAAAACCACTTGACAACATAACCAACAAGTGCTATCAAAAGTGATTTTTTATTACACGTGACTTGCTGAAGCTGACCATCAGTTTAATGTTTCTGAAATTGCCCAGTGATCAGTGTCCACACTGCAGCCTTGAGCTCCTGGTTCCTCAGGCTGTAGATGAGGGGGTTCAGGGCTGGAGGCACCAGCGAGTACAGAACTGACACTGCCAGATCCAGGGCTGGCGAGGAGATGGAGGGGGGCTTCAGGTTGGCAAAAACAGCAGTGCTGAGGAACAGGGAGACCACAGCCAGGTGAGGGAGGCAGGTGGAAAAGGCTTTGTGCTGTCCCTGCTCAGAGGGGATCCTCAGCACGGCCCTGAAAATCTGCACATAGGAGAAAACAATGAACACAAAACAGCCAAATACCAAAGAGGCACTAAGAAATAAGAGCCCAAGTTCCCTGAAGTAGGATTTGGAGCAGGAGAGCTTGAGGATGTGTGGGATTTCACAGAAGAACTGACCCAGGGCATTGCCATGGCACAGGTGCAGGGAAAAATGTATTGGCTGTGTACAGCAGAGCATTGAGAAAGGCACTGGCCCAGGCAGCTGCTGCCATGTGGGCACAAGCTCTGCTGCCCAGGAGGGTCCCGTAGTGCAGGGGTTTGCAGATGGACACGTAGCGGTCATAACACATGGTGGTGAGAAATGCAAATTCTGCTGATATAAAAAAGGCAAAGAAAAAGACCTGAGCAGCACATCCTGTATAGGAGATGTTCCTTGTGTCCCAGAGGGAATTGTGCATGGCTTTGGGGACAGTGGTGAGGATGGAGCCCAGGTCGGTGAGGGCCAGGTTGAGCAGGAAGAAGAACATGGGCGTGTGCAGGAGGTGGCCGCAGGCTACGGCGCTGATGATGAGGCCGTTGGCCAGGAGGGCAGCCAGGGAGATGCCCAGGAAGAGGCAGAAGTGCAGGAGCTGCAGCTGCCACGTGTCTGCCAATGGCAGCAGGAGGAAGTGGCTGATGGAGCTGCTATTGGACATTTGCTATGTCTGGCTGTTTCAACCTGTAGGAGGAAAGAGAGTGAAATTTGAGGGGAGATTTCTCATAGAATAGTCAAAACCCTTTCTCACAGACTATTCCCTGCAAATAAATACCACCCTTTTGTCTACCTCTAGCAGAACTTCCTTCATCTTGGTTGCTGGAGATTGCTCTGGCCAATATTCAGTGAAGAGGCAGACCTGGTCCTGCAGGACACCTGGGAGTCAGCCCTGACCCCCAGTCAGTGCAGGGGATCAGTGAGGGCAGGGGCCTGTCCTGGTGTTTGAACTTGGACAAAGAATCTGCCTCTAAGGCACACGAGCTGCCAGGGTGAAGGGATGGGGATTGCAGGAGGCAGAAGCAGAGATTCTGCTGCACCTGGGGAGAACAGAGTCCAGTGAGGCAGGAGGATTGTCTGAGCCTTAGTGCAGACTGAGGGGAGCTCCTCTGTCCCTCTCTCCTGTTCCCAGCTGCCCTGGACTTGCACCTTTCTGAGCTCCACTCCCGTGTTACTCTGGAAAGCCAGGAGACACTGCTGAGAGCAGAGGGATCCCTGGCACACAAAGTGGCTCCTGCCTTTCCCAAAGTCAGGGAGAGTCGGCTCATTCCCAGCCTGCCCTGCCCAGAGCTCCCCAGGGCAGAGGGAGCTGGGACACCCCATTGCTGTGCTCAGCCTGCACAGGAGGAGCCCAAGGGCTGGGCCTGAGCCTGCAGCTGGAACTGCCATTCCCAGAGAGCCGGTCAGCAATGCCAGGAGCACCTGGGCAAGGCAAGGAGAGAGAGAGCTGGGCCCTGAGGAAAAGCCTTTCCCTGCCCAGCCCTGCACAGCCCCTGGCAGGCAGCAGCAGTGCAGGACAGTGGCCCTCAGGCCCTGGTCAGCAGGGAATGGGCACATGGCAGGAGAGATGCCCTTCATCTCTGGGGCTGCTCTGCCGGCCCAGGAGGGGACTGAGGGCCCCGAGCCCCCGGGCTGAGGGCTGTGCTGGCTGCGAGGGGACACAAGAGCTGTGCTGCTCAGGGCAGTGTGTGCCCTGCAGGGCAGGGCCGGCAGGTGCCACATGTCCCCTGCAGCAGGGCTTCCCTCAGCACTGCCTCCCTCCCTCCCTGCCCACGCCTCTGCTGCTGGAGCTGTCCCAGCCCGAGCTGTTCCTGTGGCCCCGGGCTCCTTCCCTGCCAGTGCTGCCAGAGCCCAGCCCAGCCCCTGGGCCAGCTCTGCCCTGCAGCTGCTCGGGGCTGCAGGGATTAAAGAACAGCTCCCCCAGGCCTGGGCACCATGGAAAGGGGATGCTGCATGGATCTGGAGGCTGGGGAGCTGGAGGCACTTGCTGAGGTTCCCAGGAAAATTGTGTCATGTTTTAAGAGCCTCAGTCCCTGTTCTGCCCTGCACAGATGAGTTTCCATTGCCACCAAGCTGAGCCAGGGGAAAGTGGGAGCACAGATTCAGGAAAGAAGAGACTCAAGCGAGAAACTCATGCCCTGAATGAGCTCATGAAAAATCCCCTCAGAAATGACCTGGGCATGAGCTGGAGCTCTGAGCTGCCCTGGCCTACACAGCACCCTCTCCACAGCAGCAGGACCTGCCCTGGCAGGAGTCACTCCTGGCACCCACAGCTCCCCTCCACCATCCATGGGAGCTCCCAGGCAGGCTGAGAGCTGCCCCTGGCAGGTGGCAGATGCCCTGGCCTGGCCAAGAGCCCTCAGGGCTGCAGGAGCTGCTCTGCTCAACAGCCCTGGGCACCCCTGGCTGCAGCCCCAGCTTCAGCCCCTGCAGCCGTCCCTGGCAGCAGGAGCCGTCCTGCCCTGTCCCTCTGACGGTGCCCAGGGCAGCCCCGCTCTGGAGCACATCCTTCCCCAAAGCAGAAAGGGCAGCAGAGCCATCCTTACAGTCATGTCAGTCCTGTCCTGGGTCAGCTTGAGGAGATCCCTGCAGCCAGAGACTGACTGTGTCAGGAGTGGTGATGATTTCTCCATGAATGAGCTCAGAATTTTCAAAACTTTTGAAGATTTATCGGTGAATATTCTCAGAATTATCCTTCATGTTGCTTTAGCCTCTGTCTGCTTCACTCCTGTTAGGTACCTGCAGGTAGTGCCCTCAGCCCTGCTGGGCTGGGAGAGGAGCTCAGGAGAAATGTCTTTTTGAAGCTTTCCTTGATTGCATGAGCTGCCTCTGTGCCAGGAGTTCGGTCCAGCTCAGCAGCACAGGCACAGCACAAGGACTTTAATTAGTTTCTTGGGGCTTTTGATATTTACATCAGGCTCAGTCCCTGAAAGTGTTCAAACAACTTTTCAAGAATTCCAAATAATAATGAAACACTGAAGTTTCTCCAAGTTAAATGGGTCCCATTGAGGGACACAACTGAGGAAAATTTCCCCAGGTTCCAGTTGGAGCAGAACACTGCAGGCAGTGATGACAGGTGGGGACAAACAAGGCAAAGGTGTCTCTGATGCTCAGCAAACCTGCATGTGTTTCAGGAATGCAAAGGGCCAAGGCCTGAGCCCCAGCCCCTGCCAAGGCAGATCCTGTCCCTCCCTCAGTGCTCAGGGCTCTTCCCGGGACACTGGGATGTGGGGATGTGCAATGCCAAGGGCAGCACCATGGGGCGGCCCCTGCCAGGCTGCTGAGCAGGGACAAGGAGGCAATGAGGCCCCAGGCCTGCCAGGGTCACTTGTCTCCTGCTCATGGCTCAGGCCCAGGGCCAGCAGCCATGGCCCAAGTGCTGCAGGAGTTGGCTGTGTCAGGGCCTTTCAGCTGCTGCCCATCCCTGTGCCCTCTCCAGCCCAGGCTGTCCTACGGTGTCCATGCCCTGCGCCTCTGTCCCTGCAGGCTGTCGTCATCCCCCGGCTGCCCCACCTCGCTGGCCCCTTCCTTTGCTGACAGCTCTGCGTCCTGCCTGCCTGTGCCTGAGCACACAAAGCCTTGGGCTGCTCCAGACTCCTTCTCGGGGATGTGTTGCACCACAGCCCAGCCCTGGGACAGAAATTCCTTTCTATCTGTTCCCAGCCTGGGCATCCCCAGTTGCCCTTTGCATTAATTTTTTTTTTTTTCTGCTTTTTCTCTACTATTTCAAAAGGATCCACTATCTTTGAAACCACCCTTGAATCCCACCCAGGGTTCTCCTCTGCTGTCCTCATTCTGCCTCCACTGAGCAAAGAATTTTAGGCCACGAACACATGGACAAGAATCATGGTTCTTTTCTATAGGAAGGAAGCCACAGAACTCCAGGGTTTGAAGGCAGATTGGAGGCACTCACTAGAGGCCAAGGCAAGGCCCAAGCTGTCTGTCCTTACAGCTTTTGTCTGAAAGGAACCCTTGGGTACATGGGGAATTCTGGAGGGGGAATTCCATTTCAGCTGTGGGTGTCTGGACCAGAATGACAGTTCTTCTCCACAGGAAGGGAAGGGCAGAGACCCAGTGTTTCATAGACAGATGAGAGCTGGCTCTCAGGAAGCCACGGGAACCTAGAGAATTCTGTCAGCTTTTTTCTGGAAGCTATCCTTGGATTAAGGAATTTTGAGGCAGATTCCCAGCTTTGGCCATACATGCCTGGACTTGAAAGATGTTTTTTCCATGGGAAGAGAAGCATGGTCCCCTAGTATTTTGAAGGCAGATGAGGGGTGGGCCCCAAGAGGCCAAGGCCAGCTAGAGCTGTCTGTCCTGGCAGGTTTCAAATGGGAACAATCCTTGGATATAATCAAATTTGGAGGTAGAATCATAACTTTGGCCATGGGCACCTAGAGGAGAAGGACAGTTCTTTTCCACAGGAAGGAAAGCATGGAACTCTAGGGCTTCAGAGACAGATGAGAACAGCCCTCAACATGCCAAGTTCAGTTGGACCAGTCAGGCAGCCCCCAGAAGGCCAAGCCAAGCAGACCTATTCTGTGTTGGGGCCCTGCAGCATCACAATTGTCCATTGGTTCCATGAAGCCCCGTAGTATCAGAACAGATCTTTGTTTCCATGAGGCCCAGCAATATCATAGTGATCTCCTTGGATCCACAGTGTCACAATGGCCCCTTAATCCATGAGGCCTGGCAGTGTCACAATGGTTGCCTTGGTTCTATGAGGACCTGTGATGACACAATGGCCCCTTGGTTCCATGGGGACTCAGAGTTCCAGAATGGTCTCATTGCTCCCATGAGGCCCTGCAGTGTCACAATGGTCTCCTGGGTTCCACAACATCCTGCAGAGCCCCTGGATTCAATGAGGTGTCAAAGTACCATAATAGTCACCAGGATTCCATCAGGCCTTACAGTGTCACAGGGGCACCTTGGATCCCTGAGGCCCTGAAGTATGGAATGGCCCCTTGATTCCATTGGGCCCCTCACTGTTACATAAGTTCTTAGTTCCATGGAGCCCTGTAGTGTCACAATGGTCTCCTTGGTTACATGGTGACACACAGTGTCACAATGGTCTCCTGGGTTCTACAAGGCCCCAGAGTGTCACAATGGCCCCTTGCTGCCATGAGGCTGTGCAATGTCACAATGATCTCCTTGGTTCCATGGTGGCACAGTGTCACAATGGCCCCTTGCTGCCACGAGGCCCTGCAATGTCACAATGGTCTCGTTGGTTCCACGATGCGCCGTTGTGTAACAGTGGCACCCTTGGTTCCACAGAGTCAGAATGTCCCCATGGTCTCATGGATCCCCACAGTGTCACTATGATCCCCTTGATTCCATGAGGCCCTGCTGTGCTACAATGACCCCTTGGTTATAAAAGGCCCTGCAGTGTCATAATTGCCACTTGGTTCCAATGGGTACTGATGTGTACTAATGGTCTCCATAGTTCCATGAGGCTCCACAATGTCACAACGGACTTTTGATTCCATGAGCTTTCGTACTGCCAGCAACAGTCTCCTTGGTTCCACAGTGTCACCATGGACCCTTTGTTCCATGAGGTTCAGTGCTGTAACATGGACACCATGATCCCATGAGGTTCTGTAGTGTCACAATGGACTCCTTGGTTCTGCAGCCCTGCTGTGTCACCATGGACCCGTAGTTCCATGAGGTTCCGTAGTGTCACCATGGTCCCTTTGGTTCCACAAGGCCTTGCTGTGCCACAATGGCCCCTTGGTTCCATGAGGTTCTGTACTGTACACAGAATCTCCTGGGTGTGGGAGGACAGATTGTAAAGAGAATAGAGATAGTGCTGAAGGCAATCTCACCCCTGATAAATTGCAGCTGTACTAATTCCCAAGAGTGGGAACAGCCTTGCTCTTAACAGATCCCAGCTATGTCCAATGAGAGTGAGTGTTATAACACATTGGGTGAGCTGGGCAAGAGTCAGATGGAGTCTGCAGGCTGTGCTGGGAGGAAGAAGGGTCAAATAGGTGTGTGAGGGACAGAGAGGGTCTGGTGCTCATGCAAGGGACAGGAAAGAGTTAGCCAGTCCTGCAGGGGCAAGAGAGAAGGAACCGGAAGGCTGCGTATAGCTGCCTGTAGGTAGGCTACAGAGAGAAAAGTATAAGAGGCTTTAGTTAATAAGAGACTGACACCTGTGTCAGTTGTGACTCCACTGTCAACTGATGCCCCCTATGAGGACTGGCCAACAATGAATGGTGACCCTGACATGATCCTGGCAGATGACTACAGACCCGTGAGATGGTGGAGCCCAGCTGAACTGAGCCAGGTGGGTCAAGAGCATGAAGATCAGAGCAGGTGAAGAGAGTCTGAGAGCAAAATAGGGAGACATGAGATCCTAAAAATCCAGATGAATTGCAGGCAGGTGGACCTGAGAGCTTGAAAGCAACGTAGGCAGAACTGAAAGCCCAAGAGTCTGAATAACTTATGAGACACTGGCCCCAAGGTATGGCTGCAGTTTGTGGGATCCTGGGGTGGCACCTGCCAGTGTTCACAGCAGCAATGCGTAGCTAGAAGTGGCAGCAGAGCTTTGAGAAGGTGGAGTGAGAGCTGCACAAAAAAAAATGTAAGACAAGCTTGGAGTGACCAACTAACAGAAAAAAAAAAAAAAAAAAAAAAAAAAAGGAGGTGACCGAACTCAAAGAGAAGTAACGTCATGAAAATGAGTTTAGAACTGTACGAGGGAAAGTGTTGAAAAGAACTGTACAAGAAGGAGAGTAACAGCAAGAAGATATGTTGCTTCAGCTGACAGAAAAGCTAAAATCGCAGAAGACAAAAGCAACAAAAACTGAGCAAGAGAATTTTCTAAAGCAGCAGTGGGAGCTAGAGACAGATTAGTTTTTTTATTCAGTTCAATGTGTTTATTTGCTGGTGAAACATACATATTGTATTCAAAAGTTAAGATTCCCTAGGCATATATATATGTAGGCATAGGGACAAAAGCTAATATTCCATGTAAGAGAATGATGTTCTATGCTGTTAAAAACAAAATTAAACCAAAATAAACAAAGAAGAGAGAGTTAAAAATTACTGAGAAAGAAACTGAAAAGGTAGTTCTGCCACTGTAAACTTTAACTCTGTGTCTACATTTCAAATAACACAGGTGCCCCATCTGAAGGAGAATTTCTCCTCAGGAGAAATGTATTTTTGAAACTATTCTTGGTTTCCAGGAGCCCAGCCCAGCTCAGCAGCACAGACACAGCACAAAACCTTTAATGAGGCTCTCATGGATTTAGTGTTGTTTACATTCAATTTCGTCCCTGAGAGTATGTTCAAAAAATTTCTCAAGAAATCAAAGTTAAATTAAAACATTGAAGTTTCCTAAAGTTTTAATGGGTCCCACAGAGCAACCCAACTGAGGAAAGTTTCCCCAAGTTCCAGTTAGAGCAGAACTGCAGGCAGTGAGGTAGGGACAAACAAGGCAAAGGTGTCTCTGATGCTCAGCAAACCTGCATGTGTTTCAGGAATGCAAAGGGCCAAGGCCTGAGCCCCAGCCCCTGCCAAGGCAGATCCTGTCCCTCCCTCAGTGCTCAGGGCTCTTCCCAGGACACTGGGATGTGGGGATGTGCAATGCCAAGGGCAGCACCATGGGGCGGCCCCTGCCAGGCTGCTGAGCAGGGACAAGGAGGCAATGAGGCCCCAGGCCTGCCAGGATCACTTGTCTCCTGCTCATGGCTCAGGCCCAGGGCCAGCAGCCATGGCCCAAGTGCTGCAGGAGTTGGCTGTGTCAGGGCCTTTCAGCTGCTGCCCATCCCTGTGCCCTCTCCAGCCCAGGCTGTCCTACGGTGTCCATGCCCTGCGCCTCTGTCCCTGCAGGCTGTCGTCATCCCCCGGCTGCCCCACCTCGCTGGCCCCTTCCTTTGCTGACAGCTCTGTGTCCTGCCTGCCTCTGCCTGGACACACAAAGCCTTGGGCTTGATACCCAAAGGGTTCATATCATTTTTTCCCTGCCTTTGGACTTTTAGCCCAGGAAAAAGGCATGCAGGGCCTGCTTTCTCAGCAAGGATGGTTGAAAGACAAGACGACATCTGGCTCAAGAGTGCAGTGATGGGTAAAACAAGGACTGAATCTGGGAATTAGGCATTAGTTTTATGGAAATGGCTACATTGAAATACACATCTAGTGACTGTATATAAGCAACACACTGGTAGAATTCCATGTCCATGTAAGGTTAGCAGTTATCCCTCACTAGACCTCCAGGTTGAATAAATTATACCCTCTTAAACAGCAAATTAATGTTAAGGAGTCTTATTCCAGTATTTTGGAGATTTGGCGATGACAGGGCGTGCACCAAACCAAGGAGTCTACTAGGACACTGTGGAAACTCATGGAACAAAGGGTCCATTTTAACACAGAAGACCCGCATGGAACCAAAATCCATTTTGGCACATTGGAACCACATTGAAGCAGTGGTCCATTGTGATACTGTGGCTCCGAGGAGACCCTTGTGACACGGAGAAACCTCTTGGAACCAAGGAGCCATTTCTGAAACAGCAAGGCCTCGTGGAACCATGGGTCTATTGTGACACTGCAGATCCTCACAGAACCAAAGTGATCATATTATAGTACAGAACCTCCTGGAACAAATGGTGCATTGTTAAACTGTGTGGCCTCGTGGAACCATGAGCCATTGTGACACACCGTGGCCACATGGAGCCAAGGGGCCATTGTGACACTGAGGATCCAAGGAGACCTTTGTGACACTGAGGAACCTCATGGAACCAAGAGTCCAATATTACACTGTGGGGCCCTGTGGAACCAAGGGGACCACAGTGACATTGTGGGGCCTCATAGAACAATGGAGACTCTTCTGACACTTTGGGACCCACTGGAACCAAGGGGCCATTATAGCATGGCAGGGCCTCATGGAATCAAGGGGGCTCCAGTGAACACTGTGGGTGTCCATGGGATGAAGGGTCCATTCTGACACTGTGGAACCAAGGATACCATTGTGACACCATGGGGCATCACAGAACCAAAGGTCCAGTGTGACACAGCAGGGCCTCATCAAACCAATTGAGGCCATTTGTACACCTTGAGGCCCTGAGAAATCAAAGGGCCATTGTGGCATTTCAGAGCTTTATAGAGGAGCCAAGGGGTCCATAGTGACACTGTGGGGCTCAATGAAACCAATGGTCTGTTGTGACACTGCAAGGCCTCATGGAATCATGGAGACTGTTATGACACTAAAGGCCTCATTGAACAAATTGTGCCATTGTGACACTTAGGCCCCATGGAAACAAGGGGCCAGTGTGACACATCTGGGCCTCATGGAACCAGGGAGCCAACATGACATTACCATTGTGGCACTGCAGGGCCCCATGAAAAGAGGAGGCAACTATTAACACTGTGGTGCTCTGTGGATCCAAGGGAACAGGTAACAGGTCTGTTTGGCTTGGCCTGACTTCTCCAACTGACGTGAGCATGACAAGAGTCTCTTATCATGTACTCCTGAAACACTGGGGCTCTGGGATTTCCTTCAAGTGGAAAAGAACTGCCCTTCTCGTTCAAGCATCCATGGCCAAATGGGATTCCCCCTCCAAATTTTCCACTATCTAGGGATTGCTCCCACGCAAAAGCTACCATTACCAACAAGTCTGGCTGACCTTGTCTTCCTGAGAGCTGGCTCTCACCTGCCTTCAAACACTGAGGCTCTGTGCTTTCCTTATGGAAAAGAACTGTTCCCCTGGCACAGGACCCCATGGCCAAAAACGGTACTTCTCCAAAATTCCTATATGCAAGGATTTCTCCCAGACAAAAGCTGCCAGCACGGACAACTATGGCTGGCCTTGGCCTCCAATGGTTGCCTCTAAACTCCCGTGAAACACTGGGGCTCTGCCCTTTCCTTCCTATGGAAAAGAACAATCATTCTTCTCCAGATGCCCTGACAGACATTGAGATTCCACCTCCTAAAGTCCTCTAGCCAAAGATTTTCCCTAGATGAAAGCTGCCATTACAGACAGGTCTGCCTGGCATTGGCCTCCTGAGGGCCAGCTCTCTGATGCCTTCCAAACACTGGGGCTCCCTACTTTCCTTTCTGTGGAAAACAACTGACCTTCTAATCAGGCAAAAAGGGCTGAAACTGGGATTCAACATTCAAAATTTAAAATATGCAAGAGTTGCTCCCATACAAACCTGCCAGCACTGACAGGTCTGCCTGGCCTTGGCCTCTAGCGACTGCAGTTCATCAGCCTCTGAAATGCTGGGGCTCTGTGGTTCCCTTCCTGTGGAGACCATGGTGACAATGTGGGGCCCCAGAGAACCACAGAGTCCAGTGTGACACTTTGAGGCCTTCTGAAATGAAAGGGCCATGGTGACATGGCAGGGACCTCATGGAAACAAGGGGCCATTGTGACACTGAGAGAATTCGTGGAACCAAGGGTATCATGGTAGCACTGTTGGGCCACGTGGTCCCAAGGGCCTCGTGGAATTAAAGGGCCATTGTGATCCTGCAGGGCACCGTGGATACACGGAGACCATTGTGGCATTGCAAAGCTCCATGGAATCATGGAGACCATGGTGACACTGCAGGGCCCCACAGAACCAAAGGGCCATTGTGACCCTGCAGGGCCTCATGGAAACAAGGGGCAATTGTGACACCTCAGAAGCAAAGGAGAACATTGTGACACTACAGGGCCTCATGGAACCAAGGGGAGATGGAACAGATCTGTGTAGTTTGGCCTCCCAGGGGCCACCTGACAGGTCCAGCTGATCTTGGAATGATGAGGGCTGCCTCTCATCAGCTAGAGCAATGGTGTCTCATGCTGTTCTTCCTGTGGAAGAGAACCATCTATCTTTCAAGGTGCCCATGGCCAAAACTGGTACTCCCCCTGAAAAAAATCCTTGCAAGGATTGTGCAAGGATTGTCCCAGACAAAAGCTGCCAGGACAGAGAGCTCTGGCTGGCCTTAGCCTCTGGTGGTCACCTCTCATCTCAAGGAAGCCCTGAGGAAAGGATTTCAACAGGTTTGACTACTGGAACATCAATGAGTCTCTCATCCTCTGAAAAACTCAGATGCTCTTCAGATCACATGTGGGGTTCTTTTTTCTCATTGCATATTATGTATGAAATATTATGTTGAGGTGAAAAATACTATTCTTATCATTCCACCAGTGTTATGTGACACAAAACACATTCTCTACATATGGATCCAGGTAACCTGTAAAGCAAATATGATAAAGAATCCAGCTGGAACGACTTGTCTCTGCTCCCATCTGTCCCATCTCCTCTGGAGCTGGAGGTGCAGTCCTAGCACTTGGAAGGGCTCCAGGGGTCACAAGCTCAGCTCCCACACAGAGAACTCGTGGACCCTGGGGTGCTTTTCTTGGCCCCTGCACACTCACACAGGCTGAGATGGACACTGATGGTTTCTGTGGCAGGCTCTCTCAGCCCAGCCCAGCTCCCTCCAAGCTCTGCCAGCTGCCCTGAGCTCTCGGCAGCACCAAGGGCCTCTCCCCAGCACAGCCCAGCCGGCTCTGGCCCCACAGCTCTGCTCAGGGCAGGCTGCTCTGGGCAGGGGCCCCACGGCCTCAGCCCCTCGGAAGGGCACAGCAGCAGCTGCAGCTCAGAGAGGGCTCAGCCCCAGCCATGGGGGAAGGTGCCTGGCCAAGGGAAAAGGAGGCTCCCTGTGTGCCCTGCTCTCCTCTCCAGGACATCCTGAGAGCTCTGCAGCCCCTGCTGCCATCCCATCTGCCCAGGCCAGCACAACAGCCCTGGCCTTGTGGCCCTCAGGAGCTGTTCCTGCTCCAGGCCCAGGGCCCATCCCAAAGCTGGGGCAGCCAGAAAGCTGTGCTCATTTCTATTCATTGTTGCTCTGATGAGAATGGATCCTCAGTGACTTGAAGGAGGGTGATGAATTTTCATTTTCCAGAGGCCTCATCTTTCATGAGTTCTTCAGTTGAGAACTTCATTGAGAAAAACTCATTAACATTTGTTGAAAACACCCAAATATGACAAGCCCCTGGGAATAACTGAGGTTTTCAACTCTTCTGTGGTTAATTAGACCGATTTCAGGAGTGTATTCAAAGTGAATGTACTATATTAAAAACAATAAAGAAATAATTGTTTTGTCCTGTTTGCGTTTCCTGTTTCCTGTTTATAGATTGATATCAGCAATCTCCAGTTGATATTGATCCCCAGCACCTCCGAGTGCAGTCTAAATAGATCTGAAAATCCAGACCCTTCATGGCTGACCATCAATCACACTTTGTCCCTTCCCCCACCCCGCCAATTCCCTCATCCAGTCCCTGGGACTCAGAGCAGCTGAGGAAAGTTTCTCTTCATTGCAAACAAAGAAAAGTTGAACATGATGCTATTTCATACCCATCACAATTCTTACCTCAGCTTTCTGTGCTATGTGCTAGCTGCATCCCCCATCCCCCAATTCAGAAGGGATTCCTCTGCAAAACCAGTTTTCAAAAAGATGATATATAGATAGATATGAACAATCAAGGTGTTGTATCAGGATGCTCTGCCTGGACTGGAGGTCAAAACAGCTCCAGCAGTGCCCTATATGCAAAGCTGTCAGTGGTGGATGGAGAAGGGGGTCAGGCTGCTTTTCATGGGGAGGAAATGCTGAAATTATCCTGACTCATTTTATCTCCTCCTGTCCTGGCTGAAGCTCCCCTCTTCCCCTTTCCATCCATTGTCTTTTGTCTCCCACCAGGCCCCCGGTGAAGAGCCTGGCTCTGTGCTCTCCATCACCTCCTCGGTGGCACTGCCAGGCTGGCATGAGGAGCCCCTCAGCCTTCCCTGCTCTGGGCTGGACAAGCCCAGCTCCCTCAGCCTCTGCTCAGAGCCAAAGGGCTCCAGCCCCACCTTGGGGCCCTTCCCTAACCCTGCTGCAGCTGCCAGACATCTTTCCTGCCCTGGGGAACCCAAGCCAGGCCACAGTGACCTGGATCATGCACGTCCTTGATGTCCTGGTCACACAGCCCAGCCCCTTGTCCCCGTGTCAGGCTCTGCGGATTGGTGTGCGGAAGATCCACGTCTCCATCCACTGCTGAAGGTCCTGCCATGCTATAATGGCCCCTTGGTTCCAGTGGGTCCCAAAGTGTCAGAAGAGTCTCCATTTTTCCATGAGGCCCCACAATGTCACTGTGGTCCCCTTGGTTCCACAGGGCTCCACAGTGTAACAATGATTCTTGGTTCCATGAGGTTCCTCAGTCACAATGGGCTCCTTGGATCCTCAGTGTCACAATGGCCCCTTGGTTCCATGTGGCCACACTGTGTCACACTAGCTCATGGTTCCATGTGGCCACACACATTAATAATGCACCCTTGGTTCCAGGAGGTTCTGTACTGTACCATGGTCACCTTGGTTCTGTGAGGCTCCGCAGTGTCACAACGGACCCATGGTTCCACGAGGCCTCGCTGTGTCAGAAATGGCTCCGTTGGTTCCAAGAGGTTTCTCATTGTCACAGTGGTCTCCTTGGAACTGCAGTATCACAGGGGACCATTGCTTCAATGTGGCCCCAATGTGCCAAAATGGATTTTAGTCCCATGAGGTTCTGCTGTGTCCAAATGGACCCTTTGTTCCATGAGTCTGCACAGTGTCACAGGAGACTCCTTGATTCTGTGAGGCCCCGCCATCACCATCGAATATCCAAAATATCAGAATAAGACTCAACACTAATTTGCTATTTAGGAGGGTATCCTTGATTTGGGCCTCAGATCTAGTGAAGGGTAACTCCTAACCTTACATGAACATGTAATTCTACCAGTGTGTTGTTTATATACAGTCACTCAATGTGTATTTATAGTTACACATTTCCACAAAAGCCACTTGAACTTCCCAGATTCACTTCTTGTTTTTTCTATCACTACACTCTGGAGCCAGATGTCTTCTTTTTGTCTTCCAACCATCCTCACATGAAAAGCGGCCCCTTTATGTGACTGGTTTCTCAGCTAAAATTTCAGAGGCAGGGTAAAAATGGAATTACCCTTTTGCAGAGGCAGGCAGGACACAGAGCTGTCAGCAAAGGAAGGGGCCAGCGAGGTGGGGCAGCCGGGGGATGACGACAGCCTGCAGGGACAGAGGCGCAGGGCATGGACACCGTAGGACAGCCTGGGCTGGAGAGGGCACAGGGATGGGCAGCAGCTGAAAGGCCCTGACACAGCCAACTCCTGCAGCACTTGGGCCATGGCTGCTGGCCCTGGGCCTGAGCCATGAGCAGGAGACAAGTGACCCTGGCAGGCCTGGGGCCTCATTGCCTCCTTGTCCCTGCTCAGCAGCCTGGCAGGGGCCGCCCCATGGTGCTGCCCTTGGCATTGCACATCCCCACATCCCAGTGTCCTGGGAAGAGCCCTGAGCACTGAGGGAGGGACAGGATCTGCCTTGGCAGGGGCTGGGGCTCAGGCCTTGGCCCTTTGCATTCCTGAAACACATGCAGGTTTGCTGAGCATCAGAGACACCTTTGCCTTGTTTGTCCCCACCTGTCATCACTGCCTGCAGTGTTCTGCTCTAACTGGAACCCGGGGACAGTTTGAGAGTTGTGTCCCTCACTGGGACCCATTTAACTTGGAGAAACTTCAGTGTTTCATTTTCATTTGGAGTTATTGAAAAGTTGTTTGAACACTCTCAGGGACTGAGTCTGATGTAAACATCAAAAGCCCCAAGAAACTAATTAAAGTCCTTGTGCTGTGCCTGTGCTGCTGAGCTGGACCGAACTCCTGGCACAGAGGCAGCTCATGCAATCAAGAAAAGCTTCAACAAGACATTTCTCCTGAGCTCCTCTCCCAGCCCAGCAGGGCTGAGGGCACTACCTGCAGGTACCTAACAGGAGTGAAGCAGACAGAGGCTAAAGCAACATGAAGGATAATTCTGAGAATATTCACCGATAAATCTTCACACCTTTTGAAAAGACTGAGCTCATTCATGGAGAAATCTACACCACTCCTGACACAGTCAGTCTCTGGCTGCAGGGATCTCCTCAAGCTGACCCAGGACAGGACTGACATGACTGTAAGGATGGCTCTGCTGCCCTTTCTGCTTTGGGGGAGGATGTGCTCCAGAGCGGGGCTGCCCTGGGCACCGTCAGAGGGACAGGGCAGGACGGCTCCTGCTGCCAGGGATGGCTGCAGGGGCTGAAGCTGGGGCTGCAGCCAGGGGTGCCCAGGGCTGTCGTGCAGAGCAGCTCCTGCAGCCCTGAGGGCTCTTGGCCAGGCCAGGGCATCTGCCACCTGCCAGGGGCAGCTCTCAGCCTGCCTGGGAGCTCCCCATGGATGCTGGAGGGGAGCTGTGGGTGCCAGGAGTGACTCCTGCCAGGGCAGGTCCTGCTGCTATGGAGAGGGTGCTGTGTGGGCCAGGGCTGCTCAGAGCTCCAGCTCATGCCCAGGTCATTTCTGAGGGGACTTTTCATGAGCTCATTCAGGGCAGGTGTTTCTCGCTTGAGTCTCTACGTTCCTCAGTCTGTGCTCCTGCTCTTCCCTGGCTCAGCTTGATGGGCATGGAAACTCAGCTGTGCAGGGCAGAACAGGGTCTGAGGCTCTTAAAACATGACACAATTTCCCTGGGAACCTCAGCAAGTGCCTCCAGCTCCCCAGCCTCCAGATCCATGCAGCATCCCCTTTCCATGGTGCCCAGGCCTGGGGGAGCTGTTCTTTAATCCCTGCAGCCCCGAGCAGCTGCAGGGCAGAGCTGGCCCAGGGGCTGGGCTGGGCTCTGGCAGCACTGGCAGGGAAGGAGCCCGGGGCCACAGGAACAGCTCGGGCTGGGACAGCTCCAGCAGCAGAGGCGTGGGCAGGGAGGGAGGGAGGCAGTGCTGAGGGAAGCCCTGCTGCAGGGGAGATGTGGCACCTGCCGGCCCTGCCCTGCAGGGCACACACTGCCCTGAGCAGCACAGCTCTTGTGTCCCCTCGCAGCCAGCACAGCCCTCAGCCCGGGGGCTCGGGGCCCTCAGTCCCGTCCTGGGCCGGCAGAGCAGCCCCAGAGATGAAGGGCATCTCTCCTGCCATGTGCCCATTCCCTGCTGACCAGGGCCTGAGGGCCACTGTCCTGCACTGCTGCTGCCTGGCAGGGGCTGTGCAGGGCTGGGCAGGGAAAGGCTTTTCCTCAGGGCCCAGCTCTCTCTCTCCTTGCCTTGCCCAGGTGCTCCTGGCATTGCTGACGGGCTCTCTGGGAATGGCAGCTCCAGCTGCAGGCTCAGGCCCAGCCCTTGGGCTCCTCCTGTGCAGGCTGAGCACAGCAATGGGGTGTCCCAGCTCCCTCTGCTCTGGGGAGCTCTGGGCAGGGCAGGCTGGGAATGAGCCAACTCTCCCTGACTTTGGGAAAGGCAGGAGCCACTTTGTGTGCCAGGGATCCCTCTGCTCTCAGCAGTGTCTCCTGGCTTTCCAGGGTAACACAGGACTGGAGCTCAGAAAGGTGCAAGTCCAGGGCAGCTGGGAACAGGTGAAAGGGACAGAGCAGCTCCCCTCAGTCTGCACTATGGCTTAGACAATCCTCCTGCCTCACTGGACTCTCTGTTTTCCCCAGGTGCAGCGAAATCTCTTGTTCTGCCTCCTGCAATCCCCATCCCTTCACCCTGGCAGCTCCTGTGCCTTAGGAGGGGATTCTTTGTCCAAGTTCAAGCACCAGGACTGGACCCTGCCCTCACTGTTCCCCTGCACTGACTGGGGGTCAGGGCTGACTCCCAAGTGTCCTGCTGCTTGAGGTCTGGCTCCTCAGTGAATATTGGCCAGCAGCAATCTCCAGCAACCAAGATGAAGGAAGTTCTGCAAGACGTAGAAAAAGGGGTGGTATTTAGTGGCAGGGAATGGTCTGTGAGAAAGGGTTTTGACGCTTCTATGAGAAAGCTCCCCTCAAACTTCACTATATTTTCTCCTACAGGGTGAAACAGCCAGACACTGCAAATGTCCAACAGCAGCTCCATCAGCCACTTCCTCCTGCTGCCATTGGCACACACGCAGCAGCTGCAGCTCCTGCACTTCTGCCTCTTCCTGGGCATCTCCCTGGCTGCCCTCCTGGCCAACGGCCTCATCATCAGCGCCGTAGCCTGCGGCCACCTCCTGCACACGCCCATGTTCTTCTTCCTGCTCAACCTGGCCCTCACCGACCTGGGCTCCATCCTCACCACTGTCCCCAAAGCCATGCACAATTCCCTCTGGGACACCAGGACCATCTCCTACTCAGCATGTGCTGCACAACTATTTCTGTTTGTATTTCTCATTTCAGCAGAGGTTCCCCTGCTCACCATCATGTGCTATGACCGCTACGTGTCCATCTGCAAACCCCTGCACTACGGGACCCTCCTGGGCAGCAGAGCTTGTGCCCACATGGCAGCAGCTGCCTGGGCCAGTGGCTTTCTCTACGCTCTGCTGCACACAGCCAATACATTTTCCCTGCCCCTGTGCCATGGCAATGCCCTGGGCCAGTTCTTCTGTGAAATCCCACATATCCTCAAACTCTCCTGCTCACACTCCAAACTCAGGGAGCTTTGGATTATTGTGGTTGGTACCATTTTAGCTTCTGGCTGTTTTTTGTTCATAGTTTTCACGTATGTGCAAATCTTCAGGGCCGTGCTGAGGATCCCCTCTGAGCAGGGACGGCACAAAGCCTTTTCCACCTGCCTCCCTCACCTGGCCGTGGTCTCCCTGTTTCTCAGCACTGGCTTTTTTGCCAACCTGAAGTCCCCCTCCATCTCCTCCCCATCCCTGGATCTGGCACTGTCAGTTCTGTACTCAGTGGTGCCTCCAGCCCTGAACCCCCTCATCTACAGCCTGAGGAACCAGGAGCTCAAGGCCGCAGTGTGGACACTGATCACTGGATATTTTCAGAAACATTAAACTGCTGCCAATTTATGCACATCTCTTGTAATAAAAGTCATCTTTGATAGAGCTTGTTAGTTTGGTGGTCAGGGGTTTTTTCTTTGTTTTAGTTTTCAATGGTGTTCACAAAGCACGGACATTGTTTTTGCCCCTTCCTGTTTTGTTTCTCTCCACATTTGCTTTGGCCACACACTGTGTCACTGGGAAGCTGTGCTCTCAGTAGATATAAATGAACTAAAGGATCTCCCAGCAGAGATTTCACCACAGATCCCCCTTTTGTTCCCTTCTCTGGAGCTGCAGCAGCAATGTCTGTGTGCAGAGCTGGGGGCTCCAGGCTCCTTGCCCAGGCTCTCTCCAGAACACGCCCAGGCCAATGCTCAGCACAGAAAAGCCCCGTGAGCAGCCCCAGGGTGGCCGTGGGCAGGGTGGGGACAAACAGCACGGCTGGGCCTCTGCAAGGTCCCTGGGGGAGATGGGAAGGAGCAGAAGAATGGGCTGATCCATCCCCACTGCACTGGACACCCCAGGGCAGCGGCCCAGGGCATCCTCATGTACCTGCCAACAACATCCCCCTCTGCAGCCCTGGCCTCTCCCCCAGCTCACACAGGTACCACATCCTCGCAGGCACAGACACAGCAGCAGTGGCTCAGGAGCCCCTGTTTGCACTGCCCAGAGCAGAGTGAGCACCCCCATGGTGTTGGTGTGGGGAGATGAACCTGAGGGAGCACAATTGCCATCAGCCCCTGGGGCCAGGAATTCTGGTCTCTGAAAGTCAGAGATTATTTAAAAATTCAATGATTTTATGGTCACTATACCCAAAACAGCTTCTGACTTTCACTGCTCTCCCACCAGCCCTTCTCTGAACAGCAGGAGACAGAGCTTTCCTTGGCGAGGCAAGAGAAGGAAACCTCCCTAAAGAGGAAAGTTGTGCCAGCTTGGAAGGCTCAGCCTGGAGGTGAGCAAAAAGAAAAGTCCCTGCCAGGGTAGAATTTTGGTGCTCGAGGTGTCCCAGCGTGAGCCTGGGCCATGCCCTGGCTCTGTGTGCCAGGAGCCGGCAGCGCTGGGTGCAGGGAGCCCAGGGAGGGCACAGCAATGCTGGGCTGAGAAATGCTGGGGGGACAGTGAGATGGGCGTGTGCAGCCGGCCAGGGCACAGGAGCAGCACGCACATGGGGCACAGCCTGCAGGAGAGATGGCCAAGGGCTGGGCAGGGCTGGCAGGGCCACATGCACCCAGGCCTTTGTCCCCTGGGCTCTGGCAGCGCCTCTGGAGGCCCCACAGAAGGAACTTTCCTTCCAGGGGCTGCACTTTGCTTCTGCCTCGCCCCTCCCTGAGGAGCCTGGCAGGGCTTGCAGCTTTCTGACATCTGTTCTTGCTGCCCCTGCCCTCCCCCTGCCCCACAAACAGCCCTGAGCCACCCGTGAGGGACAGGCCCTGCTGTGCCAGGCCTGGCCTCAGGGCTTGGCCTTTCTGCTTCCTCCAGCCAGCCCAGGCCTTGCTCAGCATTGCAGTTCCCTGCTCACAGCCTTTGGCTCCCTGCAATCCTGGCCTCAAGGATCTGCTCTCACCAGTGCTTGGGGAGCCTTTGGCACTCCCTGCCCTCACTGGGGCCCAGCGATGCTCCAAGGGACTTGGAGTTTTGCTTCTGCCTCCTTGAGCAGCTTCTTCAACCTTCTCTCAGTGCCTGAGGCTCCTGGACTCAGCCCCAAATGCAGTGTGGGGCTCATGAAAATACAGAAGACCCTCAGTAGCTCTTTGTCTTCCTTCAATTGTCTTCAAGTCTCCAGGGCTTGTTTAGATGATTGGAGTCAGTTTGGAGTTCTGTTAAGGAGGGAGATTTCAAAGTGCATCTTTTTTTTTTTTTTTTTTTTTTTTTTAATCGCCTGAGGTTTTTTTAAAATTTTCGGTTCTGAGAAGAGGTGACAAAATCAGTCTCCAAGTGATCTTGATGCTGAATGTCTCTTTAGGAGGTCTGGGCATGGTGAAGAATGAGCCCCTTGCAAGCTGACCCTCTTTGGAAAACCTGCTCCTTTGCTGCCAACCTCACCAATTCTGACATCACCTACCTGGGACTAAGCTCCTAAAACATAACCAAAAAAAAAAAAAAAAAAAAGGCATTTTTCTTAACAATAAAAATCTAATTAAATAATAAAATTGCATCTTTCTTATTTATAATAAGATAATACTATGTTTCTATATACCTAATTTTTATATTTATATTAAAAATATATACATTTTAAGCAACCAATAATTTTTTAGCCATTTGTTTTTAGTAACACAATTCCCTTCCTTAATTAATTGACTGCTATTTGCTGTTGATTTCTCCCTATTTATGCTGACTAGTCCTAATTTTAGTCCTTTTCTCATATTTTTTAGCATTTTTCAGACAGGGTAAAAGGGGCCACTTTGGGGTCCATGGAGACATTTCTGGGGCACATTTGGGGCAGTTTTGGGTCTGGGGAGCGAATTTGGAGAGAACTTGAGGGTCTGGAGGACTCTTTGGGGAGCCGGGCAGGCACTTGGAGGGGCACTTAGGGATTCAGTCGGATAATTCGGGGTCCGGGAAGCACTTGGGGGTCCAGGGGGGCACTTGGGGGTCAGGGAGGGGAATCTGGGGGCCCTTCGGGCTCCGGGCAGGCACTTGGGCGACACTTTTGTGTCCCAGCCACTGCTTGAGGTCCTCGGGGGGAACGTATGTGGTGCGGGAGCTCTTGTGGGGAGCTTGGGAACCTCTCTAACCAGGCTCTTTAGGGCGCGGGGCACGGCAGGAGTTTTAGGAGAGGAACTGTTCTATGAGGGGCTCTGATGCCGCCGGGGATGATAGGAGATGAATTCCCAGGAGTGGCTGTAACGGCATCAATTCAGAGGATGCGAAGATGCTTCTGGGGAATCCTGAATGGGCGCTGAGGGGACACTTAGGGATGCTGGAGGCTCTGGAGGACACTTATGGGACACGGGTGGGGCGGATACCGGGGATTCTGTGGAGCGCGGGGAATGACGGGCGCTGTAGTCCCGGCTGCAATGGGGCTCTATCGGACCGCGGGGCATGACGGGAGTTATAGGCAAAAAGAAAATATGGCACCGACACCCGGCACCGCCCCTAAAGCCCGGATCCCCAGCACTGATTGGATGCAGACGGTGATAGGCAGGAGTCTCCGCAAATGGGAGGTGGTGAAGGCGGGAACAGCCCATTCCACCCCTCCAGTCCCTTCCAGTACAGCCGAGTTCATTCCCAGTACAGCCCAGTACAACCCCAGTGCCCCCTCTCCCTCCAAGTACAGCCCAATTCATCCCCACTACAGCCCAGTATACCCATAGTGCCCTTCTGGGCCCTTCCAGTACACCTGAGTTCATTCCCATTTCCTTCCAGTTCCACTTGGTGATATCCACAGTATGTCCAAGTGTCCCCCAGTTTTCCCCACAGTGTTCCCAGCTTCCCTAGTTTGTCCCAGTATCCCCCAGTATCACTCACAGTAATCCAGTTTGCCCCACTATCCTCCAGTATCACTCCTGTTATGTCCCAGTATGTCTCAGTGTACCCCCACAGTCCATCCCAGACTGCCCAGATTCCCCCTCAGCATTCCCTGTGTTCCCAGGTTGTCCCAGTCCTCCCCAGTATTACTCCCAGTATGTCCCAGTGTGAGGAATAAAAATAAGAAAGGTGCAGAGCATTAGGAGTTCATGTTAAGTTGAATAGCTGTTTGTTACTTGTTCTTGTTACCCGTTTTATGCATTTATGTTATCTGTCTTTGTTATCTGTTCTATGTACCCTAGAAACCAGTTCTGTGTACCCCAGTTTGTATCCGATGCTGTGAATTCCCCTTACCCGAGTTAGGCCCCTAAACCCAAATGTTCAGTCCCAGTTTCCCCTTACCTTATCCCAAGTTAGGTCTCCACTGCTCCCTGACTGGCCCGTTGAGTTAGCAACACCACATGTCTACGCCCACCGAGACACTGACACTGCCTACCTGCCATCAGCTCCACCCCATCTGTCCATCAGCCTGGAGGCACTGCCCACAGCCCGCCCAGAGACCGGCCACCCTCCATGAAGTACCACCCAGTATGGAGATGAGGGGGACTCCCAAGGTACACCTCTCAACCGGAAGTGGGGAAGAGTCAGGACCCTTACCTCTTGAGAGTCCTTCAGATCTCGCTCACAGCATCTTTTGGGCCAGGGGGTGTCTCCCAGTGGGTGCCTCTCAAGTCAGGGTGAGAACTTGGGTGTTTGTCCAGCCAAGTCTACAGGTGCCTGAAGGTCTTCCTCACCCGTTGATACCTTTCATCTTGTTGGAAGTGGAGCCGGCTCGTTATCACTAGGGGTTGTTGGTATGTACCCCACTTCCGGCTGAGAGGTGCACCTTGGGAGTCCCCCTTATTTCCATATTGGGTGGTACTCGATGGAAAGTGGTCGGTCTCTTGGGCGGTGCCTCCAGGTTGATGGGCAGTTGAGGTAGAGCGGATGGGAGGCAGGCGATGTCAGTGTTTCGGTGGGCGTAGACATGTGGTGTTGCTGACTCAACGGGCCAATCGGGGAGCAGCGGAGGCCTAACTTGGGATAAGGTAAGGGGAAACTGGGACTGAACAATTGGGTTTAGGGGCCTCACTCGGGTAAGGGGAATGCACAACATTGGATACACATAACTGGTTTCTAGGGTACATAGAACAGATAACAAAGACAGATAACATTAATGCATAAAACAGGTAGCAAGAACAAGTAACCAACAGCTATTCAACTTAACACGAACTCCTAATGCTCTGCACCTTTCTTATTTTTATTCCTCACAATCCCCCCTCTTTTTCTTTGATCGGGTCTTCGACCCGTATCAATCTCATTTCTTTATTGACGTTTCTTTTATTTCTTGATATTGGTGATACAGTCTCTCAGCTGAACTTAATTCTGTCTCATCAGATGTTAGTTTGAATATACCTGTGGGTTTTCCTTGGTTGCTTTCTGACATTTGGATGCTGGTTTGTACCATGGAGGTAACAATTGTAATTAAGCATGGGACAATGCTAGGGATGAGAAGGAGGCTGGCTATTGCCCTCAAAGAGATAAAGGCAACTTTCTTCCACCAGGATCCCCCTAGGGATGAGAAATTATCCCACCAATCAATGTTCACTAAGGGAGTCCATTCTTGGGTGCCTACATATGCAATTTTTCTTATTTCTTTTGAGATGTTTCTGATGACTTCACTCCTATCATCGATTTCTAGGCAGCATTCGGATGAGTTGAATTTTCCACATATGCCACCTTCATTGGCTAGTATATAGTCCACTGCCAACCTGATTTGATATACCACGGCTCTAGTCTGAGCCAATTGATGACTTATATGGTCTAGAGCCAGGGCCGTTCTATTTGAGATGACTTCTAAAACTGCTTGTAGTCTGATAATTCGATTGAGCATGTAAATAGGAGTTCTACACCCCCACGATCCGTCCTGAGCCCAGGTGGCCGGCCCATAGGTCTTAATTATTTCTTCGGGGATCCAGACTGTTCCTTTCCAGGTTTGCGTGCTGTCCATATTTATAATGGTTCTTTTTTGCCTGCTTTTCCCTAAGTGATCGTATAGGGGCACTCCTAGTCCTCTCCCTGACTCTTTAGGCAGTAGGAAGAATGCTGGTTTGAGGATGCCTATTGTGCAACTACCTGCCCAGTCCCCGGGAAGGTGTGTATAGGCTCTATCCCTGCAAATCCAGAATAAGTGATCGGGGGCTCTCCAAGAGATGTTCCGAGGGTCGAAGGGATGTCTCCAATATTTGGATATTTCTCTTAGTCCTGAAAATGGATTAATTCCCTTTCTGGTACACTGGTGTAACTGGTACCCTTCATGGTAGACGCATCCTGTTTCTTTTTTCCCAATCGCCCAGTATGTCTCGGGTCCTCTGGGGATCCATTTTTGAACCCGCTCCCGGATGGTTAGGGATCTTTTACAAGCCATCTTTCCCACAAATGTTTTGTACTGTTTCCCTGTATGCCGTATGCATTCTTCCCCGATAATTTTAGATTTTAAGTCCCATTGTTCTTTTTCTCTTTTCCCAATATGAGGGGGCCTTTGTTGTATTTTTTTCCACCTTAGGCTATCCAATGGGGCTAGACTGATTCCCTCCCACGGCCATACATCTGACATTTGGGTGCTACCACAGATCCAGCAATTAGTGATGTTAAGTTCATGACTTATCCACTCGACTAAATCAATGAACAAATTTTTACTGAGGGGTTCGTCTGTTTCCATTTTCTTGATATTCAGAGGCTTTTCTTTTATGAGATCTTTCACTCCTTTCACATAGTTTACTTTCTCCATGCAAAACCACTCTCTGATAGGGCACTCCCCAGTCAGGTGCTGCTTGAAAGTAGCAGCATTTTTCGCTACCCAATATTGTTTACCCTCCTCTTTACAGGTGGAGAGCTGAGTGACATCAAAACAGGTGGGGTTTACGTTGGTATGTATTCTGATTAGGGATTCTTGGTCTTCCCCATCGTAGATGGGGGAATAACATTTCGAGCAAGCTCTCCTGGCATACTTGCTTACGATTAGGACTAACAATAGTCCCCCCAGGAGTCCAGTGTGAACTGCTTCCATCTCACCCCAGTCTCACCTGGTCTTGCCTCCTGGTCCTTAGAGCTCCTCGGGGCTAGTCCTCAGAATCCCTTTACTTAAAAACCCCCACCTTTCTTAACTGTTAATTTAGTTCCCCTAGAGCGTGCTCTATGAGAGAGTCTCTAAAAGTGCAGAGTAGAAACTTTTAACAATGTTAATTACAATAACTCATAACACACAACTTTACAACACTTTCATAACTTTTCCTGGCACTCAAGGTAAGTCACTGCTGCTTAATTGGTTACTTAGTGTGTGTCTTCTTCTTGAGCATGAGCTTTAGTGTACCGGGTTGTGGTGTGACAGTCCACTCCGTGTGGCTGGGTGATGTAGTTGGGTTCAATGGCTCAGTAGGGGGTGGCACTGGTCCTTTTACTCTAGTAATGTGTGTCCAACCCTTCTCTTGAGTCCTGATCGCTGTGTAGGGGGTGAGGAGGACCTGGAAGGGACCTTCAAATTTGGGTGTTAATGAGGCACTGGTCCAGGATTTTACTAATACCCAACCCCCAGGGTTAATTTGATGGACTTTTGAATCGAGGGGCGAGGTTTGGGGAATATATCCTTTCTTCTGGAGATGTTCTAGGGTTGTCCCAATGGTTTTTAGGTATTCTCGTGCTATGTCTTCTCCAGATTGATAACTCCCCGTACCGTAAGGCGTTAATAAGAAGGGAAGTCCGAACATCATCTCGTAAGGGGAGACCCTTATATCCGACCTTGGTCTTGCCCTAATTCTGAGAAGAGCGAGAGGCAGGCACCTGAGCCAACTCATTTGGGTTTCCTCTATTAACTTGGTTAGTACATTTTTAAGAGTCTTGTTCATTCTCTCAACTCTTCCTGAGCTTTGAGGGTGCCATGGTACATGGAGCTTCCATTGTACCCCTAGTGCTTTAACAGTCTCTTGTAATATGCGAGCAGTGAAGTGGGGTCCTCTGTCTGAATCTATGTTATTTACAAGGTCATACCTGGGAATTATTTGTTCCAGAAGGGTTTTTATTACTACATCTGCTGTCTCTTTTCTGGTGGGAAAGGCTTCTACCCAATGGGTCAGATGGTCTATTATTACAAGGAGGTGCTTATAGCCCTGAACTAGTGGCATTTCAGTGAAGTCTATCTGGATGCTTTGAAAAGGTCTCAAGGCTATTTCTCTTCCCCCTCGTGGAATCTTTCTTAAGGCCCGCTGGTTTACCTTTTGGCAAATAATACACCCCTGGGTTATAGATTTTGCTAACTCATATACTTCTAAACATAGATATTCTCTCAGGAAGTGATCGCACAGTCCTTGAGTACCCCAATGGGTTGACTCATGGATTTCACTTAGCATTTTCCTTGCTAGGGGTTTGTTTAAAAACTTTCTCCCATCCAGTGTCACCCATTCACCATGTTTGCCTGGCTGCATTCCCAGTTCTTTAATTAGTTTTAATTCCTTCTCTTTGTATATTGGCTTCTCTTTCTCCTCCCTTTCCCTTGAAACTTCTGCTAGGGCTAAGGCCTTGATGGGTTCCCCTGGCCCTTGAGCTGCCTTTTTTGCCTCTTGGTCTGCTGTATGATTTCCCTCCCCTTCCAGAGTGTCTCTTTTTTGATGGCCTCTTACATGAACTATGGCGATTTCTAGGGGCTTCATTAAAGATGTTAGTGTGGCTTTTATTAGCTCCTTATGTGCCAAGTCTCTTCCTTTTGAATTTAGATAGCCACGCTCCTCCCAGATCTTTCCAAAGGTGTGGGCTACTCCATATGCATATTTGGAATCGGTGTATATGGTTCCTCGGTCCCCTTCTAATAAGTCTAGTCCTCTCTTCAATGCATGTATTTCACAAAGTTGTGCTGACCAACTGCTGGGTAACTTTCCGGTTTCTAGGGTTCTCATATTACTTCTGGTTGATCCTTCGATTACTGCGTACCCTGATGCTCTTTTTCCCTCTATTACCCTCGAAGATCCATCTATGAATAGCTTTCTCCCGTAGGGTAACGGTGTCGCGTCCAAATCCTCTCTTACTTTAGTCTGGAAGTCCAGAAGTTCTAGACAGTCGTGCTCTAAATCTTGGGGAGGTTCTCCAGAAAGAAATTGCGCTGGATTCAGAGTCTTTGAGGTAGTTAAGGTTAGATTTTCTGAATTCATTAGCGCGATTTCGTATCTAAGTATCCTGGAGTCTGTTATCCATTCTGGGGCTTTTTGACTTAAGATGGTTTTTAAGTCGTGTGGTGTATGGACCCGTACTTTTCCTTGTAAAGTCAGCTTCTGGGTCTCCTCCACTAGAACTGCGGTTGCTGCAACAGCCTGTAGGCAGGTTGGCCATCCCCGAGCAACAGGGTCCAACAGTTTCGATAGAAAGGCTACAGGCTTTTTACATCCACCCCATTCCTGAGTTATGACTCCATAAGCCACCCCCTCTTCGGTATTTACAAATAAGTCGAATTCTTGTTTCAGGTTGGGTAGACTTAGGACAGGTGCTGTGGATAACTTAAGTTTTAGGTCCTTTAATCGATCTTCATCTTCCTCTGTCCATTCTATTGGCTCAGGATTGACTAGTTTCTCGTAAAGAAACTTCACGCTCTGGGTGTATTTGTCGAGCCACAGTCTACAATATCCGAAGAGGCCCAGGAGTTTTCTTATGTCTCTTTTGGTTTTGGGGGCGGGTATGGCTTGGATTCCTGCTATTCTTTCTGGGCTTAACTTCTTGTATCCCTTCCCAATTAGATGCCCCACGTAGGTCACCTCCTGTTCAATGAACTGTAACTTCTTTTTTGACACTCTTAGTCCTTTTTCCCCCAAGAAGTTTAGGAGCAGTATACTTGCTGTTTTTACTTCCGACTGATCTTCCCCTGATAACAATAGGTCGTCCACATATTGTAAAATCTGCACTGGTCCCTTAGGATGGAATTGCTCTAGTAGCTTTTCTAGGGCTTGCCCAAACAAATTCGGGGACTCTGTGAATCCTTGTGGTAAACGAGTCCACCTTAGCTGCTGCTTCCTAATTCCCTCTGGACGCTCCCACTCGAATGCGAACCAATCTCGGCATTCCTCAGCTAAGGGACAGGCCCAAAAAGCATCCTTTAAATCAACAACAGTGAACCACACGTGCTCTGGAGGAATTTGGCTCAACAACGTATAAGGATTTGGGACCACGGGGTATTTAGTGACGGTCTTCTTATTAATTTCCCTTTGATCTTGTACTAACCGATACTTTCCTTCAGCTTTTCTTACTGCTAGTATGGGGGTGTTATGAGAGGACATGCATGGTTCTAAGATGCCTTCCTCCAGTAGTTGTTCTATAACAGGTGTTAGTCCTTTTTTCCCTTCTGGGGATATAGGGTACTGCTTTACCCGGACCGGCGAAGTCCCTGCTTGCATTTCGACTTTAATAGGTGGGATATCTAGGAGACCAGTCTTCCCTTCCTCAGCCCATACTTTCGGGTCAATTTCTTCCAAATCTTTGGCTGTTAGCTTCATGATTTTCACTCGCATTTTTCCTTTTTCTGGAATGACTCCTACCCCCAACTGGACTTGCAAGTCTCTTCCTAGCAGATTAGTTTCTAGCTCAGGTAAGTATATAAAATCAGCGGTGAATTGCCGAGAGTTCCCTTTTATTTTAACATCAGTTATAATGGGAGCCTTGAATGGTTTTCCCTCTGCTCCCATCACCTCACAGGTTCTCGCACTGACGGTCATTCCTGCGGGGAGTTTCTTAAGGCTGGAGCGATCTGCTCCTGTATCTACTAAAAATTCAAAGTCTTCCTGGTGGGGACCTACTTCAAAGTTTACCATGGGGTCTTCTTGATGACACATAGGGTCCCCTATTGTATAGAGCCCACGACACCCCTAATCCTCATCCTCTTCTCCTTTTAGCAGCTTTTCTAGTTTATCTTGCTCTCTTGCCATCGCTTCATCAAATGTCACTTTCAGACAGTCTCTCCGCAAGTGCCCCTTCTTCCCGCAATAGAAGCAGGTCCTCTCTTCCCCTGTTCTCTTTGGGGTTCTCCAAGGTGGAGTTGTGGGTGTTCCTCGCCTTTCTCCTTTAAACCTTGTGTTTTGCCTGCCTGGTGGATCCTGATTTTTGACTGCCCCAGCACTTTCTTTCGCTACAGCCACCATTATTTTTGCTTTCACTCTAGTCTTCTCCTCCTCTCTTCTTAAGTAGACTTTTAGGGCTTCTCGTAACAGTTCATTTATTCCTTTCTCCTGCCAGTCTTCTATTTTCTCTAGTTTTCTCCTAATGTCAGGCCACGACTTGCTAACAAACTGGGTTTTCAGTAATATCTGGCCCTCGGGACTGTCAGGGTCTACGTTGGAGTATAACTGGAAATTCCTTTTTAATCGGGCCAACCAGGCGGCTGGGGTCTCTTCCTTTCCTTGCATGCTGTCGAATGCTAATTTAGTGTTGTTACTTCGGGGCACTGACTCTTTTATTCCTTTCACTATTAGATTTCAATAGTCCTCCATACTCCTCCTGTCTTCCTCTCGATTGGGACTCCATCTAGGGTCTACTATGGGTATTTTGGTGTCACCTGGAGGACCTATCCTATTCTCTCTTTCCCATATCCGTATCCCCACAGTACGAATCATTCTCACCTCCTCTGGGCTGAATAGTATTTTTAAAATAGAATTTGGCTCTTCCTAGGTATACACATTAGGCCCCAAAAATTGATCCACTTGATTTGAAACTCCAATGGGATCTTCTACAAGACTCCCCAATTCTTTTTTAAAGTTACGGACCTCAGAGGCCGTAAGGGGGGCGTTAACAAATCCTACTCCTCCAGCAGCCCCTCCCATCGGGACTTCCCTTAAGGGGAAGAGTTTCGCCCTGGATCTGGTGTTGCAATAGGGCCCTTCTAAATTCTCAATTCCTTGGGTTGAAGTACCTCCACTATAATTGTTAATGAGGGAGGTTTCTGGGCTCAACATGGGAAGGCTTGATCCCCAGTCTGGAGGTGGGGCTGGGAGTGTAGATGGAGAGGGGGAGGACACGGGATTGGGAGAGACCGAGGAAAGAGTAGAGGAAGCTGCCGTGCAGTAGAGGGTATCTTTGTTAGGATGAAGTGGTGTCCCTGCTAGGGGTGTATTTCTGGAAAAATTAGTAGAACCCGTTTGGGGTATATTCTTAAAAACATTCGTATGACTCACTAGGGGTGTATCTTTAGAAACATTCATAGAGCCCGCTAAGGGTGCACTTGCAGAAAAATTAGTTGGACCCACTTGGGGTATTTTTTCGGAAACATTCACAGAACCCGCTAGGGGTGTGCTCACAGAAAAATTGGTCGGAGGGGGATTGGGAATAGAAGGGGTTACAGACTGGGAAGGTTGGGAAGAGTTATCAGGACAGATAGGTGGAGGGGATAGATGGTCAGGAGGGTCCCAAGTAGGGTACTCCTCTTCCTTCTTTTCATCTCTGTTCTTTCCCTGCTCCTTGACTTGCATATTCTTATGTGTTTACCTCCCGGGTTAGGTTCTAACCAGCAGGCTGCATATTTTAGTTGCTCAGTCTCTATATTCCCTTGGGCTCACAGATGTTGATTTAGTAACGAGCACATCCAAGGGTCAGTTGTGCCTTGCCAAGGCCATTTTCCAGGTAGGTCCAGGGTCAGCCACACCTCTACACAGTAATGTATCATCTTGATCTTATCTAGAGCCTTGGTTCTTTCATCGTGTTCCCATTGCCCTAGCAGGTTTCCTAGTGGGCACCCGGGGGGGATGTTAGTTATCCTTTCCTTTTTGGTGTTAGCTCCTTTCCTCTTCTCCTTTCCTTCCTCCTGCTCTTGAACTTGTTGACGTTTGCTCAAACACGCACCCATTCTCCCTAGGTCAACAAAAAGATTCTAATGGTGCCTTTACCCAAACTGAAAGAATACTTCAAGGCAACACAAAACAAAAACTCTTTGACCTCTCTTTAAACTAAAACTTCTTTAAGGTGCCCCTACACAAACGGAAAGGTACAGACGGGCAACTCAAATTATAAAATTCCACTCACTCCACAGGGCCTAGTCACCTCAGGACTACGACCACTACTTTCTCTCTCACCCTCGAGGACCCGTAGGTATCTCTCCTACCCCTGCCAGTCCCCGGGATAGCCCGCCGGCCCCCTTGACCCTGCGTCCGGATGGGGCTAGACCCCCTGCCCAACGCAGGTCCCACACCCAGATAATATGCTCTCCTGGGGCCACCCCGACCAGTGTGGGAATCAAGGGCCACACCCACTACTCCTCTTTTGTGGGGGGTATCCTAGTGAGGCCTTCCTCCCAATCTCCCTATGATGTGCCACTCACACTCTAAGTCACCTCCGCACATCCGGAGGGGGGTCCACTATGCCCCTGGAGACGCCTCACTCTCTCGATCTCCTGTCGCTTCCCCCTATTCCCAGCCGGGCCCCTCGCGAGAGTCGAGAACCACGGTACTGTGGGGTCCGCACTCGCTTTGGGGGTACGAGCTGCCGGCCCTTGTCTCACTCACACCTCACTCGCACGCCTCCACTCCCGCCGCCAGTTTACTCACGAGCTCTCCTCGGCGCTGTCCTTGGCGGTGGTGTCCTCGATGTTCTCCGCCGGCGTCCCTCGGCGTCCTCGGGTCCGGAGTAGCCAGCTGTCCCGAAGATCTGGATCCTCTTCTGGGCGTGGCTATCCCAGACGATCTCCCAAATTTGTTGGAAATGACCAGGGCAGGAGAACAAGTTTACTCCTTTCAGCACCTTTATTAATCAGCTCTTTTTGGAAAGGGGTAGCTCAGGGAATACCTACGCCACCGCTGCTCCCGATGGACACCGCTGAGGAGGAGGTCGTCGTCAAATCTGCGCAGCCGCAGAGTCAGGAGTTTTGCCTCATAGGAGTCCCTCAGGTCTCGCTCGCAGTGTGTGTTGGGCCAGGGGGTGTCTCCCAGTGGGTGCCTCTGAAGTCAGGGTGAGAACCTGGATATCAGTCTGACTAAGTCCACAGGTGCCTGAAGGTCTTCCTCACCCGTTGATACCTTCTATTTTGTTGGAAGTGGAGCCGGCTCATTATCACTAGGGGTTGTTGGTATGTACCCCACTTCCGGCTAAGAGGTGCACCTTGGGAGTCCCCCTTATTTCCATATTGGGTGGTACTCGATGGAAAGTGGTCGGTCTCTTGGGCGGTGCCTCCAGGTTGATGGGTAGTTGAGGTGGAGCTGATGGGAGGCAGGCGATGTCAGTGTTTCGGTGGGCATAGACATGTGGTGTTGCTGACTCAACGGGCCAATCGGGGAGCAGCGGAGGCCTAACTTGGGATAAGGTAAGGGGAAACTGGGACTGAACAATTGGGTTTAGGGGCCTCACTCGGGTAAGGGGAATGCACAACATTGGATACACAGAACTGGTTTCTAGGGTACATAGAACAGATAACAAAGACAGATAACATTAATGCATAAAACAGGTAACAAGAACAAGTAACCAACAGCTATTCAACTTAACACGAACCCCTAATGCTCTGCACCTTTCTTATTTTTATTCCTCACAAAGGCACAGCCACGGTTTGTCAGGACTTGCTTGATCCCAAGGAGCCCCATGGTGCATTTGGTGCTGAGCCCTCAGGGCCTGAGAGGAGATTGCACAAACCTTTCCAGCAGTCCAAGTCACAGGAAAAAACCAAAGTGTCTCACAGCATTCATGGGTCCCACTGAGGTCCATCCCCAACACAGGCTCTTCATGGACTCCTTGGAGGAGAGAACTGGAGGCCATGATTGCCCAAAAACCTCTCAGAGACTCAGTGTGGAAAGGAAAACCCAAAGTACCTTAAAAACCCTTGAGTATCTCAAAGCATGAATGAGCCCCACTGAGTGTCAATACAAAGCCTCTCTAGGGACTCATTAAATATTGGATAATTGGAGGCCATGACTGCACAAACCTCTCAGGGATTCAGTGTCAAAAAGTAGTACTTTAATGACTCTTGCATACTTTGAGGCATTAATGAGCCCCACTGAGTGTTGTTACTGACAAAACATCTCCAGGGACTAATTACAGCAGCTAATTGGAGGCCATGATTGCACAAACCCCTCAGAGACTCCCAGGCCAAAGCAAAACCCAAAGTCCTTTGGAAAACCTGCAGTCCCTGGGAGCACTAAGGAGCCCCCCAGGGCCATTCCTGCCCAAGGCTCCCCAGGGACTGGTCCCAGCAGATCCCTGAGGCCACTGGGATGTGGGGGGATGCTGAGGGCAGGACAAGGGGCTGACAGTGCCCAGCCTTGCTGGGGCTGTGCCAGGAGGCCCCAGGGCCTCAGGACAAGGTGTCTCCTCACAGCCCTTGGTGGCACAGACCCTGCAGTGCCCCAGGGCACCAAGACTTGGCTTCTCCTGGGCACTGCCAGCCCTGCCAGGGCCCTTGGCCATGTCCAGCACAGCTTGTCCTGCGCTGTCCCACAGCTGCTGCTGTGTCCCTGCTGGCTGCACACTCCCATCTCGCTGCGCCCTGGCTCTGCCCTGCATTTCCCTTTCTCTTCTCCCTCATATCCTGGGATGGAACATGGGAGAATGGGTCAAAGCTGTAGCAGGGATGGTTTAGACTGCACAGGAGAAAGTGTTTCTTTCCTGCGAAGGTGCTCAAACACTGCACAGGCTCCCTGGAGAGGTGGTTGATGCCCCAAGGCTGTCAGTGTTTAAGAGACATTTGGACAGTGCCCTTAATGAGTGCTTTCACTTTTGGTCAGCCCTGGAGGGGTCAGGCACTTGGACCAGACCATCATTCTGCTCTGAACTGCAGATCATTCCCAACGGGACTATCCTGGTCTGGTCTATCCCATTCCATAGTCATCCCTGTACATGGATCCCTGCAGCAGCTGTGCTCAGACACTCTGCCAACAACATTCTCCTTGGTTCTGCAGTGTCACAAGGATCCATGATCCATGAGGTTCTCTAGTGTCACCATGGTCTCTTTGGTTCCACAAGGCCTTGCTGTGCCACAATGGCCCCTTGGTTCCATGAAGTTCTGTACTGTCAACAGGAATCTCCTTGGTTCCACAGTGTCATAATGGACCCTTGGTTCCATGAAGTGCCTGGCCTCCCACAGCCTCTCAGAGACCCTTTTCCCCCTCACAATCCCTCACAGCCCCTCATGGTCCCTCACAGCCCCTCACAGCCCCAGGCACAGGGCTCCTCCCAAAGGAGAAGGGGCCGGGCCCTGCTTGTTCTCCTTTGATTTCGGTCCCTTCACAGCCATGAGTAAAGAAAGGCTGAAATGGAGCCTTTCCCCAGCGTTCCCCTCGGGGTTCATTGCGGCTGAAGCTGTGTGCTGGCGCTGGCCCCAGCGCGAACATCCCTGCAGCCGCCCAGGCCTTTGCTGTCCCCCCCGTGTCCATTCCCTGTGCCCGAGTCCCGCCCGGCTCTGGCAGCAGCAGGAGCCGCAGCGCAGCGGGCGCCGGCCCGGCCCAGCCGGGGCTCCCGGGCAGGAGCAGCAGCAGCGCCGGCCCCTTCCCACCTGCTCCTGCCTCGGCTTCCCAGGGGATTTTCCAGCTGAATTCTGGAGTAGAGCGACAATCACCCACAAACAGCCCTGATGCCTCCGGGCCCGGCTGTGCTGCCCTGAGCCAGCCTCCAGAGAAAGAAAGGATCGGGTTCCAGCGCTGTTTTCAGCACTGTTTTACGCACCCTGAGGTGACAGCAGGAGGCTTCTGCTGCCTTTGACTTGGGAATTGTAGATCATGACTGCTGTTGCCCCTCTTCTGCTTGCCACTTGAATTTTATCTGTAAAACTGCAATTTTTTGATTGGTGCCACCCAGAGTGCCTTTGTGATGGGGAACTCTGGCATCATGAGTAGCAGATCTCCAAATGTTCACAGGTCCCTGAGCTCAAAGTTGAGGAGAATTAAAGACACACAGGCCACATTTGAAGTGCTCAAACACAGCCCTGTTGCTGTTGCTGCTGAAATAGAATCAACTCACAGAGGTCATCACAGAATTTGCCTCTGGAGTGAAAAATAAAATGAAAAAATCCACCAGAAGAGGAAAAAAAAAATGAGAACTTCTCAACTCGCTTCATCGTTGCTTCCGAGCAGCAGCACAAAGTGGAGATGCCCAGAGGTATTTCCAGCTGCTGCTGATCCCAGTTGGAGCCCAGCCTGCTGCCCAGTCCCAGCAGAACCTGAGCCCAGCCCGGGGAGCTCCCGCAGTGTCGGGAGCTCAGCGCACGCGGGGCCAGGCCCAGAGCCCCGGGCACGGCCGCCGATTGCGGGGCAGCGGCACAGGCGGAATGTCCTGCGGCCCAAACCTCCTGCTCCTGACACACAGTGCCTGTTACCCTGATTTTTCTGAGTTTTTAAAGCCCTTTGAAATAGAGTTAGATCTTTTAGTTACTGTAGAATATTAGAGCAGTTTTCTACCTTTTCCCACAGATGTAACATAAACAAATTCTTTGTTTTTCAATCCTGTCCTTTGTTTGCTTATTTCTAACCTGAAAACAGCTGTAACTGACAATTGTTCTGGCCACTGAGGCTGAGAGGTGGAAACCCCCAAAAGCCAATCTTCTGCTAGACCTAGAAATGTATAAAAAGTAAGAAATAAACAAAGGGATTTCTTCTCTCCGCTCTCTCGGATGTGAGCTGGATCGGAAGGACCTCTGCGAAAATCTCTTTTCTGCGTGTGACTGCTTTGTGTGTCTCAGTGACAAGTGCCCATCATTCTCCCTCTCCTCCTCCTCCTCCTCTCCCAGCACAGCACAAATTCAGCTCAGAGGAGGCTTCCCAAGACAGGGCTCAGGCTTCTTTTTCAGCCTGAGTGTTCCTGCAGAGGAACAGGGCATCTTTCAGGCAGTTCCACAAGCTCAGAGTTCTTATTTCATGGGAAATCTGAGATGCGATTGGCCTTGTTAGGAAGGACAAAAGCAGAGGGAATGGATTGGAAATGATTTGGACAAAATGACCCTTCTTACAGACCAAGTTCACCAAGTTCATCTTCATTCCCTGCATTTCGCCATTTCAGATTCTTTCTGTCATCTGCTCTGAGAGCTTGTTCTGCTGCTTCCAATGAACTGATTGTACTCTTTGATTTATACCAGTGCATGACATGTAGAATCATCAAAGCTGAACACAGAAACAAATTCCCTCTTTCAGCCCATTTTCATGTTCTGGATCACTTTTGAAATGTCCATGGTGTTGTTGAAATGACTATCACACAACCCTCAGCTTCTGGCTGCAGGCTCTGGAGATTCTTTCTCTGCATTCACCCAGGCTTGTACTCCCTTACAATTGACAGAATCATGGAATCACTATGTTGGAAGGGATCTTCAAGATTATCGAGCCCAATCCTTGCCCTAACGCTCAACTAAATCATGGCACAGAGTGCCACATCCAGTCTTTTACAAACACATGCAGGGATGGTGATGCCACCACCTCCCCAGGCAGACCATTCCAGAACATTATCGCCCTTTTCGTAAAAAGATTTTTCCTAATATCCAACCTGTATTTCCCTTGATGCAGCTTCAGACTGTGTCCTCTCATTTTGTCAGTTGCTGCCTGGAGAAAGAGACCAACCCCCACTTGACTACAACCACGCTTCAGGAAGTTGTAGAGAGTGAAAAGGTCACCTCTGAGTCTCCTTTTCTCCAGGACAAACAAGCCCAGCTCCCTCAGGCACTCCACACAGGACCTGTGTTCCAAGTCCTTCACCAGACTTGTTGCCATCGTCTGGACACACTCAAGCGTCTCAACATCCTTCCAAAACTGAGGGGCCAGAACTGGACACAGCACTCCAGATGTGGCCTCACCAGTGCTGAGCACAGGATAATAATCACTGCCCTGCTCCTGCTGGCCACACCATTCCTGATCCAGGCCAGGTGCCATTGGCCTTCTTGGCCACCTGGGCACACTGCTGGCTCATGTCCAGCCTGCCTGTCCATCAGTGGAACAGGTCCCTTTCTGCCTGGGCACTGTCCAGTCACACTGTCCCCAGACCAAAACATTGCAGGGGGTTATTGTGCCCAAAATGCAGGACTCAGTACTTGGACTTATTAAACCTCATCTTGTTGGACTCTGCCCATCCATCCAACTGTTCCAGGTCTCTCTGCAGAGCCCTCCTACCTTCCAACAGATCTACACATGCTCCCAGCTAGGTGTCATCTGCAAATTTGCTCAGGAAAGACTCATTACCCTCATCCATGTGATCAATAAAAATCCTGAACAGAGCTGGCCCCAGCACAGACCCCTGAGGAACACCACTGGTGACTGGCTGCCAGCTGCATGCAGCACCGTTCCCCACCACTCTCTGGGGCCCGGCCATGCAGCCAGTTCTTAACCCAGCAAAGAGTGCTCCTGTCCAAGCCGTGGGCTGCCAGCTTTTCCAGGAGTGTGCTGTGGCAGACAGTGTCAAAGGCCTTGCTGAAATCCAAATACACAACATCCACAGCATTCCCACATCCACCAGGTGGGTCACCTGGTCATAAAAGGAGAGCAGGCTGGTCAAACACGACCTACCCCTCCTAAACCCATGCTGCCTGGGTCTGATACCCTGGCCATCCTGTAGGTGCTGTGTGATGACAATATAAACTGCTCCATGACCTTACCGGGTACTGAGGTCAGGCTAACTGGCCTCTAATTACCAGGATCCTCCTTCCCACCCTTCTTGTGAATGGTGTCACATTGGCCAGCTTCCAGTCACCTGGAACCTCACCAGTGAGCCAGGGCTGTTGGTAAATGATGGAGAGCAGCTTTGCAGGCTCATATGCCAGCTCCCTTATGACCTTGGCATGGATCCCATATGGGCCCATAGATTTCTGAACATCCAAGCATCTCAGCAGTTCTCTGACTGCCTCCTCCTGGAT
>JAKJHU010002203.1:0-45970 GCA_022316685.1 Progne subis subis | reverse complement strand
GGCATTCAAATCAAAAGCAATGCTGAAGCTGAGCAAGTGAATCAGCAGCTGAAACCCAAAGACCAAAACAGGAAAGGTTAATGAAATTTCCCCCCAAAAAAGAAGTAGTTTGGAGGGGATTCCAAGAAAAATAGCATGGGATAGATTCAAGGGAATTCTTCCCAGCTTGTCAATGTCCTGTTTCAACAGCCCAAAATGCCCATAGAGAAGAAATGTCCAACAGCAGCTCCATCAGCCACTTCCTCCTGCTGCCATTGGCACACACGCGGCAGCTGCAGCTCCTGCACTTCTGCCTCTTCCTGGGCATCTCCCTGGCTGCCCTCCTGGCCAACGGCCTCATCATCAGCGCCGTAGCCTGCGGCCACCTCCTGCACACGCCCATGTTCTTCTTCCTGCTCAACCTGGCCCTCACCGACCTGGGCTCCATCTGCACCACTGTCCCCAAAGCCATGCACGATTCCCTCTGGGACACCAGGACCATCTCCTATGAAGGATGTGCTGCACAGCTGTTTCTGTTGGTATTTTTCATTTCAGCAGAGGTTTCCCTCCTGACCATCATGTGCTACGACCGCTACGTGTCCATCTGCAAACCCCTGCACTACGGGACCCTCCTGGGCAGCAGAGCTTGTGCCCACATGGCAGCAGCTGCCTGGGCCAGTGCCTTTCTCAATGCTCTGCTGCTCACAGCCAATACATTTTCACTGCCTCTGTGCCAGGGCAATGCCCTGGGCCAGTTCTTCTGTGAAGTGCCACAGATCCTCAAGCTCTCCTGCTCACACTCCAAACTCAGGGAACTTGGGATTACTGTGGTTGGTGCTTGTTTAGGTTTTGGTTGCTTTCTGTTCATTGTTTTCTCCTATGTGCAGATCTTCAGGGCTGTGCTGAGGATCCTCTCTGAGCAGGGACGGCACAAAGCCTTTTCTACCTGCCTCCCTCACCTGGCTGTGGTCTCCCTGTTTCTCAGCACTGGCATTTTTGCCTACCTGAAGCCCCCCTCCATCTCCTCCCCATCCCTGGATCTGTCCCTGTCAGTTCTGTACTCGGTGGTGCCTCCAGCCCTGAACCCCCTCATCTATAGCCTGAGGAACCAGGAGCTCAAGGCTGCAGTGTGGACACTGATCACTGGATGTTTTCAGAAACATTAAATTGGTTGTCAATTCCAGAAAATATATTGTAATAAACATCATGTTTAATAGCATTTGTTTGTTTGGTTTTGGGTTTTTTCCTTAGTTTTAATTTTCAATGATGTTCACAATGCAAAGTCAGTGTTCGTGTCCTTTCTTGTTTTGTTTCTCTGACCTCTGCTCTGGCCCCAAAGTGTGTCAACGAGAAGCTGTGTTCTTGGTGGCTTTTAAACAAGCAAAAAGACCTCCTAACAAAGTTTGCACTGGAGACCACGTTTTATTCCTTTCTCTGGAGCAGCAGCAGCAATGTCTGTGTGCAGAGCTGGGGCAGATCACTGCTGGCACAGCAGCTGTGCCCAGCAGCAGCAGCACTTGGTGTTGCCAGTGCTGCTCCCGTGCCCCTGCCCCGCTGCCCTCCTGGCCCTGGTGCTGCTGTAGGGCCTGAGTGCTCTCGGGGCCGGGCACAGTGCTGGGGGTGGCAGTGCCGGGGCTGCAGCAGGGACAGGCCATGGGCACTGCTGGGGCAGCGCTGACGCCTCAGGCCAGGGCCTGGGGGCTCCAGGCTCCTTGCCCAGGCTCTCTCCAGAACACACCCAGGCCAATGCTCAGCAGAGAAAAGTCCCATGAGCAGCCCCAGGGCGGCTGTGGGCAGGCTGGGGGCAAACAGCATCACACCATGGGAACGTCCCTTGGGGAGCAGGATCATCCTACAAGTGCTGCAGGAATTGTCTGCAGGCTCCTGCAGTGCCTGGTGCTGTTCCCTTGCCAGAGGCACCACAGGCCAGGGGGCACATCTGGGCTGCTGTGTCTGGCTGTGGGGCTCCCTGTTCTGGGCAGTGAGGAGGGGCTGCAGAGGCTCTGCAGGACTGACAGGATGGGCTTTGGGGCTGTGAGGAGAAGCTGAGGGACCTGGGCTGCTGGACCTTCTGAGGAGGAGGCCCAGGGCTCATCCTGCAACAGCTCCAAGGGTGCTTTCAGAGAATCAGAGAATCAGCAAGGTTGGAGAAGGCCTTGTGGATCATCAAGTCCAAACTCTGCCCAAACTTGTGTCCCCTGAGCCTTCTCTTCTCCAGGATAAACAACTCCAGCTCCCTCAGCCGTTCCTCACAGGACTCGTGTTCCAGACCCCCACCAGCCTTGTTTCCCTTCTCTGGACATGCTCCAGCCCCTCCATGTCCTTCCTAAATTGGGGATCCAGAACTGGACACAGCACTCGAGGTGCTGCCCAACCAGTGCTGAGCACAGGATAAGAATCACTGCCCTGCTCCTGCTGGCCACACCATTCCTGATCCAGGCCAGGTGCCATTGGCCTTCTTGGCCACCTGGGCACACTGCTGGCTCATGTCCAGCCTGCTGTCCATCAGTGCCCCAGGGCCCTTTCTGCCTGAATGCTCTCCAGCCACTCTGTCCCCAGCCTGTAGCACTGCAGAGGTTGTTGTGGCCAAAGTGCAGGACCTGGCCCTTGGTCTTGTTAAACCTCCCTCTGTTGGATTTGGGCCCTGGATCCAGCCTGTCCAGGTCCCTGTGCAGAGCCCTCCTACCCTCCAGCAGATCCACACTCACACCCAGCTTGGTGTCATCTGCAAATTTGCTGATGGTGGACTCAATCCCCTCATGCAGATCATCAATGCAGATATTGAAATCCACTCTGGCTGGGTCTGATCCCTCGGCCATCCTGTGGGTGCCCTGTGATGGCACTCAAGGTGATCTGTTCCAGAACCTTGCTGGGCACCGAGGTCAGGCTGACAGGCCTGGAGTTCCCCAGATCCTCCTTCCAGCCCTTCTTGGGGATGGGCTCACATTGGCACCTCCAGTCCTCTGGGACCTCCCTGCTGAGCCAGGACTGATGAGAAATGATGGAGAGCAGCTTGGTGAGCTCATCCACCAGCTGCCTCATCCCCCTAGGATGGATCCATCTGGTCCCAGAGACACCTGTGAGCATCTGAGGGGCTCAGCAGGTCACAGCTGCTTCCTCCTGGATGACAGGGGGCTGTTCTGCTCCCTGGGCCCATCTACCAGCTCAGGAGAACACTTGTCCTGAGCACACCTGTCTGATTGTTGAAAAATGAGACAAACAAGGTGTTAAGCAGCTCAGCCTTTTCCTTACTCTAGTTACTATATTCCTCACAGCATCCACTAAAAACTAAATATTTTCCTTTCCCACGTTTTGCTATAAGTCTATTTGTGGAAATATTTTACTTTTTCAGAAAACTGCCCAGGTTAAATTTTAACTGAATTTTCACCTCTCTGATTTTCTTTCCCCATGACCTAACAACATCCTTAAACATTTCCTGAATTGCCTGACCTTCTATCCGAGGTGTTGCAGCTTTTTTTTTCCCCCTTGACTTCCTACAAAAGTACCATGGACGGCCAGGCCCATCGTTTTCCTCACTGGCTCATCTTTTGGTACACCAGGACAGGATGCTCCTCTCCCCTTAAGATTCCTTTCTTGAAGTGTGTCCATCCTTCCTGGGCTCTCCTATTTTTAAGGGCTGTTTCCCTTATAAAAATCAGTACCGTATTCAGTACTCCCCAAATCTGCATCCTAGAGAGGCCAAAGTCTGCCCTCCATAATTTCAGTGTAGATGTTTTGTTGATGCCTTTCCTTCTTTCCCAGAATTCTGGAAAGTTGATTATTTCATGGTCACAATACCCCAGGCAGCCTCAGTCCATCACATCTCCCACCAGCCCTTCTCTGTTTGTGGACAGCATCTGACAGAGCTTTCCTTGGCAGTGGGAGTGTTACCACAAATTTGGTAAAATAAAATGCTCCTTAGCACCAATGTAGCATTTAGAAGCAGCATTCTTTTTTGACTGGATGCACAGGGGAACAGCTCCTCCCAAAGCTGTGCATGCTGAGTACAGGAATGTTTCTGTTTATATTCTGTATTTTGCATTCATATTCATTGATGGTTCTGGACTAAACATACCTATGATAATCATTTCCATGGAATCATTTACATATTTCCCTTCCCTTTTTCCATGCACTCTTCTGTCCTGGGGGTCTCTCTGGTGGTCCCTGGTGGTCACAGACCCCAATGTTCCAGTCAGCCTGGCTGAGCTGGCAGGACACTGAGGCTGGTGAATTTCCAGGTCCCCTTCTTACACAATGGGCATTGTGTGGTTCCATGGGCCAGTGGTTTTGGAGAATGAGCATTGTGTTAGCTCACCAGGTGTAGACCATTTATCATCTGGTAACATGAGGTCACAGAGTGGGCTATGACATAGCAGAGTGGGCTATGTGAGGTCATCAAGCAGCCATGACATCATAGGCCATTTCTGTGACATCACAGAGCCATCTGTGACATCACAGGGCAGAGGTCTGACATCATAGAGCTGGCTGTGACATTACTGGGGGGCTGTGTGAGGTCACTGTGTTGATCATTCCAACCCAGCCCTGGCTCACAGTTTCCCCCATGAATTCCAATGCTGTTCATGCCGAGCAGGGTCCCCTGTCCCCAGAATCCCCCCAGTGCACCTGGAGCCACAGCCTCCACCAAAGGATGTTCCACAGGATCAACCCCAGAGCCTGACACGGGGACAAGGGGCTGGGCTGTGTGACCAGGACATCAAGGACGTGCATTATCCAGGTCACTCTGGCCTGGGTTGTGTTCCTCAGGGCAGGAAAGATGTCTGGCAGCTGCAGCAGGGTTAGGGAAGGGCTCCAAGGTGGGGCTGGAGCCCTTTGGCTCTGAGCAGAGGCTGAGGGAGCTGGGCTTGTCCAGCCCTGAGCAGGGAAGGCTGAGGGGCTCCTCATGCCAGCCTGGCAGTGCCACCGAGGAGGTGATGGAGAACACAGAGCCAGGCTCTTCACTGGGGGCCTGGTGGGAGACAAAAGACAATGGGTGGAAGGGGAAGGAGGGGAGCTTCATCAAGGACAGGAGGAAACCTTTGTTCCCATGGGCTCAGCCAGGTGCTGAGGTGCTGCCCCCTCCCTGTCCTTTGGGATTTTCCAATCCAGACCAAATCAAGCCTTGATCCACTTGGTCTGGCCCAGTTTCTGACAGCTTGGGCTGCTGACTTGCTGAGGTCCTTTCCAATTCAGCTCTCTAATGATCCTGGGACAGTGCTGCTCCCTGTTTTACACTGGAGCACAGCAGATGGGACAGGAGCCCTGCAGGGCTGTACAGGACCTGCAGCTTGCGAGGTGCACGAGCACATCTTCATTAGCTGGGTCATTTGAGCACTTCTAAGAAATGTCAAAGTTTTCCCACCAGGAGAGACCAGGAATTTCCTGGAATTGTATGATAGCAGGAGAAGGAATCCTGATGTTCCCCTCTATTTGTGTCACTGGCTGGACTTCTGTTTTTCATGGGGCTGTGCCTTCCCTTGGTTTTGTTGGCTGGCAATAAATGAACATCCCTCTGTGTCTCAGGCAGCTCCTTCTGCAAGGAAAGCAGGTGGGAGTTGGTGCCAAGGAGCTGAAAGCTGCAGCTGCAGCCTGGAGTGGAAGAAAATCAGATTGGCAGAAGGCTGCTCTGAGTCCCTGGGGCTGGAGGAGGGAAATGGTGGGGTGGGGGTAGGGACAAAGTGTGATTGATTGTCAGCCATGAAGGGTCTTGATTTTCACATCTATTCAGACTGCACTAGGAGGTGCTCAGGATCAATATCAACTGGGGTTTGCTGATATCAATCTATAAACAAGAAAAAAAATTAAATAGGACAAAAATCTCTCTTTTTTTTTTTTTTTTATAAATATAGTATATTTTCTTTGAATACACTGAAATGTGTACAATTAACCACAGAAGAATTGAAGACTTGAAATTAAATTATTCCCAGGGGCTTGTCTTGATTAGGGTGTTTTGAAATACTAATGAGCCTTTGGCACTGAATTCCTGAACTGAAGAACTGAAGACTGAGCAAGCCTCTGGAGAACTAAAATTCATCAGGGAACCTCCAAGCTGCTGAGTATCCATCCTCAGCAGAGCAGAGGAATCTATTCTAAGTAGATACTAATAGATTGCTCAGCAGAGCAATCTATTTAAATTGAATACATCCAGGGGTTTCCACCTGATAAAGGACTATAAGCTCATGTGCAGGCACAGGGGCTCCATGCTGGCATCTGAGGGGTCTCTGGGCTCCTGAGGATCTGTTTGGTCACACTCATTCACAGGGGCTCCGAGGTGACATCCCAGGGGTCCTTAATCTTCCTGAGGGTCATGAGGTGACAGACAGTCACAGGGCTGCACAGTGACAACAGAGGTGTCTGTACGCTGCCAAGGAGCCAATTTGTCCCAGGCAGTGGCAGGAGTCCAGTGGTGATATCTCTGTGCTCCTAAAGAACAGTGAGGTCACAGACACTCACAGGGCTCCATGAGGACATCCCAGGAGTGTCCAGGCTGCCAAAGAGCCGGAATGTCACAGACACTCACAGGGGTTCCTGTCATGGACAGAGTGGGAGCTTCAGGCAAAGTTTATTAAAGAATCTCCTGTTGGGTCATGAGGTACAGAAAGGTCCCCCAACACCCCAATCATACCTCCAGGCTCCCCAAAACCCAGGCTTTGTAAACTCCTGTGAGAGGATCCTGGGAGTGACAGGATCCAATCCCAGACCCAAACTTTGTCAAGGATTTCTGTGTAAAGGATTATACAGGTGGAATTGAACCTTTGTACAACTTTGTCCCACAGCATTAAGGATGGCAAACCAGAAGTACTTGTGCACATATAGATATGACTGATTATGATCATGATTAGACAGAAAGGTCTTAATCAGAATTACCTACTCCATAGGGTAGGAGCTGTAACACCTGTTTTAATATAGTGCTCAGGGAAGCAATTTTGAAGCAATTGTATTAAAGCAAAATCAGTCATTAAGTAGAGATGGGTGTCATCCCCCCAGACCATTGGCAAATCTCTTTACCTCAGCCTCAGACAGTGACCTTGAGGGGTGTCTGCACTCCAGGGAGGAATCTTCATACCCCATCAAGAAGGGAAATGTCAGGAGATGCTGCAGTTAAAATTTGGGGCAGGGCCCTTCTAGCTAAAGTGCTGCCCTGTCAGTGAGATGTGCCCAGGCTGTGCCAGCTCAGCAGCTCTGCAGAAGCTCTCAGTGGTGTCACTTGGTTGTTCCTTTCTCTGGGCATTTTTCCAGCTCTGCCACAGTTTCAGGTCCCTCTCAGGACGCTGAACTTGGGGATGGAGGAGTCAGGCTGCTTTCAGCATTATTCACCCCAAAAGAAGCATGACCCCCCTTCTTCATTTCCCACTGGGGACTTTGCAAACAGAGCCTTGTTGGAGTTGTCTGAGCCCATTGCAGGCAGAGCCTCCTGCTCCAGCAGGAACTGCCTTTCCTGTGCCATGGCCAGGCCAGGTCCCGCTGCAGGAAAAGCCCCAGGCCAGCCCCAACACAGTGAAGGCCTCGGGCACAAGTGCAGAGTGCTGGGAGCTGTGCCAGGAGAGCCTGGGACACCAAAGGCACCTTGGCAGCAGCAGCTCCCTGCAGGCCATGGCCAGAAGCCTCCCTTGGCAACCCGGCCTGGTGGCCACCACTGCAGAGCTGCTGGGGCAGGGGCTGATTTCTGCCTGGGCTCTGCCCCAGCCCACAGAGTGTGAGCTCAGCCCTGACTCGGGCACAGCCCTTGTGCCTGGGCCCTGCAAAGCCTAAAGGTCACCTGTGCCACCCTGGTGCCCTCCAACACTGAAACCCCTCATCTAGAGCCTGAGGAACCAGGAGCGTGAGGATGCCCAGAGGAATATGACCACTCTGTGCTTATCAGAAAAAATCAAGTGCCTCTTTGTTTCTGCATAGCATGCAGAATGGAACTCATTCCAGGCCCAGACTGCTTTGTGCCATATGTCTTTATTGTTATTCTATTTGGTGTGTTCTATTTTTCCTTTTTTTAATTTTTTTTTTTTTTTACTTTGGATAAAGTTTGCCATAAAGGGATGCCATTAGTCACAGTATTGCTACATCAGCATCTCCCATGCTTGTGATAAGCAGAGACAGTAAGGAGCCATCATCACTGTGCATTTATGTAAAATAAAGTGTCCTGCTCTGCCCTGTGTGTCCAAGATGCTTCCTCTGCCCTTCTCTCTCTGCAGGGGCAGTGCCTGTGAGCAGAGGTGGAGGGAAGAGACTCCCAGCACAGCAGCACAGCCAGGGACAATGGCCCTGGCTCTTCCCACATGCTCTTCCCAGCTCCAGCCTCTCCTTCCCAGCCCTGCTGTGGCTGTCAGGCCCGAGTGCTCTGGCAGCTTGGTCACTGTGCTGCTGCGTGTCCGTGCTGTGCCCACAGGCAGGGACAGGCCATGGGCACTGCTGGGACACAGCTGGGCTCCAGCACAGCAGCTGCAGCAGCAAAGGGATCCTGAGGGCAGGGCAGGAAGGCTTTGCTCTCCCTGCAGAGTCCCTCTCAGGAACAGGCCCAAGGAACAGACTCTGAAGAGGCTCCTTGTGTTCCTTGTTCTCCCAGGGCTCAGTGGGATGAGATCAGGGTCCCAGTGTGGCCTTCAGGGCACTCAGGGCTGGCTCAGGTTCTGCTTGTTGGGGGCCAGGGCCCATCAGATGGGGAATGGTCTGTGCTGAACCTGGCTGGGGCTCTGCAGCTGGTGCCAGGGCTGATGGCAGGGGAAGGTTTGTCTGGAGGGCCTTGGGAGCTGCCAGGAGAACACAGGGCACCTGCAGGGACAGTGTGTGCAGGGATCAGCAGGGAGTGGAGCTCCCTGGGCACAGGCCTGGCCAGGGTGGGCTCACCCCGAGATCAAGGACTGAATGTGTGCTGTGAGCCAGGAGAGCTCTGCAGCCCCAGGGGACACAGCAGGCACAGGGAAAGGAGTCTGGGCACGGGCTGCTCTGACCCTCAGGGAACTTCCCCAGGAGGATGCAGGGCAGCCCCAAGGCCATGGGGCAGCCCTGGAACAAGGCAGGCACCTCTGAGCAGCTCCATGGCCCCAGCAGAGCCTGTGTGCGAGGGGGTCAGTGCAGGGAGCAGCATCAGCTGCCTGTGTCTCCCAGCCTGAGCAGCAGAGCCCAGCAGAGGCAGCCCAGGGCCCCGGGCAGCACAGCCCCCGTGCTCTGCAGAGCAGCAGCCCCAGCTCGGGGCTGTGGGCAGCAGGGCAGGGGCTGCAGCAATGGCTGCTCAGGCCAGCACAGACGTGTTCCCCTGGCAAAGGCTCTGTGGGCAGCTGGCATGTGCCAGGAGCAGAGCAGGAGCCGTGGCTGTGCAGAGAGCCCTGACCAGAGGCTGCCCTGTCCCTGGGGCAGCAGGAGCTGCCTGAGGAGCCCCGGGGCCAACTCTGTGCTGCTGTGCTGGGCAGCGGGGCTGGCCCTGGGGCTGCACGAGCTGCCTGAGCTGAGCATGTCCTGAGCATTCCAGACACAGAGTGGCTGTTCCTGACCTCCAGTGCCTCCAGTTCCTGCTGCAGGGCCAGACAGGTCTGGGCTGCTCTGCAGGGCTGGGGCAGGGAGAGGAAAACAAGGGACCCTGGGTATAAAGAGTCCCTGCATTGTCAGAATGATCTCCTTGGTTCCACACATCAGCAGGGGGAAGCTTTCATAGCCAGGGACTAAAGATCCTCTCCCAGCAACTGGGAATTCCTGCTGGTATGTCCAGCTTTGCAGGCAATGAGGTGGGCAGAAAAACTAGGAGAACTAGGCAAGAAATCAATACTCCATAGTATAAAGTCGCTATAACAGTATTTATTTAGTCAATGCTGAGAGTGATAGGGATAGCTCCACCACAAACTCACTTGTCTGTTCTTCACACAGTACTAGCTTTTATACTTTTTTTTTGTTCTCATTATACTTTCCTAACCTTCATATTGTACATATTTTCTAATCACATTTATGTAAACCCTTGTAGCACATGCAGGGTCTCTGCACATAGTGCTCGTCACCCTCCTGGTGGTTGTTTTGATGAAGGCTCAGAAAACTTCCTGGGCTTGAACTTATTACCCCTGCTTCCTGCAAATGCTCTATAAGATTGCCTGCTCAAATAGCCAGGGGTCAGCTGTTTGCAGTTACCTTGTGTCATGGTTGGACACTGGCCCAATGCCAGGCACCCACAAGAGTCCTTCACTCATCCTCCCCTGCCACAGCTGGGCAGAGAAGGAAAAAAATATTAACAAACACTTCATGAGTGAGTTAAGAAACAGGAGAAATATTTCATAAACAGAATGGCTCAACTTAAGTTGCAAAGTGAATTTTAATACTAACAGAATCAGAGGAGCATAATGAGAGGTAAATAAACCTTAAAACACCTTTTTTCCACTCAGCTCCTCCCTTCTTCCCACGACAGCACAGAGAAACAGGGCATGAGAGTTTTCTCATTTCATCTAGAGATTTTCTTCTGCTGCTCTGGGAGAGGAGTCCTTATCCTCTGAGGCCGTGGAGTCCCTCCCACTGGATACAGTTCTCCATGAACTGCCCCAGCGTGGGTCCACTCTCACGAGCAGCAGCCCTACCGCACCTGCTGCAACGTGAGTCCCTGCCACGGGCACACAGTCCTCCCAAACTGCTGCAGCATGGGGCTCTCCTCCCACGGGGTGCAGTGCTCTAAGGACAAGCTGCTCCAGCCTGGAAGCAGGGCCCCCTCTCTCCACCGGGTCTCCCACTGGATCACAGCCTCATCCAAGCATCCACCCGCTCTGGGATGGGCACCTCCCCAGGGACTGTGGGTGGATCTCTGCATCCCATGGATCCCCATGGGCTGAGAGTGGATCTCTGTGTCCCCATGGATCCCCTTGGGCTGAGAGTGGATCTCTGCATCCCCATGGATCCCCATGGGCTGACAGTGGATCTCTGCATCCCCATGGATCCCCATGGGCTCAGAGTGGATCTCTGCATTACCCATGGATATTTGTGTTGTCCCTGCCGCCAAAAACCAGGCCGTGCCAAACCAATACAGCTTGTTCTGCTAAATTTGCTGATTTCTGAAAAGGGCTTCATTCCCATTCCTTGTTACAAAGGAACTAGTTCTTTCTGCACAGCTACAGCTTTTTGCACACTTCAAGCATTATCTTGTTGCCTCGGCATCAGGGCCCATCCGGCTGAGTCTGACCTGTCCTTTCTCCAAGCTGCAAACAGAACCTGCCCCCAGCCAGTGCCCTGCAAACAGGCAGGATTCTGTAGGGCCAGGGAGAGTGCACAGAGATTTGGGGTCTGTGAGTGCTGGCAGGGAGAGATCAGGCACAGGGAAACACCTGCAGGGGGAAAATCTCCAGGAAGCAGAGAGAGTCCCTGTCCCTGAGCCCCATGGCCTCCAGTCCCTGCTGCAGGGCCAGACCTGACTCTGCTGCTCTGGGGCTGGGACAGGGGCAGGGAGAGTCTGGACTCTGCAGTGCCAGCCAGAGGAAAACAATGGACCTTTGGTTATACAGGTCCCTGCAGTGTCACAATGGTCTCCATGGTTCCATGAGGCCATGAAGAGTCAAAACGGCTGCTTGAATCTTTGGGGTCTGTAATGGTTTCACATTCACTAAATTTTGGTCTTGGTACTTACTCTTTTTGTGAGAGAGAGACTAGGAGAAAAACAAAGCAGGCTTAACTTTAAAATTAACAAATAGTTTATTAACTTACACTAAAAGAATAGAAAAACAGAAAGTTGGAAAAAAACTAAAGTGGAATGAAACTTCAAAAAAACTTTTCCCTCTCCTTACAAACAGTTCACTTTTTTACAAAACAACATAAAGAGACAAAACTTGTAATTTTCAGTCAGTTTCACTATCTGATAATAGTCTTTCATCAATTCATTAGGGGAAGAGTATCTTTTTGAGTCATGGATCCCACTGACAACTTAGAACAGTTCTCTTGTGGGTTTTAAACTGTCACAAAAACAACCGCCCAGAGAAACCTGCCTTTGTGACCCTTCCAGGAGCAGTTTCCCAAGCTGCTTATGGGTCATGGGTCTTAGACTTTTGCACACTGGGGTGTTACTTTTTAAAGATAAATAACTCCAAAGCAAAGGATTCTTCACTTCAAGGTACAGAGATATCTTCTCACTTATTCACTGGTGCAGGGGCTTCTTATCTTTCTCTTTTCAAGCATCTTATAGGATATTACTTAGTCCATCACAAACACCCTTGCTTAAATTTATACGAAAAACAATCATCTCCCTAAATGCATATCTTTCCCATGATTTACAGGAATGACTTAAATATAGAGTTCATTTCCATGGCTCAAGTAAGAATAGAACCAACTCTTCAACCCTCTGTCTTAATAGTCTTTTCACTCTTGCTACTGACTTCATGCTGTTGTTCTTTATGTTCACTCTGTCCTTCTTTACTCTCTCAGAGAAGGGCCAAGCTCTGGAAGCTTCATGTTGCTAAGAAAGAGTTAAATCTGCTCGGAGTTTTTGTCTTTCACTCTCTGTAGCTTGTATTGTTAGTTGTTCAAGGCTGAGCTGATAAGGAAAAACTCACACAGAAACATTAGAAATTGGAGCACCCGGGCAGTCTAGGAAAAAAACCCAGGCAAGATCACAAACGCTTTCTCAGCCCACCCCTCGGTGTAAATTGGGGTGGCCTTGGCCCAAACAGTGCCCATAGCTCCCATCAGGGGCCCAGCAGAGATTCTTCTCCGCTCTAAGGAAACCTAAAGAAAGCAGCTGTCACAAGACAGCAGCTTCTCCTTCCCCCCCTTCACCCGGGAGACGATGGAATCCGGCCAGGCCTCAGGCCAGCTTCGCCCCCCAAAAAGGGGGGAGCAGCAGGCCCAGCTTGATATTACCTGTCTCTCTCTGGCCAAAGGAAGAAGGAAAAAACCCCACCTACAGGAAATCAAGGAGTTTTATACGGTACTTCCCAAAGTCGCAGCCAACAATTTCAGTGGTCAGAATAGATGTCAATATTCCAACTAACTCTCTGATAGGTCTCTGTCTCTTCCAAAGCAATTCCCAGGTCCTGACCTGGAGAACTATTTTACATTCTTTTATAACTAAAAAACTAAACTGTATTAACACATGACACCTCCTTTTCTTGGAAGTTCTGCAAAGTCAATTTTTCACTGCTTCCCGGGCCCATGAACTTTTCCAATTTGGCCAAGTTTTGGTTTGGGGGTATTCTTGGGTTTAGTTTGGAGGAAAAAATCACAATTTGAGTCACTTGGATGGTAATCTTTTCAGTTAAATAGTTATGCAGGCATCAATTCCCCAATGTATTTTCTATGTTCCTCCCTTGCTGGTGACCACAGTAAATGGGAGGGGATAGCTAGCTTCCCTTCTGCTGTTACAGCCCATCCCTCCTGGTTATATGTTCCTCCTTGGCTGTTAATTAGTTTTCGTCTTCTTTATTATATGTTGGCTTACCTTTGGGGAAATCCAACGTCTGGAATCAAGGCTCCTTCTACTGTTATCTCACCTCTTGCTGCTTCTTTTGCCTCTCTGTCTGCCAGCTCATTTCCTTTCTCCATTCTGAGCTCACCTTCTGGTGTGCCTTAATGTGCATGATTGCCACCTTCTCAGGCATCGGACTGCTTCCAATAGTCACATTATCTCTTGTGCATGTGTGATGTTCTTCCCCTGCAAATTCAACAGTTCCTTTTCCTTTTACTTGGCTCCATGGGCATGTACAAGCCCAAATGCATATCTTGAGTCTATACAGATGTTATTCTCTTTTTCTTTGCTAATTCCAAGGCACGGGTTAAAACATTATCTTGGCCTTTTGTGCAGAGCTACCTGCTGCTAAGGGTCCAAATTCAAGAGCCTTTCTGCAGGTGGTAACAGCATACCCAGCATGTCGCTTTCCACTGACAACGTAAATAACTGCTCCCATCAGTGACCCAGGTTTCTGCATCATCCAAAGCAGTGTCCTTCAAATCTGGGCAGCTAGAGCAAGTGGCTTTGATAGTCTGCAGGCAGTCATGATGTACCGGCTCCCCTTGATTTCCGCTGAGAAAAGAGGTCGGGTTGACAATGTTAGTTACAACTATCTCTGCATTGTCTTGCTCTATCATGATAGCTTGGTATTTCAGGAACTGCTGAAGGGAAATGTGGGAGTCCTAGAAACTTAGAGTTTGGGGTTTTAGTGTATAGTAGTGCATGTGAGTCAAGATGGAGGATTTTGGGTGTTGCCTTTGTCCTTCTTCACCTTCTTCTTCCTTCTTGTTCACGAATCTGGGTGGTTTTCTGTAATTGGGTGAAAGAAAATGCATTGTGGGTTTTGGGTGATATAACTGGATTAGGAGCATAAATAATATAGATGTCAACTGTTTATTGGATAATTGGGACTTAAATAGCCTTGAATAGACCCATTTTAGATCACTTTCTCCACTTGTTAGAGAGAGCTCACATCTCGTGTGTTTGTAATAGATAAGGATAATAAATTTCAGAGTGAGACTTCAAAATTCTCCTGAGTTTTATTCCTGATCTTGGAGCAGGAAAGAGCCAGGCAATCCCACAGGGAAAGCCACTTGCCACCCTTTACTTCCAACACTGCAGACACTGTGTGAGACACTAGCACAGTCATTTTCTGGCCCAAGGTGAACTTGCGTGCTTCTTGGATGTTCAGCACCACAGCTGCCACAGCTCTAAGGCAACCTGGCTGTCCTTTGGCTGCTGCACCCAGCTGCTTAGAAAAGTAAGCAACTGCCCTTCGATATGGGCCCAGGCCCTGTGCCAGTATTCCCAGGGCAATCCCCTGTTTCTCATGGGAAAAGAGAAAGAATGGTTTACTCACGTCTGGAAGTTCCAGAGCTGGAGCTGACATGAGAGCTTCCTTTAGCTGTTCAAAGGCCCGTGGCTTCCTTTGTCCACTGGAGGTCTTTGTTTCAGTTTGCAGTGAGCATACAGAGGTTTCACAAACAGTCTGTAATTGTAGATCCATAATTGCATCACCCCATCATTCCCAAAAAGGTTCTCCGTTCCTTTATTGTCTGGGTTTCAGGGTTTGGCATATTAGCTCTGTGTGCTCTTTTCCAAAGTCTGTTGTCCAGCACTGACCTCATAACCCAGGCAAATCACCTTCTTCTGCTTTACCACTTGAGCCTTTTTCTTTCATACTCTGTACCCCTAAAGCCCCAGGAAATTTAAAAGGCTTACTGTCCAGGCCACACACCCCTCTTCTGTGGAGTAGCTATTAGGATGTCATCTACATACTGCAACAATTTCCTTCTCCTGGTGCTGCTTCCCAGGATTCTAAGTCTTTTGCAAGTTGTTCTCTGAACAAGGTGGGTGAATTTTTGAACCTCTGCAGAAGCACTGTCATGTGAGCTGAGTTTTCCCATTCAAATGCAAAAATTTTCTGTCTGGCTTCATGGAGAGGGAAGCAAAAGAAGGCATCCTTTAAATCTAGAATGGTAAACCAAGTTAACTCTGGTGTTAAACACGTTAACAAGGTGTATGGCTTTGCCACTACGGGGTAAAGATCCTCAGTTATCTTGTTGACAGCTCGTAAATCCTGTACGACTCGATATGACCCATCAGGTTTTTGGAGAGGTAGAGTTTGAAATCAGACTGACATGCCTTTAGCAACCCCAGCTGTAAGGAGTTTTCAATTATCAGCTTAATTCTTTCCCTATTCTCTTTTCCCAGGGGATACTCTTTGATTCTAACTAGTTGTTTCCCATCCTTAGTTTGAATTTTACAGGGGTTCATTTTTTCCTCTCCCTGGTGTATGGAAGCCCATACTCTGGCACATTTTGATCATTTACCTCCAGGGTAATTTCCCAAATTTAAATAAAAGGTTGCCTATAATTTTTCTTATAAATTCTCCCTAGGAATGATTCTGGGAGTTAGGCATGGATAAAAACTTACGGATGCCCCATTGTTTTCCATATTTATATTTTAATGGCTTACAAAAATGTGCTATTTTAGATTGGCCAGTTGCCCCTTGTCCTAGGGTGACTTTATGATGCTTGTATCCCCAGTTCTGTTCTGTCTGAGTTGGATATTGTGTTCTGTGCCTTTAAGCCTGGTTCTGAGAGTGAACGGGGAGACAGAGAAGGGCCGAGTTTGTTTTCAGAAACTGCACTCACTCCTCTGCATTCCGGCTCCTGGACTGTTTGTCTGAAGCACAGACAGACAGCGGGACAGAGATCTCCTGTGCTTTTAGTTAGTTTTAGCTAGCTTTAGAGGCAGAGAAGTTCCCTGGACTGTTTTTTCCTTTTTCTTGGGACTTGTTTAAACCTGCTCTGGGCTGAAAACCCAGAAGAGCACCAGGAGCTCAGCACCTTCACCCCACCGGGGCCCAGGATGGCATTTTCCAGCATCAGAGGGACTGATGAGAGATGGAGTGAGCCGAGCTATGACCCACGGCAAGGACTTTCCTCAATTTTGCCCTCTCTCTTCAGAGTGGTGAGAGGTTTTATTGTTTCATATAATTCATTCTTTCTGCTTGTGGGCATTTGTTAAATAAATAGTTTTTTCAACTTTTCTCTAAGGAGATTTTTTTCCCAACTGGGGCTGGGGCCATTTGGGTTTGCTTCCCAGAGGGACCCTATTTGGAGGTTTCCTCCCAAATTTGCCCTAAACCAGGACCCCTTCACTATAACATAGTCATTCCCCACTGGCAGTAAAGCTTTATTTAAAACTGAATATGTTGGTCTCGTAGCCACCATGAGTTTCACCTTCTCTGCCTCTTTTCCCAGCTTCATTTTTATAACCAGTGGATCTGCAGGGGTGGAATCCCCCAGTTTCAGGTACTAAATGTGACTTTCACACACAAACTTTAAGATCTCGGGTTCCAAATCCACTTGCCTAAGGTGTTGTTCTTGCCACACCCAAGTACATACACTCTGTTGCCTTGCAAAAAAATAATACCAACACCTTGTACAAATCTTACACTATATTAACACCCACACGGGATGCCACTCTCTCAAAAAGTTAATTGTCCTGAAATTTCCACAAAAACAATGTATCCAATTCCTCTCTCTTGGAAGATCCAGATCCTCTACTGCAGGTTGCTCCCAATCCAAGGCTACCAGCCTTCCTGCAGAGGTCTTATACACCCCTTCTAATAAAACTGTTTGTTTGTTTGTTTTGTTTTTTACCAGCAATATGTTCAATTCACATACTCCCACAAGTCAAGTCCAAACCACTGAGGAGAAGAGTTCTCTCCACTCATCTAGCCACAGTTAAAACACCAATAAAACACACAGTAATCACCACACACTCAGGCACAGCACGCTCAGACACTGCACACTCTCCTGTGCTCCCTCTCTGTATTCCCACGCTTTGCCTGTCTCTGGCCGTTCCGGTCGCCCAGGGAAGGAAACGCAGATCGGGGCTCTGCACTCACTCTGTGTCTGCTGGCACATCTCACTCACACAATCAAATGTTCAAACTTAGCAATCACACAAATACAGGAACAGTAACTCAATTGCAGTTATAGTTGGTTGTCACAAGAGGGAGTGTTTCCACACAATGAATACAGCTATTGCAAAAACTCCAAAATCCTTTCAAAAGGCACTACATCAAAACCACATATCCCACACAGCATATATCACTGGCTTTTCATCCCACATAAATCACCTTACATAAATCATCTTACAGAAAGCCTTTTTCCAATCACTAATTAATAGAATCTTACAACAAACACAATTTATACAGGATATTTATGGTATAGCAACCAAGTAATAAATAATACTGATAATACCTTAGATTCTGCTCAGATTACACCTACATCTGCCAGCAGCCACCCAGTGGGTCAACAGAAACCCTTTTTCCATATTTCCAAAATTACTACACCAGATGTCTCTGACAGATACTTAACCTTGTGCAAACATTCCAGCTTATTGGTTTACCTTGAGTCCCTCCCTTAAAAGTCAATTAAATATACCTTCTCTGCCATGTGGAAGGTCCTTGTTTTTCCCTGCAGGAGCGGGCAGGGAGCAGATTCCCCTGTGGAAAGATGCAGGGTGCACCTTGGGGGATCCAGCCTCCCAAGTGCTTCTGCAAGCCGGTTGAAGTCCCATCGAGGTCACCAAATAAAGAGTAGAATAAAGGACTTTAATTAGAAAATTCTAAAGTGGGTATGTTTTAATTTCTAGCTGGGATACAGAGGGGGACATTTCCTCCAAACCATGCTTGCTCTAGTGGTTTTCTCTTATTTATCTTTTGAGGTATTATGCATTTGAAGTATATGCATTAAATTTCACAATACACCGATACATATTCATTACCTAGCTCTGCCTAGCCTCACTTTGTATTAAAATTATGCCAGAAGATCTTTCTGCAGCTGCAGAGTCCCCTCTGGTGGTCATGGGCCAGGGTATTCTGATGAAGTAAATAGTTTTCCTCCAAATGTCCTCTTCTTGACCCCTCCTTCTGGGCAGGCACAGGAAGGATTTGGCTATTTCCCAGGTCAGTTTGCCCTGGCCAAAACAGGAGCCTTGTTTCTGTGCTGGCTCGCAAGCCACAAAGTTTCTGCTATTATCAATGTTTTGATAAATGCCTAGGTCCTTCTTTACTAAGTTTCAGCATTATACATCATACCTGTATGACACTAGTAACTACCTAGTGACCAAGCTTAATAGCTAATCTTCTCTATGATCTCAGTACAAGCTGGTTTTTTATCTCCTACAAAATTCACCAAAAGCTGCTGCTAAAATCTTGAATTTTCATATCCCATATTGGGTGCTCCCAATGTTGGAGCACCCCAGAGAGGGCACTACCATGGGGCTCACTCAGAATCGGCTTGCTGGGCTGGGCTGGGCTGAGCTGCACTGGGGTTAGGGCAGGGGAGGTGGGCAGAGCTGGACAGAAGCTGGGCGAGACTGGGGAATTCCCAGGAGATAAAACTCACCCACGTCAGCTGAGCTGTGTGACTCTGCAGGGCCAGGACACATTCCAGCAGGTTGTGGGCTGTGCCAGTCCCCTGGCAGGGATCTCACACAGGCAGGTGCAGCACTGAGGAGGTTGGTCATTGGCCTTGGTGGCATGGCCAGTCTGAGAAGTTGCCCCAGGGCTTTGACCATCCCTCCAGCCTCTTCCGCAGCCTCTTTCAGACCTGGGAACTCACCCTAGTTCATTGGTCTATTTGTTCTGTGGTTATCTTCTTCCTCCTGATGATTTCAGCCACCCTGTCCCAGGCTGCTCCCTCCTCACCCAGCCCTTGGCAGACCCCAGGGCAGGGCTCTCTGTGAACCCCTGCCATGGGATGTGGGTGTTGGAACTCACACTAGATGTCTGGTGTGGACACTGTGGGGAACATTTGCCCACCCAAACACACCCTGTGCTGTGGCCGTGTCTGATGAGGGAATGTGGGGCCTGTGCTGGGCAGGGGGCTGTGCTGCCTCAGGGACAAATGACAGGGATGAGCCACAACACAACGATCAGGACGTGGAAGTGAGGGCAAGCTACGGAGAAGGAATTCAGAAATGTGACCTGAGGGCGTGTTCATGTGTTTAGGAAAGCCAAAACTCAGCTGGAGCTGATGGAGGCTGCAGGCAACATCCAAAGCAAAAGTTAATTCAGTTGCTGTGTTTGCAGTAAATGGCTGCAAAAGGAACATGTCAACCTGCTGCTAAACTGAGGGCAGGAGGGGCAAATCTAGGGTCATGGAATGGCCTGGTTGGAATCCTAAAGATCATCCAGTTCCAATCTCCTGCCATGGGCAGGGACACCTTCCACTGGACCAATTGCTCCATGCACCCTGGCCTTGAACACCTCCAGAGGTGGGGAGTCTGCAGCCTCTCTGGGTACCTGTGCCAAGGAATCACCACCCTCACTGGGAAGAATTCTTCCCAATATCCCATCTAAACCTGCCCCCCATCTCCTCATTGCCATTCCCCCTTGTCCGGGTCACTGCAGGCCCTTGTCCAAAGTCCCTCTGCAGCTCTCTCAAAGCCCCTTTAGGTGCTGGGAATGGCTCTAATGTCTCCCTGGAGCCTTCTCACAGCCAGGCCGAACAGCTGCAGCTCTCTCAGCCTGGCTCCAGAGCACAGGTGTGCCAGCCCTGCAAATGTCCATTGTGACACTGCAGGGCTTCTTGTAACCAAGGGTGCATTGTCACACTGTGGACCAAGGAGACCCCTTGTGACACTGGTGTGTCCCATGGGAAAAAGGGGGCATTGTGCACTTTGGGGCCTCAAGGAACCAAGAGGCCATTATGACACTTCAGGGCTCATGAAAGCAGTGGGATCCTTGTGGACACTGTGGAGTCTTGCATAACCAAGGTCAGTGTGGCACTGCATGACCTCATGGAACCAAGGGCCAGTTTAAAACTGCAGAGCCAGTTAGGCCATTGGGACACTGTGGAGCCTGATTGACCTGATGAGAATAACGTGACACAGTGAGAGCTTATGGAAACAAGGATCCATTGTGACACTTTGGGTCTCATGTAACCAGGAGTCCAAATGGTGACACTGCAGAGCCAAGGAGATCATTATGACACTGTCAGGACCCCATGGAACCAAGGGGACATTTTGCCACTGCAGGGCCTCATGGAAGTGAGGATCCATTGTGACCCTGCTACCAAAAATGAGGGGTGGAAAAAAAAAAAAAAAAAAAAAAAGAAACTGCTTAATACCAAGGGATCAGGAAAAAGCAGCATTCTTTATTCAGCCAGATGCACAAGGGGGAATTGCTCCTTCCAAAGTTGTGCATGCTGAGTACAGGAAAGTTCCTGCTTACAGGCTTTATTTTACAAACATATTCAGTGATTGTAACAGAATAAGCATACATAGGTAATAATTTCCCTGAAATCATTAACTGATTTTCTATCCCCTTCACAGAGGTGTTCTTCATTCCTGGGGGTCTCTTTGGTGGTCCCTGGTGGTTGGTGATGCCACAGTCACACCTGACAGCCTGGTGGACTGTTAGAAGTTGGCACAACTGGAGCTGGTCACTCTCCAATTCTCCTTCTTACACAATGGGCATTGTGCAGTTCCATGGGCCAGAGGGTTTTGAAGAACAAGCATTGTGTGTGCTCAGCAGGTGGAGATGGTTTTACATTTGTCAACATCCCCCCTCTGTCAGGCATGTGAAGTTTCTCTTTCCATCCAAGCCTTCCTAAGCCTCACATCAGGTCTGCGGAATTCAATCTCCTTCTCCATCCCGCAGCAGCCCCGCCTTTCCTCCTCCAGCCTTGGTCTCCAGCACAGCCATGGAGGCTCTTTGGGCTCTGGACTTTTCCTGCAGCCACCAAGGGCAGCTGAGCTCTGCCCTTCCCACAGTCAGCCCTGCCCAGCCCGGGCAATGCCCAGCATTCCCTGTGTGGTGCCTGTCTTGCTGTCAGCCCCGGCAGCGGGCTGCGTGGCCCCTTTGTGCCGCGCTGGCCCAGCCATGGTGCCACAGCCCCTGTGCAGGCGCAGGGCAGGACAGGAGCATTGCGGGTGGGAACGGCCCCTGTGCCGTGGTGCCCCACAGCAGCCTTGGGGCTCTGTGCCCCATGGCCTCCCTGCTGTGCAGCCTCTGCCAGCTCCTGCACAGCCCGTGGCACCTGTGGGGCTGCGCAACAGCCCTGCCCCGGGTAGAAAGTTTCTCACACAGTTTGACTATTAGAAAGTGTTCTGCCAATTGAGAGGGTGATTTAAAGAACACAGACGCAGAGAGAATGATCTTATTTTACTATGAGTATAAAGGCAACACATAGTAAAAGTTATATATTCCATGAAACTACAGACTTGGCTTTAGCAACAAGAAAAAGTAAGCAAAGTAATGAACCTAACCATTCATAGAAGAAAGAAAGACTGGAATTGAGAAGATACATCACCAGTTGCCTAAATACTTTACCATCATCCAGAGTCTGCAGTCACTGGAGAGCCTTGTTTCACAGAGAGGATCTGGAGAACCCTTTCCAAGTAATTGGCAAAATCCTGTGATGAGTGTCCAGTCCATAGGTGAGATCTCCAAATACACTGTTAAAGTGGGTCCAGCTTTTAGAGGCCCAAATCAGTAACTGCACACAGACTGGGCTATGACATCACAGAGTGGGTTATGTGAGATCATTGATCAGCTATAGGATAACAGAGGAGCTCTGTGATGTCACAGTGCTGTGTGACATCAGAGAGCAGGCTTTGACAGCACAGGGCAGCTGTGTGACACAATGGGGTGGGCTGTGACAGCACAGGGGCTGCGACATTACACAGCAGGGCTGTGTGAGGTCACTGTGTTGGTCACTCTGCCCTGGCCCCCCCACTCACATTTCCCCAAGAGAAGTCTCCCCTGCTGCTCGTGCCCAGCAGGGTCCCCTGTCCCCCTGGGTCCCCCCTGCCCCCCAGCACTGCAGCCTCCCCCAAGGATGCTCCACAAATCAACCCCAGAGCCTGACACAGGGACAAGGGGCTGGGCTGTGTGACCAGGACATCAAGGACGTGCATGATCCAGGTCACTGTGGCCTGGGTTGGGTTCCCCAGGGCATGAAAAGATGTCCTGGCAGCTGCAGCAAGGGTTAGGGAAGGCCCAAGGTGGGGCATGGAGACCTTTGGCTCCGAGCAGAGGCTGAGGGAGCTGGCTTGTCCAGAGCCTGCCCTGAGCAGAGCTGTGGGCCAGAGCCGGCTGGGCTGTGCTGGGGAGAGGCCCTTGGTGCTGCAGAGAGGTCAGGCAGCTGGCAGAGCTTGGAGGGAGCTGGGCTGGGCTGAGAGAGCCTGCCACAGAAACCATCAGTGTCCATCTCAGCCTGTGTGAGCGTGCAGGGGCCAAGAAAAGCACCCCAGGGTCCACGAGTTCTCTGTGTGGGAGCTGAGCTTGTGACCCCTGGAGCCCTCCCAAGTGCTGGGGCTGCTCCTCCAGCTCCCAGAGGAGTTGGGACAGATGGGAGTAGGGGACAAATCATTCCTGCTGGATTCTTCTTTGTGGTTTCTTTGTACAGGAGCCCTGGATCCATATGTAGAAGAGGTGTTTTGTGTCAGATAACACTGTTAGAGTGATAAGAATAATAATTTTTTGCTGAAAATAATATTTCATGCATAGTATGCAATGAGAAAAAAAAAACAAAACAAAACCCCTACATGCAATCCAAAAGAGCATTTGAGTTTTCCAGAGGATGAGACTAGTTGATGTTCCAATAGTCAAACCTATTCAGATACTTTCCTCAAGGCTACTTGAAGTGAGAGGTGACCACCAGAGGCCAAGGCCACCAAGAGCTCTCTGTCCTGGCAGCTTTTATCTGGGAATAACCTTTGCATATAGGGAATTTTTCTAGGGGAGCATCAATTTTGGCCGTGGCGCCTGGATAGACAAATGATTCTTTTCCATAGGAAGGAAGCACAGAGCCCCGAGTTCTCCAGAGGCTGATGAGAGGCAGCCCTCTGTATTCTAAGATCAGCTGGAACTGTCAGGTAGCCCCTGGGAGGCAAACTACACAGATCTGTTCCAATCTCTCCTTGGTTCCATGAAGCCCTGTATGTCACAATGTTCTCCTTGCTTCTGAGGTTCACAATGGCCCTTGCTTCCATGAGGCCCTGCAGGTCACAATGGCCCTTTGGTTCTATCAGGTCCCATGTCACCAGTGTCACCATGGTCTCCATGATTCCATGGGGCCTTGCAATGTCACAATGACCTCCCTTCTTCTGAGGTGCCACATTGGCCCTTGCTTCTACAGGCCTTGCAGTGTCAAAATGGTTTCCTTGGCTCTATGGAGCTGCACAAGGACACAGTGACACAATGGCCCCCTTGGTTCCATGAGGCTGCAGAGTGTCACTAATTTCTCCATGATTCCATATAGTCCTGTCAGTGTCACAGTGGTCCCTTGGTTCTATTGAGCTCCTTGGAGTCACAATGGCCCCTTGGCTGTATGAGGCCCAGCTGTGTCACAGTGGCCCCTCGCCCTCCATTGGGTCCATAGCATCACAGTTGTCCCTCTTGCTTCCATGAGGCCTTCAGTGTCACAGGAGTCTCCTCCACAGTGTCACAATGGACCCTTGGTTCCATGGAGACTCACAATGTCAGCAGGGGTCTCCTTAGTTCCAAAGGTTCTGCAGAGCCCTTGGTTCAATGAGGCCTCAAAGTGTCACAATGGTCTCCAGATTCCACAAGGCCCCACAATGTCACAATGGACATTTGGTACCATGGGGTGCCCATGCTGTTCCATGAATCCTAAGTTCCACGGGCCCTGAAGTGTCACAATTTTCTCCTTGTTCAATGTACAAACACAGTGCCTTAATGTCCCTTGGTTCCATTAAGCCCCACAGTGTCACTATGGTCCCCTTGGCTCCATAAAGCTCTGACGTGCCACAATGGCCCTTTGGTTTCACAGGGCCTCAATGTGTACAAATGGCCTCCAGGGTTTCATGAGGCCCTGCTGTGTCACAATGGACCTTGGGTTCCATGATGCCCCATGGTGTCACAATGGTGTCCTTGGTTCCACGGTGTCAGAATGGGAGCCCTGTCATCCCAGGACACCCACAGTGTTCACTGTAGTCCCCTTGATTCCAATGAGGCCCTGCCATGCTATAATGGCCCCTTGGTTCCAGTGAGTCACAAAGTGTCAGAAGAGTCTCCATTGTTCCTTGAGCCCTGCAATGTCACGTAGTCCCCTTGGTCCCACAGAGCCCCAAAGTGTAACAACGGACTCACTCCTGTTTCCATGAAGCCTTTCTCTTTCACACTGTACCTTTGGTTCCATGTAATTGTCGCAGTGTCACAATGGCCCCGAGGTCCCATGAGGTTCCAGAGGTGTCACAATGGTCTCCTTGGATCTGCAGCATCACAATGAACCATTGGGTTCTGTGATAATATGTCCAAAGAGTTAATTCGTGTGGAATATGTCTGTATTGTAATACACCCATATAAAGTATAAGTTGTACATGTTCTATAAAAGCTGTGATATATATATATAACGTTAATTCATGTAAGATTATAGTCTGTAAAACATAAAAGCCATACGGGAACTGTAATAAAAATATTTCTGCTGGCAACAAAACCCCAAGAACAGGGACCAAGGACGGAGAGCAATGTCAGTGACACACCTCTGCCGGGAAACCCTGAAAGGGAACCAAAAGGCAAGGAAGGAACAGATAAGCTACTCAAGAACCACTGATTACATCAGATATGTATCTCACCTGTTTCCTCCGGACATTATCATATCTCCTCATATCTCATCGGACTCTTCTGGACATTACCATATCTGCGACACACCTGGGCTCAGCCATTAAGTGTCATTGTTAACCCCGGAAAAACTATTCAAGACTCCTAGATCCAAACATGAATAGTTAATGAAGCTGCCGCGGACGAGGACAACATGAGAGTCTCATCTCTTCTCAGCGAACCAGCATATAAAAAAGAGACTTGCTTCAGACCAAAAATGCGAACTTGGGGAGGTGACATACTGACAGAGTGTGTTATCTTGTTCACCCAGTGCCGAAACTCCGGGGTTCGACGCTGTCCTTTTAATTGTGGCTGTCCGAGACTGTCATTGTGTCTCTCAATAAAATTCTAAATTTTGATTTCTAAAAAATTTGGTCAATTGCATTTATAACAGTTCCATGTGGCTCTGCTATGTCAAAAGGATTTTGGTTCCATGAAATTTCCAAGGTGTCACAGTAGACTCCTGGATTCTGTGAGCCCTGCTGTAACCAAATTTACAAAATATCAGAAGACGGTCACTTAACACTAATTGCTTTAGAGGACTATCACTTATTCAGGCTTGAGGTCTAAGGTGTGGTAACTCAAAAACCTTACATGGACATGTGCTTCTAAAAGAGTGTTACTTACATACAGACACTACATGTGTATTACAATTTAGCCATTACCATAAAACCCACCCCAAGTTCCCACACTGACTCCTTGTGTTTTTCTATCATGCCTCTGGAGCCAGATTTCTTCTACTTGTCTTTCAACTGTCCTTGCAGGGAAAGCAGGCCCTCCATTCCTTGTTCCTGTGATAAACTTCAAAATCATGGTAAAAGTCAAATTAACCGTCCTGGTTTCAAATCCAAGGCTTTGTGTGCCCAGGCAGAGGCAGGCAGGACACAGATGCTGTCAGCAAAGGAAGGGGCCAGCGAGGTGGGGCAGCTGGGGGATGACGACAGCCTGCAGGGACAGAGGCGCAGGGCATGGACACCGTAGGACAGCTGGGCTGGAGAGGCACAGGGGATGGGCAGCAGCTGAAAGGCCCTGACACAGCCAACTCCTGCAGCACTTGGGCCATGGCTGCTGGCCCTGGGCCTGAGCCATGAGCAGGAGACAAGTGACCCTGGCAGGCCTGGGCCTCATTGCCTCCTTGTCCCTGCTCAGCAGCCTGGCAGGGGGCCACCCCATGGTGCTGCCCTTGGCATTGACACATCCCACATCCCAGTGTCCTGGGAAGAGCCCTGAGCACTGAGGGAGGGACAGGATCTGCCTTGGCAGGGCCTGGGGCTCAGGCCTTTGGTCTTTGCATTCCTGAAACACATCCAGGTTTTGCCTCAGCATCAGAGACACCTTTGCCTTGTTTGTCCCCACCTGTCATTCACTGCCTGCAGTGTTCTGCTCTAACTGGAACGTGTGGACACTTTCTCAGTTCGGTTGCTCTGTGGGACCCATTAAAACTTTACAAAACTTCAACATTTAAATTTAACTTTGAGTTCTTTAGAAGTTTTTCAAATGCACAATCAGAGACTGAGTTGAATGTAAACAACACCAAATCCACGGGAGGGCGATTAAAGTCCTTGTTCTGTGTCTGTACTGCTGAGCTGGGCCAGGTTCCCGTCACAGAGGCAGCTCGTGGCAACCAAGAAAACTTTCAAAAAGACATTTCTCCTGAGGAGAAAGCCTCCTTCAGATGAGACAACTGTGTTATTTGAAATGTAGATTGGGGGTGAATGTTTTCAGTGGCATAACAAACTTTTCTGTTCCATTTCTCATTAATTGTTAACCTTCTCTTCTTTGTTTGTTTTGCTCTTAACAGTATAGAACATCAGTCTAACAGAACATGAAATACTAGCTTTTGCACTTATGCCTATTCATATCTATGCCCATGGAACTTATGCCTATGGAACATTAACTTTTGAATAGAACACATGTTTCACTAGAAAATACACACATTGAACTGAATAACAGAACTAATCTGTCTCTAGCTCTCACTGCTGCTTTAGTAAATTCTCTTGATCCTTTTTTAGTTTTTTTACTTTTGGGTCTTTTGTCTTCTGCAATTTCAGCTCTTCCGTTGGATGAAGCAACATCTCTGCTTGCTCTTTCTCTCCCTCTTGTCTTTGATCTTTTGAACACTCCACTTTGTGTAGTTCTAAACTTGTTTTCATAATGTTTCTTTTCTTTGAGTAAGGGTGCCTCCTTTTTTGGGTTTTTTTTGTGTTAGTTGGTCACACTACGCTTTTCTTACATTCCTTTTGTGCAGCTCTGACTCCACCTCCCAGAGCTCTGATGCATCTTCTAACTACACCGTGCTGCTGTGAACACTGGCAGGTGCTGCCCCAGGATCCCGCAAACTGCGGCTGTACCTTGGGGTCAGTGTCTCCTAAGTCATCCGGACTCTTTGGCTCTCAGGTCTGCCTACTTTGCTGTTAGGCTCTCAGGTCCACCTGGCTGCAACTCGCCCGGATTTTTAGGCCCTCAGGTCTGCCTATTTTAGGCCTCTCAGGCACTCATTCACCTGGCTCCTTTCTTCAGGCTCTTGATCTGCCTGGTTCAGTTTGGCTGAGCTCCACCATCTCACTACTCTTAGGTCTGTAGTCATTTGTCAGGATCATGTCAGGGTCCCCAATTTATTTTTGTCCAGTCCTCATAGTGTGCATCAGTTGATGGTGGAGCCATGACTGACACAAAATCCCTTATTATCTAAAAACTCTAATACCTTTCTCTCTGTAGCCTACCCATAGGCATCTCCACACAGCCTTCTGACTCCTGCTCTCTTCCTCCTCTCTTCCTTTTGCAGGATGAGGTAACTCTTTCCTGTCCTTTGCATCACTGCCTGACCCTCTCCGTCGCTCACACATCTGCTTGACCCTTCTTCCTCCCAGCACAGCCTGCAGACTCCAACTGACTCTGCCCAGCTCACCCACTGTGTTATAACACTCACTCTCATTGGACATAGCTGGGATCTATTAAGGGCAAGGCTGTTCCCACTCTTGGGAATTAGTACAGCTGCAATTTATCAGGGGTGAGATTGCCTTCAGCACTATCTCTATTCTCTTTACAATCTGTCCTCCCACACCCAGGAGAATCTGTGTACAGTACAGAACCTCATGGAACCAAGGGGCCATTGTGGCACAGCAAGGCCTTGTGGAACCAAAGGGACCATGGTGACACTACGGAACCTCATGGAACTACGGGTCCATGGTGACACAGCAGGGCTGCAGAACCAAGGAGTCCATTGTGACACTGCAGAACCTCATGGGATCACGGTGTCCATGTTACACCACTGAACCTCATGGAACAAAGGGTCCCTTGTGACACTGCGGAACCAAGGAGACTGTTGCTGGCAGTACGAACCCTCATGGAACCAAAAGTCCATTGTGACATTGTGGAGCCTCATGGAAGCATGGAGACCATTAGGACACTTCAGGACCCACTGGAACCAAGGAGCCATTGTGACCCTGCAGGGCCTTGTATAACCAAGGGGTCATTGCAGCAGAGAAGGGCCTCATGGAATCAAGGGGATCATAGTGACACTGTGGGGAACCATGAGATCATGGGGACATTCTGACTCTGTGGAGCCAAGGATACCATTGGTACACAACAGGGCATCATGGAACTAAGAAGGCCATTGTGAACCAGTGAGGGAACCCACTGAGGCTATGATGACATTTCAAGGCCTTGTGACACCAAAGGGCCATTGTGGAACTGCAGGGCCTCAGGGAACCAATGAGACCATTGTGACATTGCACGGCCTCATGGCAGCAAGGGGCCATTGTGACACTCTGGGGCCTTGTAAAACCGAGGAGACCATTGTGACACTGTGTGTCACCATGGAACCAAGGAGACCATTGTGACACTACAGGGCTCCATGGAACTAAGAACTCATGTAACAGTGGGGGGCCCAATGGAATTAAGTTGCCGTTCCATACTTCAGGGCCTCATGGAACCAAGGTGCCCTTGTGACACTGCTGGGCCTCATGGAAGCAATGAGACCATTCTGGCACTCTGAGTCCCCAGTGAAACCAAGGGACCATTGTGACACCACAGGACCTCAGAGAAGCAAGGCAACCACTGTGACACTACAAAGCCTCTTGGAAGCAAGGGGCCATTGTGCCACTGCGCAGGCAAGGAGAGCAGTCTGATATCATTGGGGCTCATGTAAACAAAGATCTCTTGTTATACCACAGGGCCTCATGGAACCAAGGGGAAATTATGATGCTGCATGTCCCAAGGATCCAAGAACATGGAACAGGTCTGGTTGGCTTGGCCTCTGGGGTCCACCTGAATGGTCCAGTGTTGCTAGTGGACACAAGTAAATACTCAGAGATTTGACTCCACAAGACGAAGGCTGAAGAAGAAAAGACTTTATTGTTTAAAAAGACCTCGCTTTTATAGGTTTTGAAGAATGACCAGGGATTGGAGGACAAGGCTCCCACCTCTCCATCCCACTGGCCAGGCTAGAAGTCCATCAGTTGGCTATCATCAGAAAGGAATGTGAAAAACAAGATGTTTACATCAGAAAGCTGTGGGAAAATTCAGTCAGACCTGTAAACATCTCACAAAAGCTCACATAATATGCCAACAGTCCAGCTGACCTTGACATGTTGACGACTACTTCTCATCTATCCCTGAAACCCTGGAGTTCCATGCTTTCCTTCCTGTGGGAAAGAACTGTCCTTCTCCAGGTGCCCATGGCCGAAATTGGGATTCTGCCTCCAAATCTGATGATATCCAAGGATTGTTCACATATGAAACCTGCCAGGACAGACACCTCTGTGGCCTTGGCCTCTTGGGAGCTGCTTCTCATCTGTTTTCAAGTCATTGTGGGGCCATGCTTCTCTTCCCATGAGAAAGAAACAAAACAAAAACAAAAACAAAAACAAAACAAAACAAAACAAAACAAAACAAAACAAAACAAAAAAAAAAAACCCAACATTTTTCAAGTCCAGGTGTCCACTGCCAAAACTGGGAATCTGTCTCCAGAATTCCTTATATCCAAATATAGCTCCGAGTCAAAAGCTCCCAGGACTATCTATGTTCCCTTGGTTTCCGAGGGTGACCTCTCATCTGCCTTTGAACCACTGTAGGTCTGTATTTTCCTTCCTGTGGAAAAGAACTGTCCTTCTTTTCCAGATGGCCATGGACAAAACTAGGATTTGGCCTCCCAAACTCCATCCATCCAAGGATAGATCTCAGACAAAAGCTGTCAAGACAAACAGATCAGACTGGACTTGCCTTCCTTGAAGCTGCATCTAATCAGCCTTTGAAACACTGGGGCTCTGCCCTTTCCTTCCTGTGGAAAAGAACTGTCATTCTGGTCTAGGAACCCACAGCTAAAATGTTATTTCACCTCCAAAACTCCACAAATATGCAAGAGAGGTTTTCAGACAAAAGCTGCAAAGACAGACAGATCTCTCTCGCCTTGGTCTCGGGTGAGTGCCTCTCATCTGCCTTCAAAACATCAGAGTTCTGTGATTTTCTACCTATAGAAAAGAACCGTCCTTCTTGTGTGGGTACCTATGGCCTCAAGCACATGACCACTAAATCTGGACAAAGGAGCTCTGTGCTCAGTGGAGTGGAGACTGAGGACAGGGACGAGAGCCCTGGGAGGGATTGAAGGGTGGTTTCAGAGATGGTGAATCCCTTTGAAATAGTACAGAAGAGCCAGAGAAGGAAAAAACTTAATGCAAAGGGCAGCTGAAGCAGACCAGACTGGAACCAAAGAGGAAAGAATTTCCCTTCTTCCAGGGCACTGTTGTGATGTAACACATCCCTCAGAAGGAGTCAGGAGCAGCCCAAGTCTTTTTGTACCCAGGCAGAGGCAGGCAGGACACAGAGCTGTCAGCAAAGGAAGGGGCCAGCGAGGTGGGGCAGCCGGGGGATGACGACAGCCTGCAGGGACAGAGGCGCAGGGCATGGACACCGTAGGACAGCCTGGGCTGGAGAGGGCACAGGGATGGGCAGCAGCTGAAAGGCCCTGACACAGCCAACTCCTGCAGCACTTGGGCCATGGCTGCTGGCCCTGGGCCTGAGCCATGAGCAGGAGACAAGTGACCCTGGCAGGCCTGGGGCCTCATTGCCTCCTTGTCCCTGCTCAGCAGCCTGGCAGGGGCCGCCCCATGGTGCTGCCCTTGGCATTGCACATCCCCACATCCCAGTGTCCTGGGAAGAGCCCTGAGCACTGAGGGAGGGACAGGATCTGCCTTGGCAGGGGCTGGGGCTCAGGCCTTGGCCCTTTGCATTCCTGAAACACATGCAGGTTTGCTCAGCATCAGAGACACCTTTGCCTTGTTTGTCCCCACCTGTCATCACTGCCTGCAGTGTTCTGCTCTAACTGGAACCTGGGGACACTTTCTCAGTCATGCCCCTCTATGGGACCCATTAAAACTTCAAGAAACTTCAGTGTTCCAACTTAATTTTGAGTTCTTGTAAAGTTTTTTAAAGACACTCTCAGGACTGAGACTGATGTAAACAACACCAAAGCCCTGAGAGGGTCATTAAAGTCCTGGTGCTGTGTCTGTGCTGCTGAGCTGGGCTGGGCTCCTGGCACAGAGGCAGCTCCTTACAATGAAGAAGAGCTTCAAAAAGACATTTCTCCTGAGGAGCAGCTCCTCTCCCAGCCCAGCAGGGCTGAGGGCACTGCCTGCAGGTACCTGACAGCAGTGAAGCAGACAGAGGCTTAAATCAACTGGAAGGACAATGCTGACATTATTCACAGAGAAATCTTCACACCTTTTGAAAATTCTGAGCTCATTCATGGAGAAATCTTCACCACTCCTGACACAGTAAGTCTCTGCTGCAGGGATCTCCTCAAGCTGACCCAGGACAGGACTGACATGACTGTAAGGATGGCTCTGCTGCCCTTTCTGCTTTGGGGGAGGATGTGCTCCAGAGCGGGGCTGCCCTGGGCACCGTCAGAGGGACAGGGCAGGACGGCTCCTGCTGCCAGGGACGGCTGCAGGGGCTGAAGCAGGGGCTGCAGCCAGGGGTGCCCAGGGCTGTCGTGCAGAGCAGCTCCTGCAGCCCTGAGGGCTCTTGGCCAGGCCAGGGCATCTGCCACATGCCAGGGCAGCTCTCAGCCTGCCTAGGAGCTCCCATGGATGGTGGAGGGGAGCTGTGGGTGCCAGGAGTGACTCCTGCCAGGGCAGGTGTGCTGCTGTGGAGAGGGTGCTGTGTGGGCCAGGGCTGCTCAGAGCTCCAGCTCATGCCCAGGTCATTTCTGAGGGATTTTTCATGAGCTCATTCAGGGCATGACATTCTCGCTTGAGTCTCTTCTTTCCTGAATCTGGGCTCCCACTTTCCCCTGGCTCAGCTTGGTGGAATGGAAACTCATCTGTGCAGGGCAGAACAGGGACTGAGGCTCTTAAAACATGACACAGTTTTCTGGGTACCTCAGCAAGTGCCTCCAGCTCCCCAGCCTCCAGATCCATGCAGCATCCCCTTTCCATGGTGCCCAGGCCTGGGGGAGCTGTTCTTTAATCCCTGCAGCCCCGAGCAGCTGCAGGGCAGAGCTGGCCCAGGGGCTGGGCTGGGCTCTGGCAGCACTGGCAGGGAAGGAGCCCGGGGCCACAGGAACAGCTCGGGCTGGGACAGCTCCAGCAGCAGAGGCGTGGGCAGGGAGGGAGGGAGGCAGTGCTGAGGGAAGCCCTGCTGCAGGGGAGATGTGGCACCTGCCGGCCCTGCCCTGCAGGGCACACACTGCCCTGAGCAGCACAGCTCTTGTGTCCCTCGCAGCCAGCACAGCCCTCAGCCCGGGGGCTCGGGGCCCTCAGTCCCCTCCTGGGCCGGCAGAGCAGCCCCAGAGATGAAGGGCATCTCTCCTGCCATGTGCCCATTCCCTGCTGACCAGGGCCTGAGGGCCACTGTCCTGCACTGCTGCTGCCTGCCAGGGGCTGTGCAGGGCTGGGCAGGGAAAGGCTTTTCCTCAGGGCCCAGCTCTCTCTCTCCTTGCCTTGCCCAGGTGCTCCTGGCATTGCTGACGGGCTCTCTGGGAATGGCAGTTCCAGCTGCAGGCTCAGGCCCAGCCCTTGGGCTCCTCCTGTGCAGGCTGAGCACAGCAATGGGGTGTCCCAGCTCCCTCTGCCCTGGGGAGCTCTGGGCAGGGCAGGCTGGGAATGAGCCGACTCTCCCTGACTTTGGGAAAGGCAGGAGCCACTTTGTGTGCCAGGGATCCCTCTGCTCTCAGCAGTGTCTCCTGGCTTTCCAGGGTAACACAGGAGTGGAGCTCAGAAAGGTGCAAGTCCAGGGCAGCTGGGAACAGGAGAGAGGGACAGAGCAGCTCCCCTCAGTCTGCACTAAGGCTCAGACAATCCTCCTGCCTCACTGGACACTCTGTTCTCCCAGGTGCAGCAGAATCTCTGTTCTGCCTCCTGCAATCCCCATCCCTTCACCCTGGCAGCTCCTGTGCCTTAGGAGGAGATTCTTTGTCCAAGTTCAAACACCAGGACTGGCCTGCCCTCACTGTTCCCCTGCACTGACTGGGGGTCAGGGCTGACTCCCAGGTGTCCTGCTGCTTGAGGTCTGCTCCTCAGTGATTGGCCAGCAGCAATCTCCAGCAACCAAGATGAAGGAAGTTCTGCTAGATAGACAAAGGGGTGGTATTTATTGCAGGGCATGGCCTGTGAGAAAGGGTTTTGACTCTTCTATGAGAAATCTCCCTCAAACTTCACTCTCTTTCCTCCTACAGGTTGAAACAGCCAGACATAGCAAATGTCCAACAGCAGCTCCATCAGCCACTTCCTCCTGCTGCCATTGGCACACACGCGGCAGCTGCAGCTCCTGCACTTCTGCCTCTTCCTGGGCATCTCCCTGGCTGCCCTCCTGGCCAACGGCCTCATCATCAGCGCCGTAGCCTGCGGCCACCTCCTGCACACGCCCATGTTCTTCTTCCTGCTCAACCTGGCCCTCACTGACCTGGGCTCCATCTGCACACTGTCCCCAAAGCCATGCACAATTCCCTCTGGGACACCAGGACCATCTCCTATGAAGGATGTGCTGCACAGGTTTTTTTTATTTTTCATTTCAGCAAGTATTTCCTCCTGACCATCATGTGCTACGACCGCTACGTGTCCATCTGCAAACCCCTGCACTACGGGACCCTCCTGGGCAGCAGAGCTTGTGCCCACATGGCAGCAGCTGCCTGGGCCAGTGCCTTTCTCTGCTCTACTGCACACGGCCAATACATTTTCCTGCCCCTGTAAGGGCAATGCCCTGGGCCAGTTCTTCTGTGAAATCCCACATATCCTCAAGCTCTCCTGCTCACACTCCAAACTCAGAGCTTGGGATTTTGTTTTGTATTTTTTTGCTGTTTTTGTTCATAGTTTTCTCCTATGTGCAGATCTTCAGGGCCGTGCTGAGGATCCCCTCTGAGCAGGGACGGCACAAAGCCTTTTCCACCTGCCTCCCTCACCTGGCTGTGGTCTCCCTTTCCTCAGCAGGCACAGTTGCCTACCTGAAGCCCCCCTCCATCTCCTCCCCATCCCTGGATCTGGCAGTGTCAGTTCTGTACTCGGTGGTGCCTCCAGCCCTGAACCCCCTCATCTACAGCCTGAGGAACCAGGAGCTCAAGGCTGCACTGTGGACACTGATGATTGGACGATTTCAGAAACACTAAACTGCTTGCTAGTTTCTGCAAATCACGTAATAAAATTCACTTGTTCGTTGAGTGGTCAGGGTTTTTTCTTTGTATTAATTTTCAGTGATGATCGCAAAGGAAGGACATTGTTTGTGCCCTTTCTGGTATTGTTTCTCTCCATGATTTCTGTGGCTCTAGACTGTATCTGTGGAGGAACTGTGCTCTCAGTAGGTTCAAATGAGGAAAAGGATCTCCCCGAAAAGTTTTCACCAGAGATCTCCCTTTTGTTCCCTTCTCTGGAGCTGCAGCAGCAATGTCTGTGTGCAGAGCTGGGGCAGATCAGTGCTGGCACAGCAGCTGTGCCCAGCAGCAGCAGCACTTGGTGTTGCCAGTGCTGCTCCCGTGCCCCTGCCCCGCTGCCCTCCTGGCCCTGGTGCTGCTGTAGGGCCTGAGTGCTCTCGGGGCCGGGCACAGTGCTGGGGGTGGCAGTGCCGGGGCTGCAGCAGGGACAGGCCATGGGCACTGCTGGGGCAGCGCTGACGCCTCAGGCCAGGGCCTGGGGGCTCCAGGCTCCTTGCCCAGGCTCTCTCCAGAACACGCCCAGGCCAATGCTCAGCAGAGAAAAGCCCCGTGAGCAGCCCCAGGGTGGCCGTGGGCAGGCTGGGGGCAAACAGCATCACACCATGGGAACGTCCCTTGGGGAGCAGGATCATCCTACAAGTGCTGCAGGAATTGTCTGCAGGCTCCTGCAGTGCCTGGGCTGTTCCCTTGCCAGAGGCACCACAGGCCAGGGGGGCACATCTGGGCTGCTGTGTCTGGCTGTGGGGCTCCCTGTTCTGGGCATGAGGAGGGCTGCAGAGGCTCTGCAGGACTGACAGGATGGGCTTTGGGGCTGTGAGGAGAAGCTGAGGGACCTGGGCTGCTGGACCTTCTGAGGAGGAGGCCCAGGGCTCATCCTGCAACTGCTGCAAGGGTGGTTTTAGAGAATCACAGAATCAGCAAGGTGGAAACCTTGGAGATCATCAGTCCAACCTGTGCCCTGACACCACCTTGTATCCCTGAGCCTCCTCTTCTCCAGGATAAACACCCCAGCTCCTCAGCCGCTCCTCACAGGACTTGTGTTCCAGACCCTCACCAGCCTTGTTGCCCTTCTCGGACACGCTCCAGCCCCTCCATGTCCTTCCTAAATTGGGGCCCAGAACTGCACACACCACTCAGGTGCTGCCTCACCAGTGCTGAGCACAGGGGAAGAATCACTGCCCTGCTCCTGCTGGCCACACCATTCCTGATCCAGGCCAGGTGCCATTGGCCTTCTTGGCCACCTGGGCACACTGCTGGCTCATGTCCAGCCTGCTGTCCATCAGTGCCCCAGGTCCCTTTCTGCCTGGACGCTCTCCAGCCACTCTGTCCCCAGCCTGTAGCACTGCAGGGGTTGTTGTGGCCAAAGTGCAGGACCTGGCCCTTGGTCTTGTTAAACCTCCCACTGTTGGATTTGGGCCCTGGATCCAGCCTGTCCAGGTCCCTGTGCAGAGCCCTCCTACCCTCCAGCAGATCCACACTCACACCCAGCTTGGTGTCATCTGCAAATTTGCTGATGGTGGACTCAGTCCCCTCATCCAGATCATCAATGCAGACATTGAAATCCACTCTGGCTGGGTCTGATCCCTCGGCCATCCTGTGGGTGCCCTGTGATGGCTCTCCAGGTGATCTGTTCCAGAACCTTGCTGGGCACCGAGGTCAGGCTGACAGGCCTGGAGTTCCCCAGATCCTCCTTCCAGCCCTTCTTGGGGATGGGCTCACATTGGCACCTCCAGTCCTCTGGGACCTCCCTGCTGAGCCAGGACTGATGAGAAATGATGGAGAGCAGCTTGGTGAGCTCATCCACCAGCTGCCTCATCCCCCTAGGATGGATCCCATCTGGTCCCAGAGACACCTGTGAGCATCTGAGGGGCTCAGCAGGTCACCAGCTGCTTCCTCCTGGATGACAGGGGGCTGTTCTGCTCCCTGGCCCATCTACCAGCTCAGGAGAACACTTGTCCTGAGGACAACCTGTCTGATTGTTGAAAATGAGACAAACAAGGTGTTAAGCAGCTCAGCCTTTTCCTTATCTCTAGTTACTATATTCCTCACAGCATCAATAAAACTAATTTTCCTTATCCCACATTTTGCTATAAATTTATTTGTGAAATTTTAATTTTTCAGAAAACTGGCCAGGTTAAATTTTAACTGATCTTTCACCTCTCTAATTTTCTTTCCCCATGACCTAACAACATCCTTAAACATTTCCTGATTTGCCTGACCTTCTGTCAGAGGTGTTGCACCTTTTTTTTTTTTTTTTTTTTTTTTTCCCTGAGTTCCCAAAAGTACCATGGACTGCCAGGCCCATCATTTTCCTCACTGGCTTCATCTTTTGGCACACCAGGACAGGATGCTCCCTCCCCTTAAGATTCCTTTCTTGAAGTGTGTCCATCCTTCCTGGACTCTCCTGTTTTTAAGGGCTGTTTCCCTTATAAAAATCAGTACCTGATTCGGTACTCCCCAAATCTGCATCCTAGAGAGGCCAAAGTCTGCCCTCCATAATTTCAGTGTAGATGTTTTGTTGATGCCTTTCCTTCTTTCCCAGAATTTGGAAAGTTGATTATTTCATGGTCACTACCCCAGGCAGCCTCAGTCCATCACATCTCCCACCAGCCCTTCTCTGTTTGTGAACAGCAGCAGACAGAGCTTTCCTTGGCAGTGGGAGTGTTACCACAATTTGGTAAAATAAAAACTCCTTAACACCAATGTAGCATTTAGAAGCAGTGTTTATTTGGCTGGATGCATGGGGGAACAGCTCCTCCCAAAGCCGTGCATGCTGAGTACAGGAAAGTTTCTGTTTATATTCTGTATTTTGCATTCATATTCATTGATGGTTCTGGACTAAACATACCTATGATAATCATTTCCATGGAATCATTTACATATTTCCCTCCCTTTTCCATGCACTCTTCTGTCCTGGGGGTCTCTCTGGTGGTCCCTGGTGCTCACAGACCCCAATGTTCCAGTCAGCCTGGCTGAGCTGGCAGGACACTGAGGCTGGTGAATTTCCAGGTCCCCTTCTTACACAATGGGCATGTGTGGTTTCCATGGGCCAGTGGTTTTGGAGAATGAGCATTGTGTTAGCTCACCAGGTGTAGACCATTTATCATCTGGTAACATGAGGTCACAGAGTGGGCTATGACATCACTGAAGAGGCTATGTGAGGTCATGAGCAGCTAGATATCATAGGCCATCTCTGTGACATCACAGAGCCATCTGTGACATCACAGGGCAGAGGTATGACATCACAGAGCTGGCTGCGACGCTACTGGGTGGCTGTGTGACATCACAGGGGGGCTGTGTGATGTCACTGTGTTGATCATTCCACCCAGACCCCCCCCATGAAGTCCAATGCTGTTCATGTCCAGCAGGGTCCCCTGTCCCCTGGTATCCCCATGGTCACCTGGAGCCACAGCCTCCACCAAAGGATGTTCCACAGGATCGACCCCAGAGCCTGACACGGGGACAAGGGGCTGGGCTGTGTGACCAGGACATCAAGGACGTGCATTATCCAGGTCACTGTGGCCTGGCTTGGGTTCCCCAGGGCAGGAAAGATGTCTGGCAGCTGCAGCAGGGTTAGGGAAGGGCCCCAAGGTGGGGCTGGAGCCCTTTGGCTGTGAGCAGAGGCTGAGGGAGCTGGGCTTGTCCAGCCCGAGCAGGGAAGGCTGAGGGGCTCCTCATGCCAGCCTGGCAGTGCCACCGAGGAGGTGATGGAGAGCACAGAGCCAGGCTCTTCACCGGGGGCCTGGTGGGAGACAAAAGACAATGGGTATATAGTGAAAGAGGGGAGCTTCATCAAGGACAGGAGGAAACCTTTGTTCCCATGGGCTCAGCCGGGTGCTGAGATGCTGCCATCTCCCTGTCCTTTGGGATTTTCCAATCCAGACCAAATCAAGCCTTGACCACTTGGTCTGGCCCAGTTTCTGACAGCTTGGGCTGCTGACTTGCTGAGGTCCTTTCCAATTCAGCTCTCTAATGATCCTGGGACAGTGCTGCCCTGTTTTACACTGGAGCACAGCAGATGGGACAGGAGCCCTGCAGGGCTGTACAGGACCTGCAGCTTGCGAGGTGCATGAGCACATCTTCATTAGCTGGGTCATTTGAGCACTTTTAAGAAATGCCAAAGTTTTCCCACCAGGAGAGACCAGGAATTTCCTGGAATTGTATGATGGCAGGAGAAGGAATCCTGATCTTCCCCTCTGTTTGTGTCACTGTCTGGACTTCTGTTTTTCATGGGGCTGTGCCTTCCCTTGGTTTTGTTGGCTGGCAATAAATGAACATCCCTCTGTGTCTCAGGCAGCTCCTTCTGCAAGGAAAGCAGGTGGGAGTTGGTGCCAAGGAGCTGAAAGCTGCAGCTGCAGCCTGGAGTGGAAGAAAATCAGATTGGCAGAAGGCTGCTCTGAGTCCCAGGGGCTGGAGAGGGAAATGGTGGGGTGGGGGTAGGGACAAAGTGTGATTGATTGTCAGCCATGAAGGGTCTTGATTTTCATATTTATTCAGACTGCGTGAGGAGGTGCTAGTTCATTATCAACTGGGGATTGCTGATGTCAATCTATAAACAGTAAAATAAACTAAATTGGACAAAAATCTTTTACATTTCTATGAGATATAGTATATGTTCTTTGAATACACTTCTGAAATCTGTATAATTAACCACAGAAGAATTGAAGAATTTAAATTAATTTAAATTATTCCCAGGAGCTTGTCTGGTTTTGGGTGTGTTGAAACATTAATGAGCCTTTGGCACTGAATTCCTGAACTGAAGAGCTGAAGACTGAACAAGCCTCTGGAGAACTAAAATTCCTCAGGGACCTCCAGTTGCTCAGGATCCATCCGCAGCAGAGCAGATTAAATAGATTCCGGAGTTTCCTACTGATAAAGTACTGTGAGCTCACGTGCAGTCACAGGGGCTCCATGGTGACATCCCAGGGGTCCTTAATCTTCCTAAGGGTCATGAGGTGACAGACAGTCACAGGGCTGCACAGTGACAACAGAGGTGTCTACGCTGCCAAGGAGCCAATTTGTCCCAGGCAGTGGCAGGAGTCCAGTGGTGACATCCCTGTGCTCCTAAAGAACAGTGAGGTGACAAAAACTCACAGGGCTGCATGGGGACATCCCAGGAGTGTCCAGGCTGCCAAAGAGCCGGGATGTCACAGACACTCACAGGGGTTTCTGTCATGGACAGAGTGGGAGCTTGAGGCAAAATTTATTAAACAAGTTCCTGTTGGGTCATGAGGTGCAGAAAGGACTGCCAACACTGCAATCATACCCCCAAGCTCCCCAAACCAGGCTTTACAAACTCTTTCTGTGAGAGGATCCTGGGACTTACTGGATCCAATCCCAGCCCCAGACTTTGTCAAGGATTTATGTGTAAAAGATCATACAGGTGGAATTGAACCTTTGTACAACTTTGTCCCACAACATTAGGGATGGCAAATCAGGAGTATTTAGGTACATATAGATATGACTGATTATGATCATGATTTAAAAAAAAGGTTTTGTTTACTTACTCTGCAGTATAGGAGGTGTAACACCTATTTTAATATAGTGCTCTAGGAAGCAATTTTGAAGCAATTGTATTAAAGCAAAACCAGTTATTAATGGAGATGGGTGTCACTCCCCCAGACCAATGACTGTGGGCAAATCTCTTCAACTCAGCCTCAGGCAGTGACCTAGAGGGTGTCCCCATTCCAGGAAGGAATCTAAACACCCCACCAAGAAGGGAACTGTCAGGAGATGCTGCAGTTAAAATTTGGGACAGGGCCCTTCTAGCCTCAAGTGCTGCCCTGTCAGTGAGATGTGCCCAGGCTGTGCCAGCTCAGCAGCTCTGCAGAAGCTCTCAGTGGTTGTCACTTGGTTGTTCCTTTCTCTGGGCATTTTTCCAGCTCTGCCACAGCTTCAGCTCCCTCTCAGGATGTTGAACTTGGGGATGGAGGAGTCAGGCTGCTTTCAGTATTATTCACACAAAAGAAGCATGCCCCCCCCTTTTTTTCATTTCACACAGAGTGGCTGTTCCTGAATTCCAGTGCCTCCAGTTCCTGCTGCAGGGCCAGACAGGTCTGGGCTGCTCTGCAGGGCTGGGGCAGGAAGAGGAAAAAAATGGACCCTTCATTATGAGAGTCCCTATATTGTCAGAATGATCTCCTTGGTTCCACACATCAGCTGGGAGAAGCTTTCATAGCCAGGGTCTAAAGAGCCTCTCCCAGAAACTGGGAATTCCTGCTGGTATATCCAGCTTTGCAGGCAATGGGTGGGCAGAAAAACTAGGAGAACTAGGCAAGAAAACAGTAACCCATGCTATAAGTTTTTTAGAGCAGGTATTTGTTTATTCAATGCCAGGAGTGAGGGGGATACTTCCATTACAAGCTCACTTGTCTGTTCTTCACACAGTATTATCTTTTATACTTCTTTTTCTCATGTTCTCATTATACTCTCCTAACCTTCATATTGTACATATTTTCTAATCACATATTTATGTAAGCCCTTGTATACATGTGTGGTCTGTGCAAAGGGTGCTCGTCAGTCTCCAGGTGGTCATTCTGATGAAGGCTCAGAAAACTTCCTGGCGCTTGAACTTATTACCCCTGCTTCCTGCAAATGTTCTATAAGATTGCCTGCTCAAATGGCCAGGGTGTCAGCTGTTTGCAGTTAGCTTGTGTCATGGTTGGACACTGGCCCACTGCCAGGCACCCACGAGAGTCGTTTGCTCACCCTCTCCTGCCACAAATCGGCAGAGAAGAAAAAAATATTAACAAACACTTCATGAGTGACATAAGACAGGAGAAATACTTCAAATGCAAAAAAGGCTCACGTTGCAAAGTGGATTTTAATACTAACAGAATCAGAGGAGCATAATGAGAGGTAAATAAACCCTTAAAACACCTTTATTCCACCCAGCTTCTCCCTCCTTCCCACGACAGCACAGAGAGACAGGGCATGGGAGTTTTCTCATTTCATCTAGAGATTTTCTTCTGGTACTCTGGGAGAGGAGCCCTTCCCCCATGTGGCCATGGGGTCCCTCCCACTGGATACAGTTCTCCATGAACTGCCCCAGCGTGGGTCCACTCTCACGAGCAGCAGCCCTACCGCACCTGCTGCAACGTGAGTCCCTCCCACGGGCACACAGTCCTCCCAAACTGCTGCAGCATGGGGCTCTCCTCCCATGGGGTGCAGTGCTCCAAGGACAGGCTGCTCCAGCCTGGAAGCAGGGCCCCCTCTCTCCACCGGGTCTCGCACTGGATCACAGCCTCATCCAGGCATCCAGCCGCTCTGGGATGGGCACCTCCCCAGGGGCTGTGGGTGGATGTCGCAGTGTCCCTGTTAGCGCTGACCAGCGCAGTCACAGGTTAGCTCAGCCTCCTCACTGCGGCAAGTGTGGTAAGGTTGGGGTGGCATGCAGGATGAGCCACCTCCTCCCTGTGGGAACTTGGATCCCCACCTGGAGTGACGGGCACTCGGGTATAATGCACAATCGTGGCAACCAATGAAAGGACGACTCTTCTGAGCAGAGTGAAAAGATGGTTTATTGAGGGGAGAGGGAGCACGGACCTCTGCACCCTCAGCCTGCTGCCCAGAAATAGCACTGAGAGGAGCTGTACAGCAGTTTATAAACTAGGGAGGGATCAGGGGTGGCGACAACCGGTCAGCCAATGGGAATGAACAGGGGTGTAACTGACCCCCAGTTAACATTGGAACCAAAAACCAATCACAGAAGGGCAATAGGGGATTTCCCAGGCGCCAGCCTATCACTCGACGCCCTCCCTGGAGCCTTCTAGAACCCAGGGAAGGATACTGGAGTGATAGACAGGGCACCCAAGAGGGGAGAGAGAGAGGATTGACAACTAGGTACAGGGGGAAGGGATGATTGACATAAAACGAACTACGGACCACTTTGTGGTAAACAAGTCTGGACCATTTCTGAGACTGGGGGGTACATAGGGATGAACCAATACAATATTCTGTATAAAATTGCATAAAACCAATAAAACAGAACGCACACCACCACAGGTGGATCTCTGCATCCCCATGGATCCTCTGGGACTGAGAGAGGATCTCTGCACCCCATGGATCCCCATGGGCTGAGAGTGGATCTCTGCATCCCCATGGATCACCATGGGCAAAGAGTAGATCTCTGCATCCCCATGGATCCCCTTGGGCTGAGAGTGGATCTCTGCATCCCCATGGATCCCTTGGGCTGAGAGTGGATCTCTGCATCCCCATGGATCCCCATTGTTCTGGAAAAAAATAATAATAGAGAGTCAGAGACTTGCTGGTTTTGTATGTTTCTTTATTATCAAGCTTGGCCTTGGGGGAGAGCTTGCTTGTTCCCTTGGCAACGTGGAGGAGGAGGTACACACAGCTTCGCTTCACAGCAAAGCTGGGGACTCCACCCCCCCTCACGGGCTTTTTCCCTTGCCGGGGAGTCCGTTTCGCGTCGCTGATCAGGGGTCATCCAGGATGGGGGACTCCTTCTCAGGTCACGGCGACTAAATAAAGCTGCTTCGGCGGACCCCCATACTTCTTGCACTAGTCTAAAATGCGACTACAGTCCTGGATTTTACTTTGGTTCCCTGCTTTTAGAGTCTCTTGTTCTTGAGTTGTTCCCAGAATTCTAGCGTTCTTTTTATTTGCATATTCAGACACTATCTGGCGAATGGGAGCAGAGATACAGGTAATAAGGTGAATTCTTAATTAACAATCAAGCAAATAAGGTAATAAATCAGTATTAAAACAGGAATAAGGCAAATTCTTTATATAGAAGCTAGCATTAACAATCTTAATGGAATTACTTAACAATTAAGTAACTAAAACATAGATTATTTGAATGGAATTTATTTATAACAACTCCCCCCTCTATTTCTTTGATCGAGCTTTAGCTCGCATCAATTTGTCAAAACATAATCAAGTATCTCCTATAGGACATTCCCCAAACAGGCGCTGTGCATAACTAGCTGTGTTTTTGTGGTCCAATAAACTTTTCCATCCTCTTGGCAAGTATTCAACTGGGAGTGGTCAAGCAGTGTGGGTTCACGTTAGTATGGACCCTGAATAAGGATCTGAGATCCTCTCCATCGTACACTGGATGTTAGCAGTTAGCACAGGCTTTTGTTTCATAGGTGTGCTTTATGAACATCACCAGTACGATCCCTCCCAAGAGTCCGGTATGGGCCATCCTTCCTGGATCTCTTGCTCCACCCGGCCTTGCCTCTTGGAGTGGAGAGGTCTCCTAAAGAACCCACTTACATGCTTCCACTTCCCTTCCCTATTAATTTAGTTGCCTTTAGAGAATGTTCTGTAGGAGATTTACTCTCTTTTTTTTTTCTTAAAAAAAAACTTTACACTCTTTTAATTTTTCTATTACTTAAATTTGTTCAAACTGCTACTTATAGAACTTAACAACTTTTAAAATTAACAAAGAAAAAATCTTAAACTTATTTAAATCACTATTTATAAAACCTAAACAATATTTAAACTTAATAAAAAAACCCTGATTCTTTTTTTTTCTATTACTTAAACTTATTTAAATTGCTATTCATAAAACTTACAATTTAAAAATTATTATTAAAAAAAAAACCCTTAAACTTACTTAAATTCTTACTTAAAAAAAAGACTTAAACTATATGTAAAATTAATACAAAAAAGAACTTATACCCCTTTTTAATATATCTATTACTTAAACATATCTAAAATTGCTAATTACAAAAACTGACTTAGGTTTACATAAATTAACCCTTATTGTGCCCCCCCCCCCCCCCTTTTTTTTTGAGTTCGTTGATTATGGGAGAGGCAACTGAAACAAAATGTCTTCACAGTCTCTGTTATCTCTTATTTCTTTTTAAAGGTTAATTTCAAGTCTTTCGGGTGTGGTGTTACTGTCCACTCGGTTTCATCCGGTGAGGGTGCTGAACTCGGGTTCTCTCCAGGAGGGGGTACTGGCCCTTTAACTCTGGTGATGTGGGTCCATCCTTTTTCCTTAGTGCGCACTGCTGTGGGAGTTGTTAACAGTACTTGGTAGGGACCTTCAAACTTCGGGGTCAGCGGGGTATTAGTCCACGTTTTGATCAATACCCAGTCTCCAGGATTGATATTATGCACATTTGCATCCAAAGGGGAAGTTTGAGGAAGATAGCCTTTCTTTCTGAGATTTTCTAAGGTTTGTCCAATGGTTTTTAGATATTTTCTAGTGATTTCCTCTCCTTCCAGGTAGTCTTTAGAACTATAAGGAGATAACAAAAAGGGAAGCCCAAATAACATTTCATATGGTGACACTCCTAGATCTGCTCGTGGCTGTGTTCTGATTCGTAGTAATGCTAGGGGTAAGCATTTAAGCCAATTTAGTTGAGTTTCTGCTATTAGTTTAGTCAGTACATTTTTAATGGTTTTGTTCATCCTTTCTACTCTGCCTGAGCTTTGGGGATGCCATGGGGTGTGTAACCTCCATTTTATCCCAAGGCTTGTGTTACCTGTTGTAGAATTTGTGCTGTGAAATGTGGCCCTCTGTCTGAATCAATATTATTTATCAGCCCATACCGAGGGAGGATATCTTCTAATATGATTTTTGTTACTACTTCTGCTGTTTCTCTTTTTGTAGGAAATGCCTCTACCCAATGGGTAAGGGTCTATGATCACAACAAGTGTTTGTACCCTTGAACAGGGGGCATCTCAGTAAAATCAATTTGCACGTTCTGGAAGGGCCTTAAGGCTAACTCCCTCCCTCCAGGCTCAGTTTTTCTCATAACTTTTTGATTTATTTTCTGACATATTATACATCCCTTGAGTAACTGCTTTTGCTAATTCGTGTACTCCAATACATAGGTTTTCCCTTAGGAAATGGTCACATAACCCCTGGGTTCCCCAGTGGGTTAAATTATGTATTTCTGTAAGTATTTTTCTGGCTAGGGCTTTATTTAAAATTTCCGTCCGTCAGCTGTTAACCACACTCCGTGTTCCCCCTGGTGTAATCCTAATTCTTTTATTGCTTTCTGCTCTTTTTTACTGAAACTGCTCTATCCTTTTCTTCTTTTTGGCATTTTCTCTAATTTGAGGATTTTTACTGGTTCTCCTGGTTCTAAAGCTGCTTCTCTGGCTGTTTTATCAGCTGACTGGTTTCCCCTTATCTCGGGCATATCTCCCTTTTGATGTCCTTTTATGTGAACTACTGCAATTTCTACTGGTTTTTGTAAAGATTTTAACACTGACTTTATTAATTCTGTGTGTATTAAGTTTTTCCCTTTTGAATTTAAATATCCCCGTCCTTCCCAAATTTTCCCAAATGTGTGCACGATACCAAAGGCATATCTAGAGTC
>JAKJHU010002202.1:0-46019 GCA_022316685.1 Progne subis subis | reverse complement strand
TGTGAATGCTAACTTGATCTGTTAGTCAAAAAAAGGTCATTGTGGTTTGGGAAAAAAATGGGGAACCTTTTTCCAGTTGGGTTTCCAGATGCCAGTGGAAGGTAAAGGGAGTTTGTTCTTTCTGAAGTAACTAATATATGTTTACTATTCAGCTAAATCACATTGCAGAATGCATACAGCATTCATAGCGTGAAATAAGAACACAGTTTCAGTGCTGAGCATTAGATGAAGGCACTGCAGCTGGTAATCAGAAAATGTGTTCTAGTGTGCCTTAAAATATGACTTTCAGACTGGGTTTCTTATAAGTGCATTGATTAAAACATGGGATTTTTAAAATTAAGTGAGATGCTTTAACTCACCTTTTATGTTTCTAAATATAAAAAAGATGCATGAAGCTAATGCTTTTCATTTTCTTAATATGCTAGAGATGCTTAAATAATAGGGAGGATTGGAAAAGGTTATTTTGACAACTTCAGTGGGAATGTCTACTTGATGAAATATGGAAAGGAATCTCTAAAAGGGCTCCTTATGCCTTTATTAATCTTCTGCTACACAGACACTTCATCTCATGTTTATACACTTGCCATAAATAGGTTTGTGACTTTGACTCTGGATTTGAAATTAAAAAATGTGCTTGTAGGCAAATAATCCCAATTTATTGACTCTTGAGAACTTGCTCAGGTAGCGATTTAAATTTAAATAGCCTTTCTGCATTTTTTATCTTATGATTTCTCAACATTCCAAATTCCACATATCTTTAAGGATAGCATCCTTCCAGCTACATGTTATGTAACTGGGGTACTTTGAATTCCTTTACTGTTGTGGTTTTTGTGGGGAGCCTAACATGCGAATTCAGCTCTTCTTAATTTCTGGAAAGGAAAGTAGTAGTCAAGTAATGTATAGCAATTTTGTTTTATTCTACCTGGTGTGCAGCCAACCCAACCACAGGTATTGACTTTGACTATTTTACTTACTTTAAGTAAAGGAGTAAAATTAAGTAAAAATCCATTTACAATAAGTAAACCAAAGAACCTTGATCATTCAAATAGATGTGCAGTGTGTTGCCACACAATTATATTCTCCATTACAAGATTGCAGTCCAAGGACAGATAGGAGGGGAGGTCCATCAGTATTAGGAAGAATAATAAACAAACCAAAAGCATGTTTTAGTGTTAAATCTTTGCTGTTGTTTCTGAGTATGGGCTGAGCCTTGACAGCTTTTCTGTGAGGCAAGAATAAATCTACCATTTTTGCCATTTCACACAGTGCTAGTGCTAGTGAACATACCTTTTTTTCTCAGTCAGTTAATATGGTCTTTAACAAGCTGTGGACAAAATTTTGATTTCACCAAAACACTTGGGTTCTGCTCTTCCTGGAACAGCATTTACTGTATGGTTTAACATTTTTTGATTGGGCACTTCTAAATGTCTGTGACCTATGAAACATGTAGTTTTAGATTCCTGGTTTTAGATTATGGTGGTTGTGGCCTTTTGTTGTTGTTGTTGTTGTTGTTGTTGCTGTTGTTTTGTTTTTTTGTGGGTTTTTTGTGTTTGTTTTTTCTTTTTTTAAATGGTGAACATTATAGTTTCACAAAAGTGAAGCAATTTGCAGTGTCAAAGCTAGAAAAAGGGTGTACCTTTAGGATTGCAGTTTTCCTAAACAACGTTAATCTCCAAAGACATGGATGAAAATAATTTGCATAACTAGAAACACCTACTTAGATACCTACACTTTCTGTCTCTTCTTTCCCTCTGTGCAGTTCTCCAAAGTTTGTTTGTCCATTCCTTATTTAGGCTTACTATTGCAAAGTATTGTGCAGACTTAGCCAAGGTAATTCATTAAAATGTGGAAGAAGAGATGCAGTGACAAGCAGTGGTGACAGCGGGTTCCTCTCCATGACAGTATGTTCCTGACAGCTCTTTATTTATATGAAGAATACATATGAAAAGGTGAAATAACTTCTAGACATCTTTCAGTTGCAAAGGCCAAACATTCCTGAGTTCTGAAGACTTGTGGGTATCACAATTATATTGTCTGATTGCAATGTTATCTCATAAACAGAAATATCCTCACATTTCCTTTGTCTTAATAAGTCTTGTGTAGACCTTTGTCAGGAGGTTAAGTCTTTTTGGTTGAAATTGATTTCTCAGTTAGCCAAATAGAAAAGAAGGAGCAGAAATTAAGGGAACATAAATCACGTCTTGGAGGGAGGCAGTTTGTTTGCCAGAGTTTAGATCGATTTATCTGAACACTTCAATATTTTTCAGGTTCATCTTGGCTGGAGTAGAGTAAAAGAAATATTTTTGTTTTCTGCTATAGAAAAATTTTGAGTGACCTAGAGAAAGTATTCTCAGTGCACATTTGTGTTTCCACTGTTCCCTGCTATCTCTCTTTCTATTTCCCAGCACTGGGACATAAGTACAATGCTGACAAAGGTCAATCCCCTAGTCCTTTGTGCAAAAAGGAGTATTTTGTCCTGTTACATTGTGTGGAGATGCCCACTCAAGTTGGTTGGTGATTGTGAAGACATGGCTCTACATCTAAGGAAATCTTCAGATTAGGTTGTACTGAAGCTCTGAGCAAGTGGTAGGGGAGAAACTGCTTCTTAGCATCTAATTTTGTCCTTTCAAGAGCAGAGCCTTGCAGAAGGGCAAGGCTGTTCATGTTGGGAGGAGTGTACAGTATCAAACCATATTAATAGGGAGGATAGTCCTATTCTGGAACCACCTAGTGGGCTCACATGGCAAGATTTTAATTGTGAGGCGGAAGCTACAGGAGTGGCTTCTGTGCCAAGCTTCTAGAAGCTTCACCCTTGTCAGATAGAGCCAGTGTCTGCCAGCTCCAAGAAGGATATTCCACTGGTCAAGGTAGAGCCTATCAGTGAGAGAGACATCTCTGAGAGCAGAAGCATCTTCTGGGATAACCTATTGAAGATGGGGAAAAACTGCTGTGCAAAACAGCCTACAGAGAAGTGAGAGGATGTGGGAAAAACAGACCTATATATACCAAGGCCAGTCAAGAAGGAGAGAGAGGAGATGCTCCAGCCACTGGACCAGAGATGCCCCTGCAGCCCTGGAGAAGACCATGGTGAGGCAGGATGTTTCCCCTTAACCCATGAAGGTCCAATGTGGAGCAGATCCATCTGCAGCCCATGGAGGATCCCTTTCTGGAGCAAGTGATTATGTGAAGGAGGCTGTGACCATGTGGAGATCACACACTGGAGCAGGCTCCTGGCAGAACCTGTGGCCCTGTGGAGAGAGAAGCCCATGCTGGGGCAATTTAATTGGCAGGATTTGTGACCCCATGGAGAGTCCATGCTGGAGCGGGGTGTTCCTGAGGGGTGAACCATGTGGAAGGCACCCATGCTGTATCAGACCATGAAGAACTGCAGCCCCTTGTAGTGGTGCAGAACTGTTTTATTAGGTTTTTGTAAGAAGTTTATGTTATGGTTCATTTCACTGTATCCCCAATTTTGTATCCCTTTTGTGTCGTCTGTATAATAAGGTGTTTTGTGTCAATCATCCCACTCCTCACATGGCATGTAACATCCCTCTGCCCCCCCTCACTCTGGGGCAGCCTGTCTATCACTCCAGGGGTCCCTCCCAGATTGCGAAACCTCAGGGAGAGGGCTTCGGGTGGACAGGTAGCCTGGGGGAATTCTTTTCCTCTGGAGGTGGTTGGTCCGAGGCTTGGGGGTGGGCACACCTTGTTACCCCCTGGATCCCCTGATTTGTTGTCTTGTTGTATCCTCCCTGGAACCCCTCCCCCGCTTATAAGGGAGAGGAGGGAGATTCGAACTCTCTCCCAGCAGCTCTCTCCCAGCAGCTCTCTCCCAGCAGCTCTCCGAGCAGCTCTCGCTCAGCTGCTCAGCTCCCAGCCTCTGAGCTCTCGCCTCTGAGCTCGGAGCTCTCTGCTTCTCAACTCTGGAGCTAATAAACATCTTTTAACCTGCTAAGCTGAGAGCCAGCCTTTTCTCTTCTGCTGCTGTTGACTGTCTCAACATACGGGGTCCAACTGCTAAGCCGAAGCCGAAACGAACTGGAAACATCTGTATCTGTGTTGACCGAGCTAGCCAGAGGTCCTCTCCCGCCCGGAGTGGGGAAAAAACCAGATACAGCCCCTGGTAAGGACCAACGTAGAAAAAGCTTGTGAAAGACTGTTTCCTATGGGAAGGACCATGCACTTCATCAGGAGAAGAATGTGAGGGGTCCCACCTCTGAGGACAAAGGAACCTTAACATGTTATGAATTGACTATAGGTACCATTCCCTGCAGCCCTGCATCACTGTGGAGGTAGGAGAGAGAGAAACTGTAGGTAAAGCTTTTTTCAGGAAAAAAGGAAGAGAGGGGGAGAGGATGTTTTAAGATTTGGGTTTATTTCCTATTATTCCACTGAAATAATTTCCATGAGTTAAGTCTGTTTTGCATGTGACAGTGAGGATAAGGGTAATTGGTAAGGGATCTCTCTGTGTCCCTAACTTGACCTTCTTTCCTTGTATTTTCACTCCCCTGTGCAGCTGGGAAGGAGAGGAGCAATAGAGAGAGTTTAATGGGCACTTAGGACCTATCCAGGGTCCACACCACACCTTCCCATACTATCATAGATGAAGGGAGATAATTTTTCTGATCCAAATCTTAATTTATTAAAAAAAAAAGAAAAAAAAAAGAAAAAAAAAGGAAAAAAAAAAGAAAAAAGTATAGGGGGAAGAACTAGAAACTGTCAAAATTTGCAATGGTTTAACGTCTGTCTGATTTCCTAGCCATTTCATAAATGAAAGTGATTTTTTTCTTTCTGCTGGAAGCCTGGTATAACTGAAGTATTTATTTGCTTTAAATGCTATCACTAAGGTCATTATCATGTGACCTATTTGTTATCTAGTGAAAAGAAAATCCATTTTTTCTCTGCCTCTCCTGCTCTTTCCAAGATACCATTTCTATCCTTTAATAAATACTAACCTCTGGGTTCTCTTAGAGATGTAGCTGGAGCACTTACCTATGGTACTTGCACTGATCCTTCAAGGAGTATTGTGGGACCTTACTCATCAGACCTAGCTAGCTCAGCTAGTCCAGAGCCATCCCCAGTGGTATCTAGCAGAAGCAGAAACCCAGGAGGTATGAACAGTGAGATATCTTGGGCCTTGATTCTTTGACCCTTTTTTGACTTTAAGCTACTGGAAAGCCAGTAAGATCCAATGACTTGGAAAGGCTTCTTTCTGGCTCTTTTCATATGCAGAGATTGTAGCAGTGATTGATACCTCTCTTGCTCCTTGCTGCACCCCTCTGCCCTTTAGGAAATCAGGGTTTGCTTGAATAAGCCCATGTGGAAGCAGCATCAAATTTTCCGTTTCTGCAGAGAAGCAAAAGCTCTGTACTTCATGCCTGGCTCCCAGCTGTAACTGTGTGAGATCAGCTGTAATAGAAAATAAAATAAATAAATTAGAAAACCCACCCTAATCTAATAGAGTTTAACTCTGTTTTTGGAGAAGACATCTCGAGGCAGCAGCTCAGCATTGCTCCAGGGAAATAATTATCTGAATTTCATTGAGAGGAGGTCTAGAAAGAAAACTTGTGAATGAATGATTGCTTCCATTTCAGGATGTGACAGCAATCTTGACTGGCTTCTGTGAAGATCCAAATTCTCCTTAATTCTGCAGAATATTAGACAGCAGAACATTCTTCAAATCTGACCCTTTTTCATAGCAGCTTTTCCTGTTTCTATAACCATTTCTGCTGCATTGCCAAATCTTGCTTTGTACCCTCCATATTTGAAACATCCATCCATTTTGTCAGTTCTCATGATCGTATAAAAGCAGGAGTGTTTGACAACTTAAAGAGGTTAAAAAAAAAAACATTTTCAATGTACAGCAGTTTTTCCAAGTGATATCTTTTAATGACATCTCCTTGATGTTAATCTTTCTGAGATTGGCTGATTTTCTAGAATACAATCGTGCTTCCAATAAAGCGGATATATATTGCTATGTGAAACTGATGTTAATGCAATGAAGCAGGTATGAGCATCTGGATATTCTGCAGGTTGCAGCTTTTTGGTATCAGGTAGCTAATGTCTGTCACAGGAAGGGAAAATAAGAGAAATTTTCTGAGAGGGGAAAAAAGAAAGGCAGGAAGGAGACAGAAGCACTCTCATTAAAATCCCAAACTAACAAAACTTGACATAGTTTTTTTGAGGTTTTTGTTCAGGATATATCTCCTACTTAGCACAATGTGCCCATGTTTGAGATTCCTGGATGTTGCCATAATATATGTGCCTATAAATTTTCAATGGGTCCAGCGAGAGTGGCACCACTTTTATGGAAAATGAGACCTGGCACCTAGATTCCCCCTTACACACTGGTTTTAGTGGTGAGAGGTACTTCTGATTTTGGGGGTGGAGGATCACAAGTGTCTTGAGCATGATGAAATCCTGTTCCTCCTCCTGTTTTGTGTTGATTCTTCATAAATGGTGGTGTAGGATGCTATCCTGCCTAGCACCCAGAGCCCCAAAACCTCAGACCTACCTTTCTTCCACCTTTTTGTGGACAAGTCCTGTCCAGTCAGGCATAAAACCTTGTTGTAAGAGAGTGAGAAAAGGGACGGTGGGTTAACCGTACAGAAGAAATTCAAGAGTAATGTGAAATTTCCATTAAAGTCTCCAAACAGTAACAAAATGGAATAAGAAGCAAATGAAAAATCTTGAATTCATATCGATAACATATTAACACCTTGCTTCCCCTCCCTTCTCCTCCTCCTCCTCTATTACACAGAGGAAACTAAATTATTGGGAGTTAATTAGGCTGAGTGCTGCATGGGGACAGCAGTGAAAAAGCTCCCATCCCCCAAATGCTGCTGAACTAGGAAATACAATTTATTTATGAGTGTTTCATCTGTTCAGTGAAGCTAGGGAGGCTAGCAAAAGTTTCAGAATAAAGATTAAATTTTTTTCTGGAATTGTGAGAGGTGTAGAAATATTTTCATTAAAGGACGACAAGATTTGAAGATAATACTTGCTGTTTGACATCATGCTTACCTGTGGACACTTAAGTGTCTTCTGAAACAACTAAAGTTACAAAAAGGATAAGGAGGCCCAGAACTAAGCCCTATGCTTTTAATATGTAGCTGTGAAAATACCAAAGTCCAGAAACTGAATCTTGAATCCAGTCGGTGGTGGATATGCTCTGTTTCTGTTATTCTGCTGACATCGTCTCTGGAGCCAGGAATCAGGCAAGCACTAGCCAATACAATGTGCAAAGTTGGGCCCTGTAGGATTGTGGTCCTAACTGGAGCATGAGCTAAGATGCAGTCAGCTGGAAAATCTCAGGATTGAGGAAACAATTCCAATTTGTTGTGCCAGATGTACACGTTGGAATTTCAGTTCTTTCTGTCTGTTGCCTAACTCATTAGGGCATTTATCTAGCAAACAAACACTTTTTGTTCTGCTCCCAGTTTCAGGGATAAATCTGTATTTTTAATTCATATAAAATATTGTGAGGGTTTCATTGTGGCTGTAATGGTATATTTCATCAGTATTTCCAGCTTTAAGCTGGATCAAGAATTGTGCCACATGATGAATAAATTATCATGTGCTTTTCTCATAATTTTCATGTTTCATCAGGTTGAAAAATCAGACTGGTTCTGCAGTTCACTGAATTAACCTTTTATATACCACAAGACACTATATAGAGCAAAAAAAAAAAAGCCTTTTTTTGGATGCATTTCTATAGTAACACCACATTTAAATTGTCCTTCTTACTGCTTTTGGTAATACTGCAGTGTATTTCTAGCACTGTCTACTGGAGCTCATTTAACTAAACTCCTTATGCCCAAAAGATGGGAGACAAACCACCAGATTGTTGTAGTAAGTGCTAGATGCACAAGGGTGATGAAAGTACGTTATAACTAATGCACAACAAACTGTATAACACTGATTTTCTGAAACAGAAAACTTATTTAAGAGATGCAAGTAAGAAACAGGTGAATGAAGCACAAACCTGTTCTTATTCAGAATGCATTGAGCACAACCAATTCTGACATAGGAGTCTTTCTCTCATAGTCTTTCAGAAATGGTTTGTCTTGCAGAAGAAACTGAAAGACATAATGTAAATGGCTTCAGAAAAAATATGAGACCAAATGACACACAGAAATTCACTGCTGCTTTTGAGTCGTTGAAAACTGATATAGTCATGAACAAAGACTCACTAACCCTTTAAAATTAGAAAGTGGTATGTTTATTCACCAGCGGGTGTCATGGGAGTCATCTCCAAAAGGCGTGGCCGCCCCGAACAAGGCTCTTTGCTCTCTATTTATTCTCCAAGATCTTACATACAATACATATGCATAACCCCAGCACCTCCCATCCCCGCTCTCTATTAAAATGAGGCTGTCAGTCCTTCACGCGTGCACAGTTCTTCTCTTGAATTGAGTCGGTGGTCTCGAATTGGCTCAGTGGTCTCAAAGGATGAAGTCAGGAGAGTCTTCATCAGGTCTCTGTACCCTCTGGCCCGATCCAAGGTCCCCTGCTTCGTGATTGATTGATACCAAGTCCAGGTGCTGGCCATTGTTCTTACTGGTTTCAATCTGTTCTTATGACAGTTCACTTACTCCACTTTTTCTATAAACAAGCTCATAATGTAACAGTTAGCTTTAGCTTGGGCATCTAATAATCCTTAACCTACCATTTACTAAACATCTTGATCAATATAAATTGCTTCTAACCCTTAGCTAAAATCTTAACTCTTTAAAGTTACGATTCATTCCCCCGCTCCTTCTTCAAAGTTAGTTAATTCTTTTGCTAATATATAAATTCTTCTTCATCTAGCAAAATTGTGCAGTAAGGGTCCTTTAAAACTGTACTATATGCTCTTAATATTAAAGTTAAAGCTGCTAGTCACTTCAGCATTCTCCAATTACAAACCAGTATTATAGCAAACAAAATCAAACTTATACCAACTAAAATAAACAAAACAATAATCAAATAAACCAAGGTATTGAGCAAACCAGTTGCAGCTGGTGACCACCCAGAAAACACATCCCACCAATGATGGGATGGGCCTTCTACTAACTTTTAAATACTCTCTGTATAGTCTCTGTGTCATGATGCATTGCAATCAAAGTTCTCTTTCTTTCTAATTTTTTTTCACAATAATTGTGCAACCAAAGTTAAGTTCATCTCTATAGGCACAGGCAATATTTCTTGAACGCAGTCAAGTTTGCCTTTATACAACATGTGCCTAATAGAAAAAATCACATTCTTCAATTTTGACAAAGTTAAAAATGTACAAGTTAAATTAAATTTCCCCAACTTTCCTACACAGTTGCATTTGTAACCTTTAAGCATCTGAATCAGAGACTAATGGGAGACAAAATCATAAGCTTTCCCTTGGCACTTATATTTACCAGTCACATTCTAAATGCAGTGGTGCTGCATTAGCTGTGGCTATAGTGATGGTCATAAATGCCACAACTCTCCAGGCTATACCTAATTGATTATCTATTAAAATTACAAGCTTTCCTATTTTTCAAAGAGTTGTGCATTAACAACCTCAAATGCATACCTTAAGTCTGTGTAGATATTAATTTTCTTTCCTTTTGCCAGCTCTAAAGCCTGAGTTAAGGCAGTTATTTCAGCCTTCTGTGCCGAGGTGTTGGTTGGTAATGGTCCAGATTCTATTACCTGTCATCTTGTGGTAACCACATACCCAGCATGCCTTCCACTGATGACATAGCTGCTTCCATCGGTGGACCAGGTCTCAGTATTCTCTAGCAGGGTGTCCTTCAGATCCAGGCAACTGGAGGAGGTGGCTTTGATGGCCTCCAGGCAGTCATGGATCACTGGTTCTCCCATGCTCCCGCTGAGGAAGGAAGCTGGATTCACAATGTTAGTTACCACAATCTCAACATCATCTTGTTCTACCATTATGGCTTGGTACTTCAGGAGTCTCTGTGGGGAGAGCTAATGTCCCCCTTTCACTTTTAGGACTGCAGACACTGTGTGGGATACTGGCATGGTCATCTTCTGGCCTAGGATGAACTTGGGTGCTTCTTGGATGTTCACTGCCACTGCTGCAATGGCTCTGAGGCACCCTGGCCGTCCCTTAGCTGCTGCATGCAGCTGCTTAGGCGAGTGCCCTGCGATATGGGCCCAGGTTTTGTGCTGGTATTCCCAAGGCGATCCCCTACTTCTCATGTGAAAACAAAAAGAATGGTTTACTCACGTCTGGAAGTCCCAGGCCTGGAGCTGACATGAGGGCCTTCTTTAGCTGGTCGAAGTTGCTTCTTTTGGAGATCTCTGCTCCCTTCCATGATCAAGGCATACAGAGGTTTAACAAACAACCCATAGTTAGAAATCCACAGTCTGCACCGCCCTGTCGTGCCTAGAAAAGTTCTCAGTTCTTTTACTGTCTGGAGTTTTGGGGTCTGGCATATTGCTTCCTTGTGATCCTACCCTAAGGTTCTTGGTCCAGTACTAACCTCATAGCCCAAATAAATAACTGTTTGCTTCACCATCTGGGCTTTCTTCTGGGATACTCGATAGCCCTGTAGGCCCAAAAAGTTTAGGAGGCTTACCATCCACTCTAGACATGCCTTTTGAGTTTTGGTAGCTATCAGGTCATCCACATACTGTAACAGTTGTCTTCCTGATGGAGCTTCCCAGGATTCCAGATCTTTTGCTAGTTGTTCTCCAAACAAGGTGGGCAATCTTTTTGAACTCCTGCAGAAGCACTGTCCATGTGAGCTGAGTTTTTTATTCAAATGTAAAAATTTTCTGGCTGGCTTAATGGAGAGGAAGGCAAAAGAAAGCATCCTTTAAATCTAAAACAATAAACCATGTTAGTTCAGGTGTTAAACAAGTTAACCAAGTATAAGGGTTGGCAACCACTGGGTATAAATCCTCAGTTATCCTATTAACCACTATGATCCATCAGGATTTTTAACAGGTAAAAAAAATTTCAATCACTGGGCTAATCCCTTAACTATTCTTGAGGGGGTATTGCTTGACTCTAACTAGTTGTTTTCTTTTTTTTAAACTTATCTTGCACTGGGGGTGCATTCTTTGCTCTCCTGGTATGTTAGAAGCTCAAACCCCAGAAAATACCTGATCTATTTTTTCCCTGTAAATCTCACCTTCATTTTTAACTTTAGCCTCATTAGTTATCTACATCAAGCTTAACAATTCCACATATTGTTAGTCCTCAACCTGTAAAGTAATCTCTCCATTTTTAAATATAATTTTTTTTTGCCTCTAATAGTTCCAATAGATCCCTACCCAAAAGTGCAGATGGAGTCATTGGGCATATATAAAAATAAATTCTCCATTGTTTCCCAAGTTTATATTTCAATGGCCTACAAAAATAGGCTTTTTCAGATTGGCCAGTTACCCCTTTTACCATAACATAATCATCTGTTATTGGTATTAAAGCTTTATTTAACACTAAATACATTGCCCCTGTGTCTATCAAAAACTTTATTTCTTTTTCTTTGTCCCCTAGTTTCATTATAACTAGAGAGTCTCCTAGGGTATGATCCTCTGGTCCATCTCAGTTTTCCTTAACATGAGCAACCACTGCCTCCCCTTTTTGATGTCCTCTTCTTTGGTTTGTTTCTGAGTCCGGGATGCTGTAGGAACATTTGGAGAGGGCTCCTCTTCTTCACAGTCACTGCTGAGCAGTGGGAGAGATTTAGGAGTAACTGGAGTTAGAGCTGGAGATGGAGTTGAAATAGAAATTGTTTTACTAAATGTGTTTATATCCTTGGCTCTAAATCAGCTCGATCAAGGAGCTGTTGTTTACATTGGGCACATTCTCTGTATCGGTTAGCAGAAGAACAATTGTAACGTCCTGCACAAATTTTACACTGCAAAAGCACCCAGGCACAGTGACAACCTCTAGATGCACCAAAAGGTGTAGGAAAATTCCCAAAAATATAAACTATTTTATTCACATCTTAACTTTCTAAATTCTCCATGGCTTGTTGCTCCCAATCCAGAGCCACTAGTCTCCCAACAGACATCTGATACAAACTTTCTAAATATATTCTCTCATTTTCTCTGTCTATCCACCAGTTTGCTGAATTCACAAACTCCTACGAGTCAAGCCCAAACCACTTAGGTAAAGGAATTCCTTTTATTCATCTGGCCAGATCAAGTTCTCAGACCGAAGTTACTCTCATTTTAATTCCAACAATCTACAAACACAGTCTCCATACCTAAAATCACAACTAAGCTCTTGTTTCTATTCCTTCTTGCCAAACTGGTCCTGTCCTTTGTCTGTTCTCAATCTACTTCAAAAACATTAATGCCTCAGCTCTCAGAGGCTAATCAGCTGTTTCACTCGGCATGTGCTGCACTTAAAACTTTTAACACAAGATGGATGTTGCCTCAAAAATACAGTTACAGTGGTTTGGTTTGGTTACCCTCCTGGTAACCAAAACACACACACCACAGTCAGAGCGGGGAGGGGGCTTTAAGGGTTTTCATACACCCCACTCGCTTTGTTTCTTCCCGGCCGTTTCAGCTGCCCGAAAACGGAACCGCGGGTCCAAACTCCTCAATCACTTCGTGCTGGTAGCACGTCTCAACAGACTCTCTCACAATCTTTCTCACAGTCAGGATGCATTCACACAGTGTAACACCACAAATCAGGATTTGCCCTTAAAATTGCTAGCCCCAGATTGCTAGCAAACTGAGCCCTCTACAGCACAACAAATGGCAAAATCCTTTTTAACAACCACAAAACAGGATTTGCCCTTACAATTGCTAGACCCAGAGTCTAGCAAACTGACCCCTCTATGGCACAGCAAATGGCAAAATCCCCTTCTACCAGCAACCACAGCCCGAGCCCTCCACGGCCCGGTACAATCAGGACACATTAATAGCCACAAACCAGGATTTGCCCTCACAATTGCTATCCCCGGATTCTAGCAAACTGAGCCCTCTATGGCACAGCAAATGGCAAAATCCCTTTCTGCCAGCAACAACAATCTGAGCCCTCCACGGCCCGGTACAACAGCTTTACAGCTTTTTCTGCTGGTAACCAAGTACAATTGACCAGATTCCAATCAATCTTGCAAGCACACTACAGAGGCACAAGTTGTGCATGGGACATCTCCCACGACTTACCAACAGCCTTTCCTGACCATGCGTACACCTTGCAGGTCACTGTTCAAACTGTTTCCATTTTTTCTAAACATACCTTTTTGTCTGGAGTTTTAGTAGTCAGGAGATCTTGTCTGCTGCTGGATGAACAGGTCGGGCAGCGGAGCCCACTCTTCCAGGAATATCCCGGGGGCGCCCTGAGGGGGTCCTCCACCCGAGCTGGTCTCGCAGCCAAGCAGAACCTTCTCCTGCCTGGCTCGCCAATTGAGTCATTGAAAACCGATATAGTCACGGACAAAGACCCTCTAACTAATTGAAGTTAGAAAGTGCTATGTTTATTCACTGGCAGGAGGCATGGGAGTCATCTCCAAAAGGCATGGCTGCCCCGAACAAGGCTCTTTGCTCTCTCTTTATTTTCCAAGATTTTACATACAATACATATGCATAACCCCAGCACCTCCCATCCCCGCTCTCTATTAAAATGAGGCTATTAGTCCTTCACGTGTGTGCAGTTCTTCTCTTGAATTGGGTCGGTGGTCTCAAAGGATGAAGTCAGAAGAGTCTTCATCAGGTCTCTGTGACCCTCTGGCACGATCCAAGTTCCCCTGCTTTGTGGTTGATGGATACCAAGTCCAGGTGCTGGCCATTGGTCTTACTGGTTTCAATCTGTTCTTATGCCGGTTCACTTACTCCACTTTTTCTATAAACAAGCTCACAATATAACAGTTAGCTCTAGCTTGGGCATCTAATAATCCTTAACCTACCATTTACTAATCTAACTTACATCTTGATCAATATAAGTTGCTTCTAACCCTTAGCTAAAATCTTAACTCTTTAAAATTATGTTTCACTTTTTGCCCATTTCTTCAAAAACATCTTGGCAAAACCAAACAAATTCTGCCCCCCCCAACCCCAAAAAAATCAACCAACCAAAAACACACTTCAAAAAACTTATGCCTGGTACCAAATAATTTTACTTTGCTTCATCTTATGAGAAATACATTTTACAGTATAATTTCAGATGACTAAATTAGATTACTGCATAATACACAAAACAGGTGTTTCTGTCTTTACAGTATATATATGAGCTAAAATGGTCCATCATTTGAGTAGCCAGGATAAAAAATTTCCAAGGGCACCAATGAACCTCGCCTAAATATATGTATTTACTATTATATCTTATTGAATAAAACGTGTATTTATAGGTATGAATATATGATTAAAAAAAAAAAAAAAGATTTATAGCTACTTTCATATCCCTGGGGAGGCTGCAAAAAATATTCCTCAGCAAACCACAAAGTAATATTGCTGAAAAAGAAGTCAACTGATATTCATATGAGGATAATGTTGCCAATTCCAACCATTTAATTAAAAGTAAAAATAAATTGTTTCATCTGTAGCTCATAAAGATTGATCTCAATTCTTTGGTTGTTAGCTACATCAGTTCCCTCTCTCTTCTTTCAGCACTGGTGTACTCCTTTTCTTCCTCTCTGATACCAAAATATTCTTTTTGTGCAGGTGGCTCCAAACCATCTCTTATAATACCTTAAATTTCTTCTTCCCTCTTTCTTGCTGTCTGACTAAGAAAGGGTATGAATGGCCTGGGGTAACAAAGTCGATTAGCCAACAGACATATTAAACAGAATTTCACTGGTATTAAAATTATACTCTGCTTCAATGTATAAATTAGGGCCTTCTTAGGGTATGAATATATATAAATTTCATCGCTCTCAGACTTCAACATCTATCAGATTTTCTTAAAAGATTTGAAAAACATATTCAAAACTTTTTGAGGACAAGTGCAGTCAGTGATAATCAATATGGTGGCTATGAAAACAAAGCTCATGGAAAGAAAGCTGCACATCTTCAATGTACTATTGTGAGGAAAGTATTGATCAATAGATTGTGCTGTATGTTGTATAGCTGTAGTCCAGATTAGTTGATGAACCTGTTTGGTCTGTGAGAGTCTTTTTGATCCAGTCTAAATCCAAGTCATTAGCATCTATCTGAGTTTGCTGACTGGAGTCTAAAATTTACTGTCATTTTCTTCCAAATAAAAATACTGTACCTTATTCTATCTTTGTAAAATGACTGTATATGCTACTTCATTTATGTTTTCTGACTCCTAATTTTAGTTTTGTTTGGGAATTGATTCCTTCTTAAAAAGTCATAACTCTGAAATTTTATTTAACTCTGGTGATCTCAGTGCATTATTTTTATAGTTGTTGACATATCGGCAAGGTAGAAATAATATAATTAAAATATTAAGACATCTGTGGAATTCCTTTAAAAACTTTATGGCTCTTTCAGTCAACATGAAACCCAGTGCAGAGATTGGCAGTATGAAACCACAGAAGACAAAACTGAGGCCTGAAATCTTTACATTATAGTCTGCCAGTCAAACCAGCAGAAGGTATTGCTCCATGAGAAAAAAATATGCAGTCTTAGATTTCCTTTCAAACTCACAAGACCCTGATCACTCTCTAACTGTAGTGAGAAATAGAGTCTGTGCAGGAATCCTTGTAACTGAGATAATGAAAAAATCTCTACTCTTTTTATGTCTAGAAGCCTTTTCTTCAAAGTAAGTGAATGTCTTTTTCTTTTTTTATCTTAAGAATTGTTATTTTGTTGTTCATCTAACCAAGTTACAAATAATTATAAACACCACTAATTTAGAACTGAACTTGTCAAGCGCAAGTTTCCAATAGTTTTACATGAATGCCCAATATTTTGTTTGCCATTCACTTTTTTCATCTCATAGATTTTACTGCATCAAAGATTAAGTAAAATGCTTAGTAATTCCTTAGAAATAGTAAGGGCTTTTATTACTTTAAGCTGTTTCTCTTATCTGAAGTGAAAAGTGGAATATGAAAACAAGTTTTGTTTAAGCAGCTTGAAGAAGTAGCACAGGTCATAGGCACAAATTAGTGAAAATTATGTATGCATGTTTTGTAGTTTCATCTTCCACTGGAAATAACATTGTGCACTAAAATAATTTAGCTTGAAGTGTGTATTTTCTGCTGGACTAGAGTTCAGGGATCTCTCAATCTTTGCTATAGAACAGGCTCTGAAGTTTTTATCTCCACAAATGAAATAGTGTCTTCAGTACTATTTGAGCAGGTCTTTGCTTGTTTTTTTTTCCCCCAAGAAAATATTTCACCTTGGTAGCGGCAAAACATATGATTCATACAGAAATGATTGAAACATTTATGTTTATTTTGAATTGTTTACTCTTCCCCTCTTTCACCTTTTGTGTGTGTGTCTTTTTTTTTCCCCTGGAAATAGTGTTCTAAGAAATTCATCTACATTTCAGAAAAGCATCTGCTTCCCCTCATATCCTGAAATTCAGCAAATTCAGTAAAAAATGCAGTAAAGTTGTGGTATTTCTTTATGAGACCAGACAACTGCAGATGGCAAAAGGAGAGAGCCTGCTCTCTCACCGGGGGAATATTGGCTTTATTCTGGAGTCCTGCCCTGCTGGCTGGAGCTCTTTCCCGCTGGCTTGCCGGTGCCTGAGAGAGTGAGCCCCCTTGTCCTGCTGCATTTTCCCAGGGGACAGGGGCTAGAGGCAGGAACAAGCCACGGCCCAGTCAGGGATAAAGTGGAAGTGGAACAGAGTTGGGTTACATTCCAGTGTGGGGCATGGGCGCAGCCGAGCAGGGACAAACCATGGGATACAGTTAAAGGGGAACAGGGAAAAAACATTACAGATCCGATGAAACACAAAATAAATCCAATTAATGCATTACAACAAAAGTAAATTACCTGCCTCTATGCAAAACTGAATAAGGTAAGAATCTGGGCAAGAGTCCATGAGGGTTTCTGTGATAATGTCTTCTTTCAGTCTAATACTTTCAGTTTCATTTAGTGACTATTGAATCCAGTAATTTGAGTCAGTAGATCTCATTAACAGTCTTTGATAATCCGTTGATGGCATACCTATACTGGCAGTAATTAATATTGGCAACCTGGGGTTTCCAATGACAGACAAATCATATTCAGGTACACTTAGAAGGTAAATGGTGACACTTATGGGGAGGGGAGTTTCTTAACATTCATGTGTTTTTCAGAGCATTTTTTCTGAAGAAGCTGCTCTTTTTCAGCTCCGCAAAAAATATTTAGAAATTTGGTTCCAAACTTAGAAATATTTCCAGTTTTGTTAGGTGTTAGATACCATAATTGCAATATTTTTTATGGCTATGCAGCTCTCAAAGAGGAAGTAAAACCATGAATAAGGATGAAAATAGTATCAGATATATTCATAGGAGTTGGTTAAAAAAATTGTATAAATACTGTTTTTATTTTTCTCAAGATGCTGTGTCTAGCAATATATTTATGTGACTTTTTACTAAGAATTTGAGGAAATCTTCCTAAGTTGAAAAATATTCTTAATTCTCTAAAAAAAATACAATGTTAAAGAAATTTGTTTACTTGAGTTATAGAGCTGATCTCAGAATCTGACAGAGTATGCTATTGCAGGGACAAGGATGACAGCATAAAAAGGATGGCATAAACTACCAGTGTCAAACTGCACACTGACCTTCTCTGCATAGGAAATTGGTGCCTTGAATCTTTTAATTTTCTTATCACACTTTTCTACTCTTGTTACACCCACAGTATTATCTCAGAAACACTTCCCCCCCCACCCCCCGCCCCCGAGGTCCTAAATATCTCCACAGTTCTCTAAGGACAGCAGGAGAAGCAAACACTTCTTTGATAAACAATCCAGCTACAACAGCTACCTACAGCAATTGTGGAAATATTTGTTTGGCTGCTCTCTGTCCTGGCTTGAGGGCAGTTTAGCTCTTCTGTGATTTGCCTAAGAAGCCTGTCCAGCCTTATGGCAATAGAAGCAATGGATTCCTCTCAAACGGTATTACAGCTGGTGACTAGATTAATTTCCCCAAACTTTAACCCTTACTATGTTTTTGGGGTCTAATATGCAAAAGTCAGTCTTGAAGAAGTACACATTTCACTGGGTTGTTTAGGGCTGTATCTGGAATATATGCTGGTGTATAATAAAACTTTTTTTCTGTGACAATTCAGCCCCAGCAAAAAATAACATGTGACAACTGACAGTGTCCTTTCTTCTTGCCTACTAGTGACTGTATATCAAGATAACGAAGCATGCAGTGTGTGTAGAGAACAGAATAAGCATTACCGGGAAGCTGTTACAAATTTGTGAGTTTGGCTCTAAAATCTTTAATGCATTGCTCTCATCACACCAGTCTGCTCTTCTGGGTGCGCTTGAAAAATTTCAGTTCGTGTTGCATTATGCATGACATGTAAATGCATATCTATCAAATTGCTGAGTATGTGCTGAAGGTGGAGGGAGTGGAAAGGAAGCTTGCTTGCAACAAGCACCAAGTTAAAAGTTGAGCCTTTACAATTTTTAATTAACTTCCTGATCATTTGTATTAGTGTTCTTGATTCCTAGGCAGTTCAACCCATTTTAGAGGTGTTTATTCTTAATGTTCCCATCATGTGGGAGACTGTACTCAGAACTGTCAGACAGTGTCCTCATTCTATACAAGCACAGACCATAGATGTACCTTCAGTCAGCTCAAAAGAAAAGAGTGCTACTATGGAGCTAATTTGCCTTGAAGAAAGGCAGGACTTGAAGGTACGGCCCTGCCCTGGACACTGCAATGTGCTTCAGAGGCCCTGGGCCAGCATTTCCATCAGCACAGTGTTGTACTTCTCCACAAGTGCACAACTTTGGAATACTGCATACCTTTTTCTGCCATACAAGATAGACCTGGTGTATGAGTCATATCTCATCCTGGCAAACCATCCCAGCCACCAGCGTAGGCTGGTGCAGTGTAGGCTGCAGCCCTTTGTTAGTTCACCACTGGTCTTTTCCTAAGCAGAGAATGCTGCTACACGCTTTTTAAACATTTTTTTTTAACTCACAGCCACCTACATTGGAGGGAAAAGGATATATTTACATAAATTGGATATATGATATGGATAAAAGGTAAAAATTATTAGCACTCGTTGTTCAAAATGTGCACCAAACATCTGGGGAAATGAATTTAAAGCTCTACATTTTGTATTCTAGAAATGTCACTCAGCCTTCAATACTGCTGAAGACACTGAAGTTGTTACCAACTGAAAAATGATGAAAGGGGAGAAACTGGTGCTTCATGTTTCCCAGAGGTAGAAAGGCATCTACTTTTTGTTAAATAAATGCTATTAAGGGCTTAACACATTGTCATATATTAGTGGCAATCCATGGCCGAGTGCAATGATTTTAGGCAACAGACGTAGGAAGAAGCATGAGAGTGATTCTAGAGTTATACAGAATTCCACCTGCTGTCTCATCTACTGTGACATTTTTGTTAAATATTTCCAACTATAATAGAAATATGAAGGTGTTAATCCTAACATCCAGTCTTGGAAAAGTATAGAACGCGATGGGGTTTGTACTTCTGGCACATCATGCTTTGAGGTTAGTTAGAAGTGGGGAGATCTGCCTCTCTCTTTTTAAGGATAATTTCTGTTCAACTATACTGCATTTATTCACCTGACTTGTTTTTTTTTTTCCTATTTAAATAGTTATGGTTGCAGAACATTGTGAAACTAATTGGTCTGATTTTACTGTCTATGTTTAATGAATGCAGTGATAAATGATTTCTTTAAATAGTTAAAGGAGTATTCTTGGTGTTCTACACTTTTTCAACCAGATTTAATTACTTACAAATAGAATTTTTCAAGAGTATGGGACTTTGGACTTTTCAGCTTTATGGAGAACAACATGACTGATGAGAAAACTGTTATTTATATATATATATATATATATATTTTTCCTTCTCACTGGCAAAAGGCATTGATGAGAATATTTCTGATCATTTGCAAGTGTAGAGGTGTGCTGGCTTGAAGGCAAAACCAGCGAGAGACTCAAAGTCAGAAAAAACAATTTAATAGGAGAGAAAAAAAAAAAAAAAAAGGTAAAATAAAATAAAACAAATGCAATGGTAAAAATGGTCACTGACAGAGTCAGAATACAACCTGAAACTGTGGTGGTAGCAGTCCAGATGAAGTGGTCTTGTTGAAGCAGTGTTCCCACAGAAAGGTCTGGTAGCTCTTGTCCTCTGGGAATCCAGTGGGTAAGGCTGCCTGTGCTGTCCCAGATTCCAGATTATATTCAGGTGGGAATACTTGGCTCCTCCCCCTGGGCAGAGCATCTCACAATGGGCTGATATCATTTTATCAGTCTTGCAATGGGTCCTTGATTGCCCATTAAACAGAGATAGCTCCTGGAGGGAGTTATCTATGAGTCATGCAGGAAGGCATTGATGGGCCATTAACAGAAGATAGTCTGGAGGGAGGAGGCAAGGGAAACACTGCCCAACCTAGTTTCAACAGCTCAAGTAGATGGTGATAGAATACATACTTTGGGCACATCTTACATTGTAACCTAGGACAGGAGGACATGCCCCAGAGAAGCACCTGTCTTGAATATCCATTTTTAGAAAAATTCAATAATCTTAGAGCAGATCTCTTGAGGAAGATTGCTCAAGGAAGAAGACACTTGAAGAGTAGGCTTACAGTATAAGACTCATTGATTCAGTGCAATTCTGCAGTGTTAAGAAGAAATTTCTTATCTCACAAGGGATCTGATAAAATTTCTCAACTTGACTACTTGCAGTTTCAGTTTGAAATCACTGTTTCTTGGTTGAAACAGTGATTTCTTGGTCTTTGCTTTTTGATCTGACTCTGTTCTCTCATATAAGAAACCATTAACTGTATTGATATATCTCCAGCTGAGTTAGATCCATTGGAAATAAACAAGTACAGATTTATTTCCCCCCAGCATTAAAGTATTTCAGAAGGCTGCCTAGTTTGTCCACTTCTTCTGGTGTACTGTAGAAAATCTGTTTTATCTGTCCTTGGATAGTCACAGCTGGTAGATCATCACCTGAAGGATGTGGAGCAGGTGGGTGAGGCTTCTCCTTTAAGATCAGGGCTTAACCTTCTTCATTCTGAGCCAAGTGAAGGAACATCTTGTCATGCAAATGAAATAACAGGTATTGGTCCACACCACATTTTATTTTCCAGTTGCTGACAGTTAATTTTTATTTTTTCCTTTGAACTAGAAAAGTTTAATCAATTAGTTTATTGAAGTGTAATCAAAAGAAAATCCTAAAACAATATAACCTTGTAAGACTTTTTTCCACTACTGAATCCAAATCTGAAAGGTAGATGATTTATGTGAGGAAAAATATTGTTCTTATAAAATGTGGGAGAAGTGCTGTAAGAACTCAGGCTGCGGGGGAAATCTATTGTTCCTTGCTGGACTCAAGGGCAAATATCTATGGGCTGTGGTAAGGTTATTGTCAGGGAGCTTCCCCAACATTCAGGTGGTTTCAGGGTCTTTTTCCCCCCTGCACAGCTCCGAGCCAAACCGAAGGAAGAGACAGAGTCTTCAGGTTTAGTTTTTTCAAGGTTGCATTTTTCGTTTATTGTTTCTTATCTTACAAATTTCTCACAGTCCAACGAGATGTTTGCAGCTGCATGGACTTCTCACATCTCCCCCCAAGCTGGGCTGTCCTTAATCTTTTATACTAATTACTACGTGTTCGTTATTTACTATTTTTTACCAGTGTCTATCACTATTACTAAAAAGGTCATCTATACACTGACCCAATCCTCACTAACTACTTTGTGTCAACGTCATAGCAGAAATGGAGTGAGGGAAGGAGAAGGAAGAAGAAGGAGACAACGCCCCAGATTCTCCATTTTGTCCCCATTCACTCCAATGCTATGAACCTAAAATTACTATTTTTTTCACTCTGTGGTAAACTAGACTACTATTTTTCACACTCCCATGGTCTGCAAACCCTCTCTCAGTTTAGGAAGTTTTTCCCATGGACTGAGATCAAAGCCAGTGTCTCTCTGAGCTCTGGGCTGGGGTCTCAGAGCCCCCTGCCCAGGTCCCTGACCCTCCAGGGCAACCAAAGGAATGCCCTGGACTCCAACAGGTTATGATGTCCTCTTGTATATAAGTCCCATGCAGTATTCTGTTATTAGAACGGCTACGAGTCTTTCCACTTTATTTTCTACCACATTACATGACAGCTAAGTTCCTATAAGGCAAATGATAAACATTGATATAAATTTATATATTTCAGTAGAGCTGGACCAATTTATACTCTCTGGAGGGATGACCTTTGGTACATGAATACATCACATCTTGCAAAATTTTATCACTGGCATTTTGGTTCCTGTAACAAATGAGCATCTTGGAACTGACCTTTTTCATGAAGCAGAATTCCAAGTATCACCATCAGAATAACTCATTCTCTTTGTAAAATAATGTATAGGCCAACAAAACAAACAATGAAGTTATTAAATTAAAAACATATTAAATTAAAAAAACAAAAAAGGAAGAAAAAAGAAATGCCATATGACGAAGCTGTTTAAAATGAAACAAAAGTTTATAAATATCTTCTATGTACATGCAGGTATTTTAATTGAAAGCATCTTCTCTCTTACTTCTGGTTCATTAGAAAATCATAGTACATTTTCTGTATCCACACAAGAACATTGGATGTACTCTTTGTTTACCAATCTAAATCTCTTCAGTTTTTCACTGTAAAAAAAAAAAAAAAAAAAAAAAATATATATATATATTTGTGGTTTTTTAATAAAAGTTCTTGCTCAGCTATGTATACAGGAATCTAGACAAGATAGAATGCTCTCTGAACTACTTTTTCCTAAAGGTGTACCATAAACTTGATATGATACTAGTAAGCTTCTGATTCTATATTTTATGTATGTAGAGTTTAAGAACACTTGTGTCTTTGAAAGGAATATTTCAATGGATTTTCAATTTGGACCTAGAGGAGTTCAGGTGAGTTCACAGAGCTCTTGCATTTTTCCCTTTTTCACAAATCATTATGTACAAAATCCAGTTAATTTCAGTGTTTAATTTCAGTGGGATTAAACCCAGTGAATGAGAAGGTGGTTTCAGAGATCAAGATTTTATGCATATAAAACAATGGCCCTGAACTTCCTGTGCACCAATGGACAGTACAGGCTGTTACCTCAGATTCTTTGGAAATACTGAATTGGATCAGGTCCTTTTCTTCCACTATCTTTCACTCTTTTACCTTTCCCCCACTCATACTTGTTGCCAGGAGAAAATCCCTTTTGTAGAATCATTGAATCATTAAGGTTGGAAGAGACCTCTAGGATTAGCAGACCAACCATTAACCCAGAAGCACCAAATGGACGTGAACAATTCTGAGGTTAAAAATTGGTTTGCTCCAGGTGTTAGGTACTGTTCATCCAGTGAAAAATGTAAAAAATTCCAGACAATCTCAACACTGTTACCATAAGTGGGACCAAGACTTCATTCAAAGAGACAAATGTACATGTTTGTAGCTGTGTCCTGTCTCCACACCGGGCGGACGCCGGCCTCTGGCTAGCTCTGGTCAGCACAGCTACAAGAAGTTCTCAGTCTGGATAGGCACGCAGGTTATCTTTACCTGCTGGTTCGGCTTCTCAGCAGTAGCTGGACTAAATAGTGTTGTGACAGCAGTGGCAGTAGAAAAGGATGGCTCTCAGCTTAGCAGGTTAAAAGATGTTTATTCAGGCCGGGCTGCAGGAAGTCCGCAGCTGGTCCAAACCTCAGGCCAGAGAGTCCAGAGAGTGAGAGAGCAGAGAGCGAGAGAGTTTGAATCTCCCTCCTCCACCTTATAAGTGGGGGAGGGTTCAAGGGAGGTTACAACAAGACAACAAATCAGGGGATTCAGGGGGTAACAAGGTGTGCCCACCCCCAAGCCTCTGAGCATTGACATCAAGGGCAAAGGAATTTGGCCCCAGGGGACCTATCACCTGAAGCTGTCTCCCTGAGATTTCGCAATCTTGGGAGGGGTCCCGAAGTGACAGACAGGCTGCTCCAGAGCGAGGTGGGGCAGAGAGGATGGTCCAGGTCAGGTGAGGGGTGGGAGGACTGACACAAAACACCTTATTATACAGAAAACACAAAAGGGGATGGACTGTTACAAAACTGGGGTTACAGTGAACTGAAACATAACATAAAACTTCCTATAAAAACCTAATAAAACAATTCCCGCACCGCCACACATATTGACCTGCTGATAAGCAGCATTTATATTTCTAGTCCCCACTCCTATATAAGTCAATTTGGTATCAAAACTTGATAAGATTTCTCAATTCTTTGGAACAGATAAAAAAAAAAAAAAAAAAAGAAAAGAAAAAAAAAGAAAAAAGTGTCATTTTGCAAGCAGTAACAGTTGTTACTGTATTCAACAGTGAGATTTCACTCTGGATCAAATTATTCCCAATTATGAATTGTTGAATACCAAACTACATTTTCAGTGGTCATTTAAACACATGACTTTGACATTTTCAGTGCAGAACAAAGCTGATTCCTTTATATCTTACAAAGAAGAAAGTAAAAAATGTTGAACAAGTTAGCTAGTGCTCTTCCTACACATCCCTTCTGGCAACATGTAGGTATTTATCAGTGAGTATCTCATGTGCTGCAAAGGTGAGCTCATTGTCGCTGCCCCTCTCGGACTGACCTAGATACAAGATGGAGTAAAAGTGTGAAGGATTAAATTCCATCTGATTTGCTGAGACATACAGCCAGCTTTGGCAAAGGAGATACAATCTATATTTGAGCCTGTGCATCACAGACTGCTAATACATTTATAAGTGAAAAACACAAAATATTTGATTTCACCAATTGAAGTAACTTCATTTTATTAGTTAACGTGGAAGATTCATGTTTTGCAGTATCTTAAAATAAAAGAAGTTAACATGCAGGACAGGACTGGGACGCAACAACTCTCTACATTACTATGTAGCTAGAGCAAGGACTCCAAAACCAAGCCATGAGTGATTAAATGGGATTCTGAATCAACAAGACAGACTTAATTTAAAAATTCTGTTGTCTGCTGAAATTATAAAAACACCTGTACAGAAAATGACCTCTATTACCCACTCTCCTGTCATCTGTCTATTAACCTTTATCATAAGACCTGAGCACCCCATTATATTTGGAAGTTTTATCACAGAAAAAGAAAAAAATAATCCATAGCTCTTCAAGCTTTGGTAAATTCATTCAATTCTGAAGAATCTGTGTATTTTTTTTCAATTTAATTTTATGGGTTACACATATTGTAAAGGCAAACAGTCAATTTTCAACATATCTATACTAGTAAATAAGCATGTAGTTCTTTCCTTCTCTTTACTGGATTCCATATTTATAGTGCATTGTATTGCACAGACCAAACTAACTACTTCAGTTGGGCAGATCTGCAGAGACTGGCTGGGAACTGAGAGAAATGTTCTCCTCTTCCCCAGGCATGCCTGGTCCTATCACTGGGCAAAGGGGAAAGGTATTGGACCTTTCAGCTAAATTTTCACAGCGTATATGTGCTGGGACCAAGATGACGAACAAACATCTATAAGCAGCCTACTTCATGTTCTGTCTCCATGGGTGTAGTCTGTGCTGTTGCACTTTGCCTATGTGCAGAGGGAGAGGTACATAAATCAGTGCAATGGGCCTGCATCAATCCTGAGTACAAATCAGTAATCACAGAACCATAGAATTGCTTTGATTGGAAAAGACCAATAGGATCAAGGAGTCCAAGTGTACATACAACATTGATCATACAACAAGATTCAGCTTTGGCTGAGGGACAGTTATAAAAGATAATAGAGACTGTAAGCTCACTTTTGGGCCAGAGAGGTTTCAGACCTGTTTATAATCTCATTTTGAGGCCTTTCTGGTTTTGCTGAGTATGGGATGCTAATTATGCAGTTGGAAATGGAATATAACCCTGGATTAGGCCCTAGAGGTTTTTCTTGGTTTTTCCTCTACAATACTAGCTCCTTTGGAGGCAGACAAGAATGCAAAAGTAGGATAACTTGTATCCAGATAAATTTGATATATCTGATATCTGGTAATTGATTTGGTGTGAGAGAATTATATATGATGAAGCAATACACTTTGGATATTCTTATAAGGTTTTTGTGACAGTTTTCCTTTCTTGGAGTTCCAGCTCATTTTTAATAAAGCTTCATTGCATGGTTAGATAATTGGTTAGATAATCCTTTTGCTGATGTTTGGTTCTTCTGTTGATGTTCGGTTCTTCTGTTCTATCATGTCTTCATTCAGAATTTGAAAACATCAATGCTGGTTGACTTGATAGGTATCCAGATCCAAAAGAAGACACACTTTATTCTGAAGAAATTTCATGTCTGATACCTGTGCAAAGCCAAGAGTATGCTCTGCTGATCTGCGTTTATCAATGTCTGATTATGCCAGCTTGACTCTGCCAGTCTCTTGAGCAGTTTAATCATTAGGAGGGCACCTCTACATCTTCTGGTCACCCAGAGTTTGTGAACACTTACTTCCTTAATATTTCAGGATCTTTTAGTGTAAGAATAACTATGGCCACAAGTAGCAGAATCAGACTCTCAGATTTATTGGTATTGCTATTTTGTATGGAATTTGATTAACTAATGAGTAAGAGCTCTGATGATAGTTGCATTAGGTCTCTTCTAGTCTCAGTGTGTAATGTCTCATTATCTGAGTTTACATAACTCTGGTGTAGATGAAACAGAATCCAAGTTTCTTCCTCAGCAAAAAGATTGTTTGTTAATGGTCATAATTTCAGAATTATTAGAAGAAATTTCATCTAAATCTAATAGAAAAATATCTACTGTGAGTGTAGACTCTTAGTTACAACACCACTGATTTCTAATTGTTGGGAATTGTATAGTTTTCTGTAATTTTAAAGGCAATGTGCTAACTGTGGTTTTAACACCTGCATTATTGAAGAAAAATATGTATCTTAATGCAAACTGGGAGCACAGAAAAGGGTTCTTTATAGTTCATCTGTTATTTCCCTAGTCTTACTTATTAACAACAAACACTGAATATGGGGATTTCAAACATACATATGTGGTCACTTCAGAGTCCTTGAACAGGAGCTAGATACGAGGTCAATGGCTTTAAGGAGGACAAGGGAGCATCCTGCTCCATTTTTAGATAACCCAGCAATAGATCAGCTACAAACAGTTTTAAGTTGGTTCATCTCTTTAAAATGAAGATCAACTTTAATGAAGAAAAAACAAAGCCATAAGCCAGCGACAGTAAGTACGGATTTTGGTTTTTTGTTTTGTTTTTTTTTTGTGTATGAGAGGTTGAGGTTATTCCTGGTTATCAGAGACCTCTCTTGCATTTCTGCAGATGTAATAAAATGTAATGCCAAGAAACAGCAAAAACAACAACAAAAACCCAAGACCTTAGTGCACTTATTGATTTAACTCCATTTTACACACACAGGTCTACATTACTTTGAGATTTATGGATCAACTTTATTTAATTGCTCATACCAGAATAAAGTAGTGAATGAACCATGATCAGTCTTGCAGATAAGAAGTGGGAAGGAAGGGGAAGGGAAGAGACTGTGTTAACAGGGAAAATGAACTGACTCCAATGACATCTCTAAGGAAGCCCTTCCTCTGCCGTGACTTGCATGGAGCAAGCTGCAACAAAGATATCCCTTTTTATCTCTCCTTGGTAATGAGAGATATTCAAAGTAAAAGACTTTTCTGGAAAAGCTTGTTTCAGGTATTTTCATTTTCTTTAACATCAAGAAATATCAAATTTAAATATGATCTCATTTGGCAGCAATGAAGTTGAAGGGTAAGCTTCTGTCAGGTAAAAGGAGGTCATTCAGAGTGATATGAATCAGTCCAAAACCAGCTGTTTAATTTCTATCTGTCAGTGATAGACAGCCTTGATCTGAATTAACTTTCTTGTCTGGATTTCTGTCTTTGCTGCTAGGTGGTACACTGGGATCCTGGCACTTGGGATAAGGGCTGATTTCCTTGAGTGTCTGAGCACATCACAGATATTCTCATGGTGTGCTGGCTTTAAGCAAAGCTCCTGTGAAATTAGTATAACTTTATTTCACTCTTTCTTTTGTCTTTTCTAATGGTGATCTCAAGTGGCTTCCGTCTAATTTCTTACAGAAGCATAAAAAAGTGGTTTTGTGATTTTTATTTTATTTTTTTTTAAATTTTGTTTTTGATTTTTGTTCTTAGTGGTAAAAATGTACATTTTGCTATTGCGCTGCTTCACAGTACTTTTGGTACCTTAGCATTTGTGACTCTAAACCTTTCTTTGCAGTTCCAGACCACACCTTTTACCTTTTCACTTTGCAGTCTTTAATCCACAAACCCACAGGACTCTAGGCAGTGTTTTCAACCTGTTGGCCAGCTGCTTTCTCCCCTGGGCATTGCTCTTCTGAACCTTGCTGGCTCTTGTTTCTTGTGGATAATGACTGCCACTGATATTTAAATCATCCTACTGTTTCCCTGTCTTTTTATCTTTTTTCTTTCAAGATTGTGATTCATAATTGTACACTAAATTTCCTTTACCCTTTGCCTCATAGCTTTTAGTCTATAAGTTCATATTAGAAAATATCATGCCTAGTAGTTAGGAAATGGATCATGTCGGTTTCCAGTAAAAATTATCTAATTTGATAGATGCCTACCTTACTACCTATACGGTAGACAATATTTAATAATGCTAATATCAGCAGTAATAGTATAATGAATAGAAACTACCAGTTGGAGTGTTGTGTAAGTCTGAAAGAAAACTGTAATTGTACTATAAAGGAATCAGCAAAGGTTAATTTTCATTATTTTCCTTGTTCTCCCCACCTCCTCTACTGGAGAGGATGGTGCTTTTCACAGCATCTCACTGCTGGTTTCTAGGCAGCAGGTCACTGTGAGGAAATTGTGCTCTTCCTGCAGCTTTTATTTTCAGTTCTGTGCTTGGTGGTTTGTTTTGTGTTTTTTTTTTTTTTGGTGTTTTGTTTTTTTTTTTTTTTTTTTTTTTTAATGCCTGAGTATCTTCATAGTTGGTGTACGCACCCTCTTAATCTAGTATTTCATCTTGTCCCATGACAGCAGGTAAACCTGTGGAGAGTAGGAATTCACCTGCACAAGTTTGCATTCACCTGCACATGCTCATTTAGTCAGCTTGTTGGGCTTACAAAGGCATCATATCAAATTACAGAAAAAGGACTTTTTACCATTTTCTACTTGAAAAAAATTAAAATTATGTTTTGCTAATATTAAGTTAACTCTTGGAAGTCTCTTCAAGGCTGCAAAACCTCTGCAGATAACCTTCAGGTTAAATAATCCTTCAAATTATAAAAAAATCCTTCTTTGCAATTTTTGAGTTTGAAGTTACTGCAAATAATTGGCAAAGACGATTGTGTGCTTTACACACAAAACATTTTTGGATAGGTACACACCTGAAAAAGAAGTGTGCAAAACAGCTGTAAAAATTTGCTTGGTTATATTTTTCATTTTCACCTTGAAAGAGTTTGAAGTGACATTTGGTGAGGCCTCTGGCAGAAGGGTGCTGTCAATTTTCACAGTAGCACTTGAACACATGGTGACCTCCAACAGCCATCTGGTAGGGTGGCAGAAATGAATGCCTGCTCCATCTTCATCCCCAAACATCAACAGCCACTGGCAGGTGTTACTCCATTCTGCTGGACTTCGGTCTGAGTTAACACAGTAATGGAGGGGTAAGCTCAGAGGGTAAAAGCCAGAGAGCCCTAAAGGAACCTGCCTGCCCATGGGATTCTGCTGCAGCTGGAAGCACTAGGGTTGAAGACCAAAGGGTTGCAATAAAAGGACACCGGATTTAGAAGTCTGTCAGTTCCTCAACCTGTATTTGCTTTTCCACTATTTGCCCTGGAAATATGATTTTAAAATCTCATCCAGTTTTCCACTCACTAGCAAGAAAATGCTCTGGCAGATCTAATTTCTTGTTTGCTGTGGGTGACTTAAGTTGGCTCTTTGTTACCTTAATTTTGTTTTTTCCTTGGTACAAATAATACAAAGGCCTCTTGCTGTCAATAAGAGATTTCATCTGTTAAGGATCATCTGTTGATTTAAGGAGAAAACTCTGCTGTCTGTAATATTTTTTCTTACCTTAAATTATCTGTTGAAATAAAATTGTTGACTTAAAAGGATCCAGTAATACAAGAAGAGAAAGTGAGGGCTACTTTGTTACAATAATGGCTATTACTGTTACCAATTTATTGGTCTGGAATAAAATAAGAGCCACAATGGATTGCTTAAAATCATTCAAAGAATGGTTAATGCATTAAAATATGAATATTTTATGCAGATAATTAACCTTGATAATTTGCCTTAAAATAACTTTGAACTGGCTTGATTTTGATTAGTTTCTAATGGAGCCTGAATCATCTAGATGTTAATCTTCCTTGTGTGGCTGCCAGATTGTTGAGGTATTATCAGATTGATAATTATGCTTTCACCACTCTTATAAACTTGAGACATGTTTTTAAAAAAAAGAATAATTGTGCCCATGCCACATTTTTTTTTCCTGGGGTTCTTTCTTAGTACTGCTTTTAAAAGTACCAAGGACAGGCAAGTCTATGATGTCCCCAGGTAACCGAGCTTGGAGCTTGCCTAACCCTGAAAGCACAGAAGTTTTCAAAATTTCTAACTTTTCAGCTGTGACAATGAATTGAAAATCAATTTGGAAAACACACTTTTTTTTTTTTTTTTTTAACAGAGATTTAAATTTTTTTTAATACTACAATTGATTTGTATTTGCTTTCCTAACTGTCTTCTGCTCTCAGTGTTGGAATTCGTTCTCTCACAGGACAGCCTTTCTCACAGAAACTAAAATCCAGGCCAGTCCTATAAGATGCTCATTAATGTTTTGGGAATAGAGTAATAGGGGCCAGAGGGATTAGCCTTAGGAGACACTGAGAGAAAGGAAAATATGTTGGATGGGATACTTGCAGTCCCATACAGAAACCTCTTAGATATTCATTATATGCTCTAAGTTTGTTTGATTTTCATGTTGTTACTTTTATGGTAGGAAAATGCGGGTTAAAAAAATAAGTTATAAAATGTTGTTTTCTAGTAAAGAAAACATGGATCATTCAGTGCTCTTAAGGAGGTTTTAAACACCTGGGTTGACTTAGAGATATTCTTACAAGGACATGATTCTAGTTTAATGGAAAAGAATGTCCTGAATTAGAAGAAATAAAGAGAAAGGTGGAAGAAGCCAGGAGAAAGACACTGACAAAGTGAGGTCTGACTGACAAAACAGCACCAGTCGTCACAGATAATCTTGTGTTGGGGACCAGTCAGTCTGTGAGCAAAGCTTTGTGATATCTTCTGTCTCTGGATGTGTTTCTTTCTACAGGACTGGAATGTCTAAAAGATTAAATTAGGTATGTGCAATGTATTTGTTTACAAGAGGGAACAGTAAATAGAGAATAATAGAAGATATAGAATTAGAAAGTGGATTTGGATATGAAGTTTTTGATTAGCAAGAACTCCATGTACCACTTCATGAAGTGGTAAATTATTATAACTAATAAATATTTAAGAAAATATATTCTGAAAGAACTAGATATTTTGTGTTATTCCAGGTGCTCCTAAACCCATGATTACCTATATACTCTGTCATATAATCTCAAAGAATATGGGCAAATCCATTTTCTCACAAAAATTTCAGTTTCAAAGCAGAAAAGAAGGAAGGAGAAATAAAATTTTTAAGCAGTTTCTTTTTAAAGTATTTCCATTTGATTAGCATGAACTGGATTGATGCATTAGAGGAATTCATTTGTTCAGTTGCACATCTAGGCTGCTCTGGAACTAAGAAAATTCAGCCTAGGGATTTTGGATCCCAAAAGAGTGAGATAATTCTATCTCACTTTTAGCCTTCAAGAAGATTTTGTCCTTCATCTTTATCTCACTATTGAAAGGTTAAGAAAAAGTTACATTTTCTTAGCAAGGTCCCCAAAGCTAGCTCTGTAGGCTACATTTCACAGTAGTCATTTCTCTTAATCAGCTTCAGTCTAGGAAGTTATTTTTGATTAATTTCTTGTATGCTACTCCCTTTTGCAAAAGCTTCTCTTTCACCCCCAGGATATCTTTTCAAGACTCCACAATATGTCTGCCTTTTTCCCACCATTTTGCTCAGTGAAGGATATTGTACCTTGCCAACACTAGGTGGTATTGGAGTTCTTTTATTCTCACGAGTGCTTTGAAATATATTGCTATCACCACATCTCATTCATGTATAACCAATTTAGGAATAGCCATGTGACCTAAAATTATTTATCATTTCTCTTTGGTTTTACTCAGTCTAATGTAGTTTGCCAACACTTTCACCATGCTGTTGCCTCCTTGAAAACTCAACAAACAACTCTAAGAACCTGACAGTCATTTTAGATGTGTGGGCATTGTTAGGATAACAATGAAGACAGAGAAGAAAAGGATGGAAGATTAGATGGAGAGAATGCAAAACTTGAATTTTGCTGTACTTTTAAGGTAATGAGGGGGTCGAGCTACTGAAGCATAAAAGAATAGTTCAAAACTTGTTGCTATCTGATAGGTGCATTCTCCCTAAGTTTTCTACAGATGGTTCCAGAAATATTTCCTCCAACAGTTTGTTCAGGGATAAAGTACAGGATCAGTCAGGGAAACCATTGGCTAAAAATTCAGAAAGTTGCCGCTGCTTGCTTTTGGTTTTATTTGCCAGACTGTATGGTAAAATGAGATCTTTGAGTGCCTGTTTGATGTTTGGTTTCAATGAAAAAGCAGGTGATCATGACTTACATTAAGAATTGAACATCATGGGTTACTTCAGTAGGCTATGACAAAACTTCAACATGACTGACATTCTCATTGTGCTTGAGAGTGATAGGTGGGTGGCATCCTGGAACAATTGTTCTTTGTGCTTTTAACGTGATGCCTTCTAATTGATATATCATTTCTTTCTCCAAAAGCAATCCAAGAAATTATACGAATTAATAAGAATCTGTTTAAAAGTAGATGTTATTTTAGAAGACTTAGTGGGGTCTAAATAATGTATTCCAACTTAATCACTCCTCCTTCTCCAAGCCTCCAAAATATCTGAAAACCAGAAGAAAAAAAAAGTGTGCTAGAGCTTTTAAGTTACAGGTTCAGTTTCATGTTTATAAAAGTGTGAGAGTCAATGGAGTGAAAAGATGTTTTGTACCTCTGAACATTATTCCTAAATCCTGAGACATTCCCCATTACCATTGCAGTAATTAGATTTTCTGTGTTAAACTTTCTTTTATTGATTTGTAGCACACTGATTTGCATTAGAGCGTGTGTGATAAAACTAGAGAAAAAATACTGAAATGACCAGCATTTTGTATAAAAGTACAGTCAAAAAATACTGGAAATTTACTAAACATGCATTACTATTACATGTACTCTGTTTATCACATCATTTTGTCAATGAAGTTATGTTTCCTGTACCTGAATTGTCATGTTTGTAATGCACTTTTTCATGCACATAAATCTTTTTTTGATTGCAGAGATTCTTATGGAATATTTAATTTTTCCTTTCCAACTTTTTTTCAGTTTTTTCCAATCTAAAATGGGTGACAATTCAATTAAATCTCTTTCCTCCCCTGACTTCTTGAAAACTCTCCATATCCCACCATGAATAAAGGGGACACTCTGTTCTTCTGCTGATGTTTTTGAGAATAACCCTCTTCCTTAAACTGTTGCTTAACCAAGATATTTTACTAAGATTTGACACAAAAAATCAGTGAATAAGTGGTCATGGGCATATGAGATTTTGTGCACACTCCGGATATAAAAAGCACCTATCACATCTGCAATCTCCAAAGATGTTTCTACATCTGTTCTCACTCATTGAAAGATTTTTATTATTATTATTATTATTTTCCAACAAAAAACTCTGGCTTACCTATTTTTCAGTAGGAATTCCCTTTCATTGAAGTTTTCCACTCTCTGGTTGCTTTGGCAAGTTCCTGTTATAACTTGGAAAATCTCTAATGTCCCTCTGTGAAAACCTTCACATGGAACCAACTTTTCCATTTTGGTTCTTTAACATATCAGTTCATTTGCATTTGGCCTGAGAGTATTTTGAAATATGGATTTTCCTTGTCTGCCCATAAGAAAGGCTGTCTTCTTTCAGTATGAGAATGTAGAATCATGATAATAATCTAGGCTTCTGCTGAAGTGCCACTGCTCAACTGCAGTTGATTTGTAGTCTGAAATTTACACTTTTTCAAAGAAAATGGTTAAGCTTGTCCTATTGCAGCTTTGGATACCTCCATAACCTGATTATTTAAAGCTGTTTTCAAAAAGCTAGTTATTGCATCTCAAAACACGGAACAGCCATGTGTATCTTGCTGAGACTCTGACTCACAGCAGCAGGTTAGAAGACTGAGGATGTCTGCGGCTTGATCTCAGCATTAGATGTGGTGGTGCATGTTTTGATTTTGTTAAGTTTGACAGGTTTTTATACTGAAATTGGTAATGGTTTTTTCCTCTGTACCCCGGGTTTTCCCCCGATGGTTTCTCCCCGAAGTTTATTACGTAATATTCTGTTGTATGTCAGTCATCCCCTTCCCTCACCTGTCCCTGTCAATCCCCTCTCTCTCCTCTTGGGTGCCCTGTACAGACAGGGCCCTGTACACTCTGGGGCCCTTCCCTGGATTCTGGAAAGTTCCAGGGAGGGCATCGAGCGATAGGCTGGTGCCTGGGAAATCCCCCACCCCCCTCTTGAGATTGGCTCTTTGTTCAAGAGTTGACACCCTCAGTTATGCCCTTTGAGACCCTGATTTGTTGACCTGTTGTCACCACCCTTTGATCCTCCCCCAGTTAAAAGTTAGTGCACAAGCCTTGATCGGGGCTCTCCTGAGCAGGTTTTGGTGAGGTGTGGAGCTCTCGGTCGGACTCCCCTTAATAAACCCTTTGTTAAAACCTACTCAGAGAGTCGGCCCTCTGTCTGCTGCCACTGTTGCACCTACCATCTAGTCCATCCGCTGGTGTGGGGAACCAAGACCCCACAGGAAGGAGGTTGCCTGCCTGACTCACGACCCCGACCTCTGGCGTGAGCCACAGTGGCAGAAACTGAGCTAGCCTGTGGTAGCGCCGTCCAGGCATGTGGCGGACACTGCGACAATTAGACATGGATTTTTTTTTTTTTTAGAGGAACTGTAAAATCGGAGCACCATGCCAATTTATATTGTGGAAACCCTAGTCACCTGTTACAATAAATCATCAAGAATTGGCTTGATAAATCAGGAGAGGAAAGTATTCTGAGGGATGAGAGCGGTGTAAACATGTATATACCTCCTTATGTTTGCAGTGGTTTTTTTTTTTTTTTTGCATTGTACAAGATAATTACATTTACGTGGAAATAAGGAGTATCAGGACATTGAATTTAAGTGGGTAAAAATAAATCATATTGAAAAAAAACAGATTTGAGAAATTCTGCAAGATATGTCAAGGATTATATGAGTTGCCCCAAAGTTTCTTTTAAAGTATCGTTCCTCTAATGTGAAGGCCTATTAAGATTACCTAAATATTTTTCAGCCATGTGTTTCTCTTTTATTTTATCCATGGAATTCATAAAAGCTTATGATTCTTGTGTTATAAAAGCTTTTGATCAAAGAAATTATCTAGTCTGTGGCTGCTTTTTTCCTTGATTTAGTCTCAACAATTTATAATTTTATGTATTCTTCTTTGCAAATATATATTTTGGTGAAAATTAAAATGTCTTCTTGTGTCAAAACTTGCTTCTAGATTTATATAAAACATGGAAGTAGAAGATGAATGGCTCTTCCTTGTTTACGCTCTCATACCCTAGTTTATTTTTTTTTTCCTCTGCTCAGATAAAAGTCATGAAACAAATTCTTGTACCAGTGTAACTACTATTCATAGTCCAATTTCATTCCAAAGGGTTCTTCATTCCAAGAGGACAAAGCAAGGGAACAGAAATGCAGTTTGGAAGGAAAAGTGGAGGAGGCTTAAATTAGAAAGTGGATTTATGTAGTGGGTTTAGTGCTGGCCAAACAACAGAGCACCCACTAGAAATTAGTTGCTTATTTCCTGCTGTAAAATATGGATTAGGAGGAGGACGGCAAAACAGACTCAAAACTTTAAAGGGTACAAAGAAAACTTTATTAAGAAATTAAAAGAAAAATGATAAGAAAAATCAGAATAAATCTTCAGAACATTTCTCCTCCCACTTCACCCTATTTTTCCCCCCCTGATAATGTAGAGACAAAACCTGGAACTTTCAGTCAGTTTACCACCTCTAAAATAGTCTTTCTTTTGTCCACTTAGGGAGAGGAGTCATTCTTGCCTTGCCACAGAGACTTCTTCACAGTCTCCTGTGGCTTGAAGGTCACACTGAATCAGCCACCAGGGAAATGAAAATCTGTTCCTAGTGTGAAAGTCCCTCCCATGCATTTCAGTCTTCCCAAAGCTGCTGTCATGGGCCATGTCAACTTATGGGACACCATTTTAAGCATGAGCTGTTCTAGTAAAAAACCAAAATTTCTCTTATCTCTGGGAACAGGTTTTTTGCCTATTCCTGGTGCAAAGTTTCTCATCTCTCTTACCTCTTTCTGTTCAAGCTTCTCATTGGATTGCAGCTTTTCAGCATCCACACACTCCAACATGAGTGCCCTTTTCTCATGGGCTGTGGGTGAATGCTGCATTCCCCATGCACTTCATGAATTAGAGGGAAAAAATTAAGTCTGATATAGCAAAAAATAAATATTAGCCATAGCCTCACAAAAGAATTTCAGCCCAAGACTAAGGCATCTTCTCAATCCCCTCCCATCTAGAATTTTACTCCTTCTTTACTGACCTCAGTGTCCCATGCTGTCTTCTCTTCAGGGTCTCTTCACCCTTTTCCTGACTTGGGAGAGAATTGGTGTTCTCAAGCTTTATCAATTGAACAGTTTTTACAGAGTTCTGCAGCATTCAGAAGTTGATCTTGTCCAGGCTCTGCAATCCAGGAGTCGCTGTGTCTCTCTCTGCTGCTCACGTGGTCCCTGCCAGCACTGTGTGAGTTGTGCTGGCTGCTGGTGCCACCCCCGTGCCTTTCCTTCATGTGGGCTGCAGGAAAAAGAAAAACTGCTGCCACTCCCTTTGACCTTCTGTCCTCAGCATGGCTGGCTAAAAGCAGCTAGGCAAACAAAGTCCATTGGGATCCATGATGAGACAGCCATGGCTGTGCACCCTTGTCCCAGTCATGCTGATTTTTGGCAGTGCAGTTGTGGCCTTGTGGCTGCTCCTGGACCAGGCTGGTGGTGGCTGCTCCCAGCCCTGGCTGCTCCTTTCCTCAGGGCCATCCCTAGTGACTCGCTGTGCTGGTCCTGGGGTAAACAAAGCTCATTTGCAAGCCACGCCAAGGTAGCCCCAGCCATGCACCAATTTTGGCCAAGCAGTCCCAGCTGCATATTTTTTCATGGTGTTGGAATAGTCCTGCTAGCACAGCCCAGCAGTGGCAGAAATCTCAGCCAAGATGCGGGCTGACCGAGCCTGGCCCAACCCAGGGGCCAAGTCAAAACTGCTATGGATTCTGCTGTGGATTTTTCCATGGAAAATTTTGAGGCTTATTATCAGTGGAAGCTAAAATAATAAGCAATTTTTCCTTAATCTTTTTTTCCCCCAGAAAGATGTATTGTCAAAAAAAGAGAGTCGGAACTTTATACAGCTGTTAGAGGAGAAGGTTTATTTCTGTGTCTTTTCTCTCATGGGTAAGGTCTTATAAAATCTTGAATTTTTATTTCATGGAAACATGAAATAAAATTTAATTCTTATCCTGTGTCTGTGTGTCTGTACTTTGTCCTGACCAAAGTGCTTGAAAAATAAATGCGTATGCTTTGAAAGTTGTTACTAAAATGTAAGGGTAAAAGATGGCAAGATTTTTTTTGAGAAAATGAGGAAATAGACATTTTTAAACCACCTTTTTTTACTTTACTTTGTAAATAAGAATAAAATTTTGCAGGTTTAGAACTTTTTCATTTTGATGCGTTTTTATGTCAGACTCCATCATTAAATGTAAATGAATATATTACTTTTCAGTGCGAGTCCTTCCTGTACCCTTGTTTTGAAGAAAGTCTGTACAGCCCAAGAATAGGAAACATTGCCTGAGGTAGCAGGCATTTCCTAGAGCTTGAAAAATCCATCATGGGATTTTTTTGGTGTTGACTCATTTTGTCATAAACATACAATTTATATGTGTCTGTATGTGACTATGGAGCGTCTAAAATTTTTTTTAAATTATATCTTTCTGAATCTAAAATTGAATATGGAAAATTTTTGTTATCCTCAACTTTTAGGTGGGATTTTCATTCACTGGAAATTGTATGTTTGCAGTAAGAAAAGCATGATGTTGACAATGTTAGATATTTTTCAGTTATTAGTGTTATGAAAGGCTTTTGGGAACCCCTCTCTTTGGTCTACCTTTCTGTCTAGAAACCCAAGTGATCTTTTTCCCAATTTATATACTCATCATGGAGAACCACAGTGAAAGATCAGGCTCCTAATAGCTGAATCTATATTGTGTCTCTTTTATTAACTGGAGTGTCCAGGTTATGCCACTTCTTTTTCATCTAGGTTTTAAAATGTAAAACTCGCCTGTCCTGGGTGAAGCTACCGAGAGGCAGACCCTTGCCATGGAAATCTGTTTCAGTACCAAACATTCCTCTGTGTCCCATCTTCCATTTTTCCACTGCCTATTTGTGCTCAGCTTAAATTGCTTGCTTTGGTGACGGATAGCATACTCCTTTGTCCTAGAGTGACTGTGTATCCCCCAATCGTCTATTGGGTGCAAAGGGGAGGGGAAGCACCATTTGTTTTTCCCCAGGAAAACTCTGCTCCTCGGAGTGACCTTGAAGTGGGGGAGTTGGAACGCTGCAAGACAAAAGAAGCTCTGTTGTTTTTTTCCCCGGCAGATAGTTAGTTAGTTTAGTGCTAGCGTAGTTAGACCCTGTAGAATAGCTGAAGCTTTCTTGGATTTGGGTATGGTGGTGGTTTGTTTTTTTTTTTAAATTTTATTTTTTTCCCCTTTTTTCCCATTTTTTTTTTCCCTTCCTTTTTTTCCTTTTTGCCCTCTCCTCGGAACTGTTCCAACCTCTCTGGACTAAGGACCTGGGGAAGCACCGGGGGCCTCCACAGGGGACCCACCCCACCAGGACCAGCCCTGCACATCTCCTTTTCTCCCAGCGCCAGCAGAGATGGAGCAGTGGAGCACAGTGACTATCTTCAAGAGGAGACTTTTTTTAAGTTTGTTATCCCTCTGTAAGCGGCACAAAGCTCTTGTCATCGGGTATTGTGCTGGGAGTGCTTTGCCTGTTTAATAAACAGGTTTTTTCCACTTCTCTCTGAGGAAGTCTTTTCCTGAACCGGTTGGGGAAGGGGAGGGGGGCCCCTTGGGAGGATTTCTCCAAAAATCTGCCTGGAACCACCACAAACTTCCTGGTGCCAAACGTGGGGCTCGAGAGAGTGGAAAAACCCTGTACTGATTAGTATTTAGCAGTCAGTAACTATGCTGCTTGAACTCATGTCTCTTGGGGTGGGGGCCTTGATATGTTTTGGATCCTTGGGGTTCTTTGAGGTCTTAATACCTTTGTCGTCCTTAGGTTTATTTGCATATCCAGAGATAGCCCCAATATTGTCACTAATACGCAGTTTTTACAGTAGAGAGACACGGATTAGAGTAGCTATTGGCCTTGGTTTAATGCAAATAATTTGTAGGAAGTTTATAAAGGTGCTGAGATCTTTTCCTAGTATGTATGGGTCATGGTTATGGTTATTCACCCTGTTTGTGGGAGGAGGAGCAGAGGATGAAGCGTTGCAGTCTTTCGTTTCCTTCTTCTCCTCTGAATCAGTTGAATCATTGTTGGAGAATGCTGAGTTTCCCCTGAGTGTTAAAGAGACCATCTTTCTGGTATGTCATCTGGTAAGCCTCCTCTATACAGTCTGCAGCTTTTCTAGAATATGGGGTGAGGTTTCTAGAGGGGCTGATGAAACTCCTGACCCAGGCAGAGGAAATCCTGAGTGGTGTGGAGAATGGGAGGATATGGGCCAACTCCTCAAGGAATTCTCTGACCCTGTAGTCTGGGATTTTCCACGGGAACAAATTCAGAATCCAGTGGAGCTGGGGAAATACCTGAAAGAGTGGTACCAGGATGGCTCTAAGGGGGAGAAGATCGCTGCAGTAAGCTGGGCCCTGGCATATGCTTATCACACATTGCTAGAGACTGTTGGGCAGCAGACAGAGGCAGGGGGGAAGGGATACAAATCAGCAGCTACCCCAGTCACTCAGGCTGCAGCCAACACCCCAGTTATGAAGCCAGCAGCTAAACTAGAACCTGAACCTGAGTCGGAAGCTAAACCAGACAGTGTTACCCTGGTTTTTCTGAGGTTTTTTTTTATTAGCCTTTTGAATTCATAAATGGAGTCAGATCTTTTAGTTACTGTAGAATATTATAGCAGTTTTCTACCTTTCCCACAGATGTAACATAAACAAATCCTTTGTTTTTCATTCTCTGTCCTTTGCATATTTCTAACCTGAAAACAATTGTAACTGACAATTGGTCTGGCCACTGAGGCTGAGGGGTGGAAACCCCAAAAAGCCAATCTTCTGCTAGACCCACAAATGTATAAAATTTAAAGAATAAACAAAGGGGCTCTCTTCTCTCTGTTCTCTCAGCTGGGAGTTGGATCGGAAGAACCTCTGCGAAAATCTCTTGTCTGCGTGTGACTGCTTTGTGTGTCTCGGTAACCAGACAGTAAGCCTAAGCCCCTGGCAGTTGCTCCGGCAAAGAAGCACATGCTCAAAACTGATTGATCAGTGGACGATGATGACCCAAGAGAAGGACCTTCACCAAAATCAGAAGCCAAAGCTTCTAGCACAGCATCAGAAGCCAATATTGATTCCTTTTCCCTGAAGGACCTTCGGGGCCTAAGAAAGGATTACTGGCAACAACTTGATGAATCTATAATTAGTTGGTTAGTCCGTCTTTGGGATGCTGCAGGCGAGGCTACAATTCTGGACGGCACTGAAGCGAGGCATCTGGGATCCTTGTCACATGATCCAGTCATCGACCAAGAGATGATGAGAGAGGCTAGTCCTTGCAGTCTCTGGATATGGGTCCTAGGAAGTGTGTCAGAAAGATACTTGTGTGCAGATGACCTCTATATGCAGCAAACCCCATGGAAGACCATAGAACAAGGGATTCAATGCTTGAGAGAAATGGCAGTGGCAGAGATGGTCTTCTGAGATGACATAAACCTAGGAACCCAGACTTGGTATCGTGTACATCTGTGACGTGGTGAAAACTTATATGACTCGGGCCATTAGAATATGCTTCTGCTTTAGCAGTAATGAAGCGGGAGGACATGGAGGAGACTGTGCTTGATATGGCGAAGAAGCTTTGAGCATATGCAGATGCTGTGCATGGCCCAACACACGCCAGAATCGCAGCTGTAGAAACACGTCTACAGAAACTAGAGGATAAGATAGATGAGAATCATAAGAGACTTAGAGAGGACCTTCTCCAAATCTCAGCAGTACAGATCAGAGGTTCTGGTACCCAATGTAGACACTCCCCGGGGAGGGAGAGAGGGTACACTCCACATTCTGAGCTATGGTTCTTCCTGCGGGATTGCGGAGAAAATATGAACAGATGGGATGGAAAATCTACGGCTGCCCTGGCACAACGGGTGCGTGAATTGAAGGAAGTCAAGACTCAAAGAAGGAGTTCCACTAAAAGGGAAGCGGCTCCAGTTGCCCGTAGCCGAACTGCCAGGTATGACGATGATGACATGTCCGACCCCCTTGAAGGAACCTCTAAGACATATGCTCAAGGAAAGAAGGATAACCAGGCTCAGAGGGGCCCTGCCTCTAGCCAGGTAGAGGCTAGGGAAAACCGTGTATTTTGGACTGTGTGGATTCGTTGGCCTGGCACATCTGAACCACAAGACTATGAGGCCTTGGTTGATACTGGTGCGCAGTGCACATTAATGCCATCAAGACAGGTAGGGGCAGAATCTGTCTCTATTGCTGGTGTGACGGGGGGATCACAGGATTTTACTTTGGTGGAAGGAGATGTGAGCCTAACTGGAAAGGAATGGAAGAAACACCCTATTGTGACTGGGCCAGAGGCCCCATGCATTTTGGGCATAGATTACCTCTGAAGTGGGTATTTCAAAGACCCGAAAGGATTCAGGTGGGCATTTGGGATAGCAGCTGTAGTGACAGAGGGCATCCGGCAATTGAACACCTTGCCTGGATTGTCCAAGAATCCATCTGCAGTAGGACTCCTGAAAGTTCAAGAGCAATGGATACCAATTGCCACTTCTATAGTGCACCGCCAACAGTATAGAACAACTCGAGATGCTGTGATTCCCATTCATAAGACGATTCAAGAGCTGGAGAGCCAAGGGGTGGTTAGCAAAACCCACTCACCCTTCAACAGCCCCATTTGGCCTGTGCGCAAATCTGAAGGAGAATGGAGATTGACTGTGGACTACTGTGCCTTGAATGAGGTGACACCACCACTGAGTGCTGCCATGCCAGACATGTTGGAGCTCCAGTACGAGCTGGAGTCCAAGGCAGCAAAATGGTATGTCACAATTGACATTGCCAATGCATTTTTTCTCCATTCCTTTGGCAGCAGAATGCAGGCCTCAGTTTGCTTTCACACGGTGGGGAGTGCAGTACACCTGGAACCAACTGCCCCAGGGGTGGAAGCACAGTCCTACCATCTGCCATGGACTGATCCAGGCTGCACTGGAAAAGGGTGAGGCTCCAGAACATCTACAGTATATTAATGACATCATTGTGTGGGGGAACACAGCAGCAGAAGTGTTTGAGAAGGGACAGGAAATCATCCAGATCCTCCTGGAAGCCGGTTTCGCTATCAAGAAGAGTAAAGTTAAGGGACCAGCTCGTGAGATCCAGTTCCTGGGAGTAAAGTGGCAAGATGGACGGCGTCAGATTCCTACTGATGTCATCAACAAGATTACAGCGATGTCTCCACCAACCAATAAGAAGGAGACACAAGCTTTCCTAGGTGCTATAGGTTTCTGGAGGATGCATATTCCCGAGTATAGTCAAATTGTGAGCCCTCTCTACCTGGTCACCCGCAAAAAGAACGATTTCCACTGGGGCCCTGAGCAGCAACAAGCCTTTGCCCAGATCAAGCAGGAGATGGCTCCTGCAGTGGCCCTTGGCCCAGTGAGGATGGGACCAGATGTGAAGAACGTGCTTTACTCAGCAGCCGGGAGCCATGGCCTGTCCTGGAGCCTTTGGCAGAAGGTGTCTGGTGAGACTCGAGGCCGGCCACTAGGATTTTGGAGTCAAAGCTACAGAGGGTCTGAAGCCAATTACACCCCAACTGAGAAGGAAATCTTAGCAGCCTATGAAGGAGTTCAAGCCGCCTCAGAGGTGATTGGTACAGAGGCGCAACTCCTCCTGGCACCCCGACTGCCTGTGCTAGGGTGAATGTTCAAAGGGGAGGTCCCCTCCACCCATCATGCCACTGATGCCACATGGAGAAAGTGGATTGCTCCTATTACGCAGCGCGCCCGTATGGGTAAACTGAATCACCCTGGGATTTTGGAAATAATTACCAATTGGCCTGAGGGTGAAAATTTTGGCCTCACAGATGAAGAACAAGAGCAAGCGACATGGGCTGAAGAGGCTCCACCATACAACCAATTGCCAGCAGAGGAGACGCATTATGCCCTTTTCACTGACGGTTCCTGTCATATTGTAGGGATGAACCGGAAGGGGAAAGCAGCTGTGTGGAGCTGCGCACGACAGGTTGCTGAGGCCACTGAAGGAGAGGGTGGATCAAGTCAACTTGCAGAATTGCTGTTCAATTGGCCTTGGATATTGCTGAAAGAGAAGGGTGGCAGAGGCTCTACCTCTATACCGATTCATGGATGGTAGCCAATGCTCTGTGGGGATGGCTGAAGAGGTGGAAAGAGGCTAATTGGCAGCATGGAGGGAAACCAATTTGGGCTGCTGAGGAATGGAAAGACATTGCTACCAGGGTAGGGAGTAGCAATTGAAAGTCCTGTGAAAGTCCGCCACGTAGATGCCCACATCCCCAAGAGTAGAGCTAATGAGGAGCATCGAAACAATGAGCGGGTAGATCGGGCAGCAAAAATAGAGGTGTCAAAGATTGATTTAGATTGGGAACACAAGGGAGAGTTGTTTTTAGCTTGATGGGCCCATGATGCCTCAGGCCGTGAGGGTAGAGATGCCACCTATAAGTGGGCCCGAGACCGAGGGGTGGATCTAACCTTGAAACAGTATTTCTCAGGTTATCCATGACTGTGAGACATGTGCTGCCATCAAACAGGCCAAGCGGGTGAAGCCCCCTATGGTATGGTGGACGGTGGTCTAAATATAAGTATGGAGAAGCCTGATTGATTATATTACCCTACCCCAGACACGTCACGGTAAGCGCTATGTGCTCACAATGGTGGAAGCCACCACAGGGTGGCTGGAGACCTACCCTGTGCCCCATGCTACTGCCTGAAACACCATCCTGGGCCTATAGAAGCAAGCCCTGGGGAGGCATGGTACCCCTGAGAGACTTGAGTCAGACAACGGGACTCATTTCAAGAACAGCCTTATTAACACCTGGGCTAGGGAACGTGGCATTGAGTGGGTGTACCATATTCCCTACCATGCACCCGCTGCAGGCAAAGTGGAGAGGCACAATGCATTGTTAAAAACCCAGTTGAAAACATTGCGGGGGGGGGGAATCTTTCCAGAATTGGGAGCAGCATTTGGCAAAGGCCACCTGGTTGGTCAACACCGAAGGCTCCACCAACCGAGCAGGCCCCGCCCAGGCTGAGCCTCTTCATACAACAGATGGAGATAAAGTCCCAGTGGTGCATGTCAGAGGTCTGTTAGGGAAGACAGTGTGGATCAACTCTGCCTCAAGTACAGACAAACCCATTTGTGGGGTTGTCTTTGCTCAGGGACCAGGTTGCACATGGTGGATAATGCAGAAAAATGGAACAACACGATGTATACCTCAGGGAGATCTGATTGTTGGGTGAGAATCATTTATAAACATCACTGTCTGCTAAATGCTATAGCCATTGTCTATACATTAAACCACGCAGAATGAAATAGAAGGAAATGTGTAAATGAGAGGGTATGTGTTAAGTGTTGAAAGTATGAGCAAGTGTTGAAGGTATGAGTAAGTGAGAGAAGAATCCTGCTGCCCTGCAGCCTGGGGCCTGGATTCAGTGGCTCAGTGTGGAACGTGACAGGAGCATGACGGGTATTGCTTGTATTCTTTTTGTGGGGAGAATGGATGGAAGTTTTATGTGGAATATATGTTGGTTCTGTCCGTAAGTCGACGATATGAGGATAAGGGGTGGAATGTCCTGGGGTGACTGTGCATCCCCCAATCGTCTATTGGGTGCAAAGGGGAGGGAAGTGCCATTTGTTTTTCCCCAGGAAAACTCTGCTCTTGGAGTGACCTTGAAGTGGGGGAGTTGGAACATTGCAAGATGAAAGAAGCTCTGTTGTTTTTTTCCCGGCAGATAGTTAGTTTAGTGCTAGCGTAGTTAGAACGTTGTAGAATACCTGAAGTTTTCCTCCCTTTTTTTTTTTTTTTTTCTTTTTTTTCTTTTTTTTCCTTTCTTTTTCTTTGGGGAGGCCCTAAGTCCTCGGAACTGTTCCAACCTCCTCTGGACGAAGGACCTGGGGGAAGCACCGGGGGCCCTCCACAGGGGGACCCACCCCACCAAAGACCAGCCCTGCACATCTCCTTTTCGCCCAGCGCCAGCAGAGATGGAGCGGTGGAGCACAGGTGAACTATCTTCCAAGAGGAGACTTTCTCATCTTTAAGTTTGTTATCCCTTCCGTAAGTGCATGAAGCTCTTGTCATTGGGTAATTGTGCTGGGAGTGCTTTGGCCCTGTTTAATATACAGGTTTTTTCCACTTCTCTCTGACGGAAGTCCTTTGCCCGAACTGGTTGGGGGAGGGGAGGGGTGGCCCCGATGGGAGGGTTTTCTAAAAAAAAAAAAATCTGCCTGA
>JAKJHU010002201.1:0-46031 GCA_022316685.1 Progne subis subis | reverse complement strand
ACACTCTCACTACAGTAACAAACCAGCAAATTCACAGACTGACTAGAAGGACATACTAGATTTAAGACTGCCCGTGACTGTCAGTTCAGCCACCTGAGTGGCACCACACCATGTAATGGCCTGATCCTACAGACTCTTGTGTTCATTCATTGTGCAAGAAAGAATGTTTCAAGTTAATGCAACTGAGGCAAATCTCAATTCTTAACAGAATATAGTAGAATGCAACACATTACAAGCATGTTTTAAAACTTTATCTTCTGACAGGTATGCTACATTTATGGCTGCACAAACCCAGCTGGACATGGCAAACAGAGTGTACTGTTACACTGCAAACCAGCTCATTTAAAGGTCTTAGAATGTTATTTGAACTATATATGTATGTATTTCTAGATGTACTGAAACTGTCATTTGAGGCACTAAACCAAATCAAGTCAGACGTGGCTGCTCACACCCTCCCCTCCAAAAGTCAACCAGCACACGACACAGACAGCAGGGAAGCAGCAACATCCATCGAATGCCGTTCACTTGCCTTTGTGATCGACAAAAACGTAGCCGTCGAAGCGATCCCGGAAGAGGACTATGTCTTCCTGGTTCTTGAAGTTGATGTAGGCTCTCGAGAACATATGCGGGTACAAGCTGCAAAGACACAAACCGAGAGCGCAGGGCTGACGAGCCCGCGGCGCCACTGAGGCCCGGCTGGCGGTAGCGGCGGCTTCCCGGGAACGCCCAGACGGGGCAGGCGGCCGTACCTGGAGTCGTTCGCGAAGAACTCGAAGTAGTCGTGCTCGGGCAGAGGCTGCAGGTGCTCCTCCAGCTGCTCCTTCGTCAGGCTGGGCGGCAGCCGGCGGATCACCACCTGCGGCACGGCAGGACCGGCGCTCAGGGCGGTGGCAGCGCCGGGGACTAGTCACTACCGCGCCTCCCCGACACGTCCCGTCCCAGGAGGGCCCCGCAAGCGGCCCGTTAGCAGGGGAAGGCCCCCTTACAGAGGGGGAACCCTGCTACCGGAGGGAGGAGGGGCCCGTTACAGAGGGTGATCCCCGTTACCGGGGAGGGCGCCGTTCTGGGCGGCGCGCAGGCCCCACCTTGCTGAGCGTTTCCTTCTTGTCCTTGGGACGCTCCAGGCGATCAAGATCGGCGGCGCTGGCTCTGCCGTCCGTGCCGGCGGCGGGACCCGTGCCTGGCCCCGCGGCAAGCAGAACCCCCGTCCCGGCGGAGGCTCCACGCCGCTCCTTGGGCCTGGCATTCTCCTTGTCCTCCTTCATCCCGATCCTGATTCCGGGCCCGGGCAGTGCCGCGCGCATCCAATGACCGCCGCCTCTCGCGAGAGTCTGCCTTAAAGGTGCCGCTGCCTCCGCCGGACTACCACTCCCAGAGTGCACCGCGCCCGCCGCTGCTGATCCTGGTGGGGTCAACGACTGGAACCGGGACCGGGACCAGGACCGGCGCGGGAACGGCATCGGACCGCGGGAACGGCCTCATTTCTTGCTAAGGGACTGCTCCCTGGCAGCGGTGCCGCTCCTGCTGCCCGCTCGGGCCCGCTCTGCTGTAAGGAGGCGCGGGGCAGGCCGGGAAGGGAGCGGTGCAGGCTGGGAGTGCCCCGGCACTCGGCTCTGAGGCAGCGGCACCGATACCAGCACCGGCACCGGCACTGGCGGGATGTGGTACGAGATACTGCCCGGCATGGCCGTCATGGGCGTCTGCCTCTCCATCCCCGGCATGGCCACCGTCTTCATGCACCGCTTCTGCCACGGCGGCAAGGTCAGTGGGGGGCGGGGCAGCAGGTCCCGAGATCCGGGACCCTGGGGCTCCGCTTTACCCCCGGAGCCGCCCTTATCCCCGAAGTCCCCTGCATCCCTCCGGGATCCCTTCCTTTCCGGGGCTCCCCTTACCCCGCGCCTCGCCATCCCCTGGAAGCCCCTGCCCGAGGCCTTAACAAGCAGTTCTGTGCCTGCAGGAGAAGAGGATCGCCCGCTATCCTTACGAATGGACCTTGATGGAAAGGGACCGGCGGCTGTCGGGTGTCAACAAGTACTATATTCCCAAGGCAGGTTTTGGGGGCGCTGGGCAGGTACCGCTGGGCGGAAGCGGGATCCACGTGCTTCTCCCCCATCCCCGAGCTCTGGGACAGCTGCTTAGGTGGGCGCTGGTCGCTCTTGGGGCTGTCAGATCTCACTCGGTGCCTGCAGCTGGCCAGCTTCTGGGGATGTGCATTTTAATTGTTCTAATTAAGACCTGGGTAATTAAATATAGTTTGAAAATCTGCATTTTCAGATGTGCCCTGATGCACATTAGTGGCAAGAATGACACAAATATAGATGCTTTTGTTGTTGTTGTTGTCTTTTTCAGGGTCTGGAGAACATTGACTGAGGTGTCAACACTTTGAAAAAATCATGTATCTATAGAAAATGATTTCATTCTTAAATAAAGCTCTACATGTATTCAGTCCTTGTATTTGTGTTGCTGTGGTGGGGTGACCCTTGCTGAACACCAGGTGCCCATCAAAGCCCACTCTGTCACTCCCATCCCTAGCTGGGACAGAGGAGAAAACATATACAGAAAGACTTGTGAGTTGAGACCAGGAGAGGAGAGACCTTTCATCAGTTACTGTCACAGGCAAATGAGACCTGACTTGGAGAACTTCATTTAATGTATTGACAGATAAGAGCAGGTTAATGAGAGGTTAAATCATAAAACACCTTCCCCCCACTCCTCCTTTCTTCCTGGGTTCAGCTTCACTCATGATATTTTCTGCTTCCTCCCTGCTGAGCTGCACAGTGTGATGGGGAATGGGAGTTGTCATAAATGTCATCCCATGCCTCTCTTGCTCTTGCTTCTCAAGAGAGGACTCCTCACACACTTCCCTGCTCCAGCATGGGGTCCCTCCCATGGGAGACTTCTCCAGTGTGAGTGCTTCCCATGGCTGCAGTTCTTAATTAACTGCTCTAGCATGGATCCCATGCATAAGGTGCAGTCTCAGGAAACAGCTGCTTCAGCAGGGTCACAGTTCCTGCTCCAGTGTGGGCTCCTCTCTCCATGGACACAAAGGTCCTACCAAAGCCTGCTCAGCATGAGCTTTCCATGGGGTCACAGCCTGGGTACGTCCACCTGCTCCAGCATGGGTCGTTCCTGGTGTGCTGGTGGATCTCTGCTCCATCATGGACCTGCAGGGGCACAGCTGCCTCACCGCAGACTTGCAACACACACTGCAGGGAAATCTGCTCTGGCACATGGAGTACATTCTACCCCCTGCCCCAAGGTTTCTTTTCATCCTGGAGGAGCAGCTGCTGGGATTTCAGTACCCTGTAATCTGTGCAAATATTTCTGGCTTCTCTCAGAGCGCCCGTGATCCTTTCCCTCTGAAGTCTCTGTGTTGCAAGCGCTGCGGTTCAGAGCCTGCAGGAGCTCAGTGCACCCGGCCGGGCAGAGTCCCAGCCTGGCAGAGCGCAGACCGCAGGCCGCTTTAGCTCTCATATTGTCCAGAATGGCAAAAATATGACAAGCAGAGAATCTGCCTGGATCCCACAGCTGTTTTCTTGCTCACACCGTCCCCCCTTCCCGGGAGACAGCGGCTGCTGGGAGACATTTCCGCGGGCAGGGCCGGGAATGCCGCGGGGCTGCCGGGAGCGGCACGGGCTCGCCATGGTGACGGCGCGCCGACCGTGCCCGCGGGGCCCCGCGCAGCGGCAGGGACAGCGCCGGGCCCGGGCACAGCTCCCCGGGGTCGGACACCACCCCCGGGACCGGAGTGCCCCGGGCGGCCCCCGCCGCGCCTGGGGACCCCCGGCTCGGCCGCGGCAGCGGGGGAGAAGCTGCGACCGCCCCGGGAGCGCCAAGCGGGGCGAGCAGGGCCAGGGTAGGAAACAGGGGCGGTGAGGGACTCGCCCGCTGCTCTGCAGACGGGGCCTGCGACTCTCAGACCAGCGCTCTCTGTGTTTGTTCGTTTATCTCTCTAAAGGTGAAGCCAATGGACAAGGAGGAGGAAAAAGCTGCCAGTGAGGAAAAAGATTATGAATGTCTTCCAGATGCCAAGGAAAAAGAGAAAGGTGTTGTGTTTGCTCTACTAGAATGTGTTGAGGTCTTTCAGGAGGATTTGTCGGCATTTTATTTCTTTTAGAAACCAAGCATGTAATCAAAAATATTTTGTGGACCACAGCCAAGGACTTCACAGTGGAGAGAGGACAGCAGCAAATTGAAGAACTAATTTCTGTGAGTCACAATTCCATCCAGTCAGGAAGGCCACACCTTCTCACTATTAAGAAGTATGAAAAATTAAAGGAGAGCACTTCTGTTCCATTTTAGTACTACCCTCAAGTCAGCTCTACTAGACAGAGGGAGTCTTAGTGTGATGCATTTATTCAACAGACCTGGGATATTCATGAAAGCTGGCTTCACCACTCAGAATTTCTCGAGGAAGAAGAACTGAAGGACAGCAAGAGGTACCATTACAGAGCTTGCTGGGGTCTCCCAACACGCAGAAAACCTGTCCCCCGAGCAACAGCGAGTGTCTACTTCGTTATAGTGATCTCCAAAATCAAACCTGACGTAAGTACTCAGAAATGGTGTGGATGGCCTAGGCCTTTAAGGGACAAGAGTACACTGCCGTTCCTGAGGCAGAGAAATTCCAGGACTGTGGAGATACTGGCGAGCCAGCAGCTCTCATGAAGATGCTGACAAGGCCTGGACATTGCCAGAACAATGGGAGGAGATGTAGACGTGGCCTAATAGAAACACGCTATCAGTTGGCAAGGAGAGCAAGGCTGCAGGCGGGGTTAGTTCCCAAATCATTGGCTGGCAGAACTTGACAAGGAGACTCTGGCAGGATCCTATATCTGCCTTCCTGCTCTTACCATCTTCCCTTTCCAAGCAACAATTGTTTGGGCAGCTGTAAGAAGGGTTGAGTAGATGTGAGTTACAGTAGAGAGGGAGTGACACTTCACTCTTCAATATGTCTCAGAATCCCTCTCCTGATCAGCCTGAAGTTTGTACCTGTACAATGAACTCTTGCAATTCAAGAGAAAAAAATGAAATAAAATGCACTGAGTAGACGTCTTACTTCCAGGCTTAAGTCATACTGAACCTTAGTGTTTCTACTTAACAACTATGTATCCCGAAATAATTGTGGTTTAACCCCAGCTGGCAACTAAGCATCACAGAGCTGCTTGCTCATTCCTTCCCCACCACCATGGGATGGGGGAGAGAATTGAAAGTGTAAAAAAAAAGTGTAATAATATAAAAAATTAAATAACAGTAACAAATTGGGGGAAAAATAACAAACTTAGGAGAAAAAAAAAAAAACAACCAAACTATAAAAGACAAGTGATACAAATGAAAATTACTCACCACTCGCCAACCAGTGCCCAGCCAGTCCCAGAGAAGTATCTTCCCTTCTGCTCCAACCAAATATCCAGGTTATTTTAAAAGTAAACAGTAGCTCTCACTTAATTACAATGTCTGCTTTTTCAGGGGCTGTACATGGCCTCTGCCCTGTCTCTGCTCTCTTGCAGACTGTACCTGTGCAGGTCTTCTACAGACTGGAGTCCAGCAGGCTGATTAGGAGGTAAATGTTATTATTCTTCTGTTTTAGCAAGCTTTTCCATGCCAAAACCAAACAGAAAGCTCGATGGAAATAAGTTTGCAATAATAGCAGAGAAGTGGAAGTGAAAATCTTGCTACATTAAATGACCCTGCTTATCACTGCCTTTACCCCCGGAGGCATGAATAGCCACCCTGTGGGCATCTGCATTCTCCAGGAATCTGCTTTACATGGGTCTAGATGGATCTTTATTGCAGCAGATAGCCTTACATGGTGAATAAAGGCCAGCTCTCAGCTGGCCAAACTTGGGATTCAGTATTATGCTTACAATCTACCTTCTTTTTACCGTCTACCCTCTTTTTATTCCATTCTCCAGGCCAGAACAGTGCCAGTTTAGAGAAAAGTGGCTTCAGGACATAATTGAAAACAAAATAGCGTGCATAGAAAGACTTGCTTCCCGATGAACAGCTCCAATTCACCATTACCAGTACTCTATTGTGGAGAACTAAATAAACACGATGAAGAAAGAAAAACTCTTCCTTAGCAGCATTTCTGTTTTGTGGATAGATAAAAAGCATTGAACCTGTGCAAAATCAGCTATGCCCTGACATGGCAGCTGGCTGAGTGTGAGTCCCTGGCAGGTATGGGTGGGGATGCCAAGATGGTACCAGGTTTCAGAGTGTAAATGGGAAGAGGCAGCTGGGCAGGATTTGCTATTTGTGAATGCCAGGTCTGTGGAACTCCAAGGAAAACATTATAAGACTTGAGGACTTTTATTTTCTTGATAAAAATATACAAGACATATCTCTGCTGCTAGACTTAGAGGAACAAAAAAAAAACAAAACAAAAAAAACCACCCAAAAAACCCCAACAAAACAAAACAAAACCAACAACAACAAAAAAGGACAACAAAAAAGAAACAATCCACCTCTCAAAACCATTTTGTTTTCAAAAACATTTGAAAAAAAGAAGTTCCAGGAGGTATGTTTGGAAATATGCAGTTGAATCAAAGGTAATCACCACATAAGCACTGCCTGAGCAAAGCCTCCAAGCACAGAGTTTAAAGCAAGACGTATAATACTGCAGTAATAGACCAAAGTAAAATACTACAGGACTTAAAACAAGGGTTTAGTCTAGAACACTTCCATAAACAAAAAAAATTCAAATAAATTGAAAGATACATCCTTGTTATCACCTGTGTACATCCAGGGGTTCCAATCACTGCACCCCATTGCACGGAGGATGCCTATGTATAACATAGGAGAAAAAGAAGCAAGCAACTTAGTTCTTCACCATCTGTTTCAGTGGATTGAAGATCAGACCCTCTTATGACTGTTACTTTACACATCAGTTGCGATCTGCTTGCTCTAAAGTAATGAAGCCCGTTTGTATTAAATTACAAACTAATTTACAAAATATTTACACATCTGGTTTGAATCACAAACCAAACTCAACTGTTTTGAGGAAAAACCTAAATCTGAAAGACTTGCGAAAAAATAATGAAGTGTACGGTCCTGGATCTTAAAACAGGAACTCAGGAGTTCCTTCATTTTTGCTACTGGTGCTGGTTAAAGGGTTAAAGTTCTTTCCCAAGATAAATGATCCTATGATTAATAAAAATAAATAAAATTTAAAAATCACACTTATTGGAATTAGGTAACAAAGCCTTCCCATGGGATCCTTTGGCTTGTCAGATTCACGGCAAGCACAGAACATTGACACCTCTAGTCTTCCCTGCCTGTTCCTGCCTTATAACCCCTCTTTACAGGAATTCCTTGTAGATGGTAAACAAACCATCCAAGAAAATGTGATGAAAAAACTGTTTCTTTGATACGTGTAATCCAGTCCTGAGGCTTGGCCTTTTTGGGTGAAACATGCTGCAGCACCTGCAGTTTTTTCAAATCACTACTGGACTGGGTTAGCTGCTACGTGGTGCAAGCCATGGTGTAAAGCTCAAATGAAGCATTATTTTTCCTCTTTGCCTTTAGTCTTTCTGTAGACCATCTCTCGGAAGCTTGCAAGGATCTTATTCTCTCGTTTCCTCCTCTCCTCCTGGTTGAAGGATGCCAGAGCTCTCTTTTCATCTGCGCTGTAGATCTGGTTCTCTTTACGCAGACGCACAGCTTCCATGCGGCGATGTCTGAGGGGGAGAACACAGAATATGTCAGCACAGGCAGAGGGGTGTCAGTGCCCTGTCACAGCTTCCACCCATCAACTGACCTGAATGTGTTCAGGGGCTTAAAATAAAGATAATGAAGTACTAAGGCCTGAGCCAAAGCTGACCTCTAGATGAACCTTCCAACTAAATCTTATATTTGTATCCACTTATTAAGGTAACATGCATGACCATTGGTGAAATATGTAATGTGATAAGAATATATTTATCTTTCTGCATTTAGAAGCCAGACAAAGGCATGAAATCAGACATCTGGCCTTGTTTGAAGATATATGATCAAAGCCAGCTCTCTTGGTTCCTCCTTGAGCCCTGGCCAGACTTTGGGTGGAATCCAAGAGGAGGATGAAACCAGATGTTCCTGCACTAGAAGTTGTGTAAGCTTGTTTATTCTGCAGTCTAAAAGCTGGGCCCCTCTCACAGTGAAGATGGAAGCCTTGCCTACAGGTGGACACAGCACGTAGGAATTCCCAGGAATGGTTCTCCAATCCTTTGCTGTGACTGGGGCCCCCCAGCTGATGTGCAGATCTGGATGACTGTAAATTATTAGGGCAACTGGTGATGTATCTTTCTTTATCACTCTAGACAATCTTTTGCAGTAATGATTAGGTGCATTAGTTTATCCTACGCAATGCTTTGCAGTTTTGCACTGTAGCAAATTATACTTACTCCTTAAAGTTGGTATCTGCATCTTTTGTGCTGACCCTGCCAACTGGCAAAACAGATGCCTAAACTAGATAATCCAAACTGCACACTAACCTTCCCAGGAAGGAGTGTGGCAGAGCAAGGAACTGATTTCTGGGGGCATCTGTTCTCAGACAGTCAGCCAGAAGCCTCCCCTATCCCCAGGGTGTCAGCTGCTGGCTCACCAAAATTAAAATGATTCCTGTTGGTCATAGAGAAAAAAGTGCAGCCAACCTCTCACACATTGATTTGTCTCCTGCTGAAGGGCCAGCACATCCCCAGGGCTGTCCAAACAGACCACCTTTGAGCCACCTGACACAAGCACCTCCTCATTTGAAATAATTAGAAGAGTATTGCCTGTGAAGAACTTTTGCTCTTGAGGAGAAAGTGTCCTTGAAAAAATCACTATCCATCTCTAGCAATGGGGAGTTTAGTGCAGATTATGGCAAGCAGAGCACCTTCTCCTCCATGCTTGCAAGTAGAGCTTGGAAGCAGTCCTCTGTTCAGCCAGCAGAGAAAGAAGCTCTTGAAAATTCCACTGAACCATTGCCATAATCAAAACCACACCTGCTGCCACTCATGACATAACCAGAATTCTCAAACGATGCAATCTCTTCACTTGTCAAGCCGATCTTGCCTCTGTGGGGAATGCGTTTCCCTGCTTTTACGTACTCTGCCATGGCTGCACCTTCACCAGGCAGGAGGGCATGTCCATAGCTAAAAAAAACAAAAGCGGTCATTTCAGTAGTTTCAGATAGAGAAAACCTGAGCTGAACATCCAACTTCCCTGTTCACTACTATATACAGCTATTCTTTCCCACATACTGGCCTGTTTCTTCCTTATGGCAACCCTGGCAACAACATCTTAAATTATCAGCTGAGTTCATTCTGATGACACTACGAAGTCACAATATTGCAGAGCTTTAGAATAAAGGCATTTACAATTAATTTTTCTAGGAATCAAGGCTAAAAAGCATAAACCAGACTTTTCTACCCAAATTCAGGTTAGGGAAAAACCTAGCATCACTAGAACTTCTGTCTTCGAGTTTCTGGCACAGCATTTCTCCCTCTGCATGCCTTATTGGTGCAACAGCCCTTTTGAACAGTAACTTTCACACTTGATTTACTCGATTTGATCGAAGTACCGTTAGGGCTGTCTACTCACTTCAAAGGCCTGTCATCCTGAGATGCGTGAGTTTTGGGAGCCTCTGGTCCAATCAAACTATCAGCTTCCGTATTTTCTGCAACAATCAAATAATGAGGAAGATTAATCTTGTACCCATTGTTCTTTGTTATCAGAAGTGTTACACAGGTCGGCAACACATAACGAAGAATTCACAAAAAGGACATCAAGAAGTTTCCATTTAAGTTTAAAGTCAGGTGAACCTACTTGACCTCTCAATCCAGAGATCATCCCCTTGTAGCATTTCATCATCCGAATCTTCACTACTTGAATCACTGGATTCCTTCCTGCTCTTCTTAGCTTTCTTTTTCTTATACTTCTTCCTGTGATAAAGCCAGACAGACATGCTATTTATAAAAAATTAAGATGAAAAAAGATGTTTGGAATCATACTCAAATAATTAGTTTCTCAAGGCAAGTTCCACCTATAGGACAACTGGCTGTCTGCTGCTTCATACAAAACACTTTACAGCAAAACCAAGACAATATATATGTTCTGACTTTCATAGAGTGTTAGAAAGTGGCCTTACAGGGAATTGTTGTGCACAATTGTGTAGATTTAGATAAAATCCATCAAATAAATATTATTTGCCAGCTCTTGCAAATTACTCAAAGTCGTCAGGCTCCCTCAGGGCCTATAAAGAAAACTGAGCTGCCCTCCAGCCAACAGCAGCCAGAATGACACACAGCAACCATGACTTACTTTTTGTTCTTCTTTTTCCTCTTCTTGCTTTTCTTTTTATCTTCATCTGAAAAAATAAAGTGTATTTATTATCAAAAAGAAATTAATAGTTATAAGTAAACAGTTTACTGCCCTGTGAAAACCATGGCATGCCTTTTACAGCTCCAGTGTTCATGGAGCTCTGGGCTCTTCGACTTTCTCAACCCTAAACCTAAGCCTAACCCCATCACCAGGGGTGGTGGTCTAGATCAGAAAGATGTAGAAGCAGCACAACTGGGGCCTTAACAGGATCACCCTGGCATGTCTTTTCCAGCCCCAGTGTTCCTGGAGCTGTAGGCTCTGGGACTCTCTCAATTCTAACTCTAAGCCTAACTAATCCTAGCCCTAGCCCTAACCCAAACTCAATGAGTTTTCCAGGTCAGAAAGATGTAGGAACATCTTTTCCAGCCCAGTGTTTGGAGCTGTAGGCTCTTTTACTCTCTCAACCCTAAGCCTAACCACTCCTCTAACCTTACTGCTAAGAATTACACTAACCCTACTAATTAATTTAACTACTGCCCTAACCACTACCTAACCCTGAGTCTATTCCCATCACTAACTGCCTCCACCTGAATGCCCTAGTACACACACTGATGGGACTTGTTTGTACTGGGAAAACGTTAGTAGAAAGCTCCCTGCAGTACTGGTCAATATGGGAACATATCAAACAGATCTCTGGCATGAGAGAGTGGATGCTAAATCCAGAAATCCCATTTTCTGAGGCCAGCCTGCAAGCTGAAACCCTCTTGTCTTACCACTGGAGTTCTCAGACTCAGAGTCACTGTCGCTGTCCTCAGAATGCTTCCTGCGCTTTCTTTTGGATGCTTTACGTTTTTTCTTTTGTCTTTTTTTCTTCTTTTTCTTCTTTTCTTCTGAAATGTTTTTAAAGATAACATTAGAGAACAAAGAAGACCTAGTTCCATAGGTATTCCCTGATCTTCCCAAAGCAATGCTCTCCTTTGAGCTGGAGCCCACCGCACTCACTTCCACCCATCTAAGCCAGGGAACCTCCTGCAAGCAGCAACAGCAGCAGCTTCTAAGCCAAAATAGCTTCCCTCCCATTTTCAAAAAAGATGTGTAAGCCAAAAACAATACCTTCTGAGCTGGAATCCGAAGAACTACTCTTAGATTTTGCCTCTTCATCTTCTACCGGTGTGTGCTCATCGGAACTGAAAAAAGTAACAGTTTGTTACTTAAAATCTGTTTTGCTGTACTCAAGAACAAAGGTACACATATGACCAAAGACATTTTGAGTCAATCTGTTAGAGGTTAAGTTTGGTTTTGGTTTTTTTTTCCTTTCCCTATAGAATTTCCCCCCTCACCCATAAGTTGCTAGGAGACTAAATACCGATGCTTAAAGGGTACTTGACCTACACAAAAGAAGTAGCTAGGGCGGTAGATCACTTAGTTTAGGGGGGAGGGAAAGGCTTGCAGGGGTGCACTCCGGCAGCTGAGGGCGGTTTCTTCTGCTCTCGGTTTTGGAGAGGACGGTCTGGGCGACTGCTGGCTGCGTGAGGAGTCCGCTGTTAACGGGGGGTCCGGTCCTGGGAATTCTATCATCTGCTGGAGCACCCAGGAATTCAGAGCCCCTTGCCTGCCCTGCTGGAGCTGGGTCAGCCCCTGTCCAGCCGTCGTGGCTCCTTCAGCACTGCTCACTTTGCAGGGACACCCCCCTGCCTGCTGGGGACCCTTGCCGTTCCATCCACCAGCCCGGGAGTTTTCCACCGTTCCAGCTCGGTGCTCTCGGGGTCCCAAGGGATCAGACTGCCCGGGACTGTTTTGTGAAACAAAGCCCCTCAAGGCTCCTGGTTCTACTTATTATTAATGCTGTAGTTGTTACACTTGTTATACTTACCAGTAAAGAACTGTTATTCCTTTCCCCATAGCTCTGACTGAAAAGCCTCTTTAATCTTCTAAATTATAATAACTTAGAGGGAAGGGATTGGAATTCCCCATTCCTAGAGGGGCCCTGCCTCTCCCTAGCAGATTCCTGTCTTTCAAACCAAGACACAATCCTTGCAAGGGAGTAAAATATTAAAGAGCTAATTTAGCCCAGGAACTGCTGTCAGAACCACAACAGTCACCTAATATACAATAAATCACATATTGCATAATTGGTATATTGGAATTATTTGGTGAAAAAAAAGTAGTAATCTCATTAAGTTGCTTCAGAAAGGAACTGATACAGTAAGTATTGTGGCACCATGACTAGTGAAGGGATAAAGAATCTTTATAAACTGAACTGATATGTAATTAATGTTATTAAAAAAATGAAGAAAGAATATGCCTTACTCTGGGTCAGGAACTTTTGGTGACAGCCCCCAGACTTCAGGTGCCCCCAGTTCTCCAATTCTCTCTCTCTCATTGAGTCTCCTGTAAAGAGAAACACAGTCACTAACGTACAGTTTGCACACAGACATAGTAAGTCCTACATGTTAGTGTTTCTAATCGCCTAAAGCACCTACAATAAGGAAACAACTTGGAGCAAGGAGTAAGCTCGCAGGCCGGCAGTCTGGCAGCAGAGCTCCGCACACTGCAGAGGATCGGCGGTAGCACGTGTTAAGCCCCTTCCAGCCGCGCTCCGTCCCGTCCCCCAAGGGCGGCCCTGCCCGCGGAAAACGCACGGGGAGCCCGTGAAGGGGCTGAGAGTCCGAGACTGAGCCGTACACAACCAGGCCTGGCCGCCTGGCCGCCCGGCCGGCCCCCGCAGGCCCCCGCCACTCCCGGGAGCACCGTCCCTTCGGCAGGGCAGGCCCGACCCCGCGCTGGCGCTCACCTCTGCCGCAGGATCTCCTCCTTCTCCTTCTCGTAGTACTCGGGCCATTTGCCGTGGTGGTGGTGCCCGTGGTGCGCGGAAGAGCGCGGCGCGCCGGGGCTCCGGGACCGGCTGCGGCTCCGCCGGTGGCTCAGGCGCCTCGGGCCATTGCGGTCGCGGGAGCGGGACCGCGAGCGGCGGCCGCGGCGCTCGGAGCTGGCGGCGGGCGGGGAGCGGGAGCGGGAGGCAGGCGCCATGGCCGCAGCGCAGCCGCTTCTGGCGGCTTCCGGCTGCTTTCGGCTGCTTTCGGCTGCTTCCGGCTGCTTCCGGCGCCCTCCCTGCTGGGCGGGAGCGGGGCGGGAGCGGGGCGGCCCCGCCCGCGGGGTCACCGCTCCACCCGCCCGGCCGGCAACGCGGCGGTGGTCGCGGCGGCGGCTCCCTTTGTGCCCCGCGGCGGCCGCCTGACAGCGATGGACGCGCGCACGGCGGCGGCGGAAGGTGAGGCGGCGACGGGGGGCGAGCCGCGGGCGGAGCGCGGTGGCGGCGCGGGCCCGGCTCCGCCCCGCTCCGCGGGCACCGGCGTGGGGCCGCGGTCCCGGGAGCTGTCCAGGGCGGCCCGGGAGTAGCACTGCCCCGCGGACAGCTCACCGGCGGGGTTCCCCCTTCTTGGCCGGGCCTGGCACCGCCTGACACGGCCCGGCCCGGGCAGGGCCCCGTTTCCAATGTTCAGCCGTCCGGCACCTCCCAGCGCGGCCTAACACGGCGCTGGCCGCCGCTCCGGTGCGGCGTCTCAGGGCAAAACTGACAGGGCGAGAGGAAATGGCCCCAAGTTGCGTCAGGGGAGGTTTAGGTCGGGTATATGGAATTTTTTTTTCATGGGAAAGGTTGTCAAGCACAGGAATAGGCTGCCCAGCGAAGTGGTGGAGTCACCATCTCTGGAAATGTTAAAAGGAGATGGCACTTAAGGACATGGTTTAACGGTGAACATGGTGCTGGGTTCACGGTTGGAGTTAATGATCTTAAGTGTTTTCCAGCCTTAACCTTTATCTATGACGATGATACAAATTATGTATTCAGATAAGACATCCACTCTTCTGTGAGCGCCCTTTCCCCTCACGTTTGACCACGTTGCCACGGAGCTTTCTTAAAAAAAATGCTGAGTTTCTGCTCATTTCTGGAAAGTGCAGTGTAATATCACTGGGTCTGGGCAGTTCGGTGTAAACAGGGTGTTTTGGACAGTTGCTCCACCCTGGGAAGCCGACGCTGGTTCATGCTGTCTAGATATTATGTCAGGGTATGTCAGTCTCTTTTTCACAAATGAAACAGTATTTTAGCTCCCAAACCTACCATAAGCAGCATAAAAAAAAAAAAAAAATCTGTAAGATGGAGGAAGCCTATTTAAATTGTGTAATTTTTGGGATGCAAGTGAAGAACAGAGAGGGAAAAGATTTACCAGAGATTGCCCATGTGTGTGGTGTTACTGTTGCCTGTGTCTGTGTGAGGACAGGCTGGTTTCTCCCTTCTTTTGATTATTTTGGCAAACAGATCTGACTAAATGATGACTAAAACATCTGCCTGAGGAACACTCTGCACCTGTGTTACCTAATATCGTAAGGTGACTTGAAGTGCTTTCGTACACGAGTTATAGTCCTCATGCAGTACAGAACAGCATCTGCAACTACTAATGTCAATAAAAAGGATCACTGGACTATTAATTCAGTTATATGAGGCTTTATATAATGGGATTGGTGGGAGAAATACTCTCAGAGATTTCTTCAAAGCACAAACAGTGAAAATTTGTATTTTGGAATCTTTCAGAAGTAGTGATTTTTTTAATTTGAAATTCCCACAGTGGAAGAATATTTCTGTCCCTAAAGTAGTCTTAGGTAGGACAACTATTGAATTTCAATTTAATTGAAAACCCTTAATGGTTCTGATTATAAATTTAATTTACTGTAATTTAAAATACAAGTTTTCATGATGGAGGATGTTACTGTGTCTCTCAAATTTGTCAGCTCTTTAAAAGCATTTTCTGTTCTCACAAACTGGATTTTTTAAAAGCAAAAGAGCTCCTCAAATTGCTTAATCGAAAACTCGTTACTGAATTGCATACTTTTTTGTCTTCTCACAAAAGCCTGCACAAAATTTCTTTAAATTTGTACTTTGTATTTTCAGAGCCTCCATCCCAGAGTTTTTTTTTGATCACTTCTATACATTAAGATAAAACTTGCTATTGGGTCTCATACATATTTTCAGCTCCAAGAATACCACATGTAGTTCTATATCCAAGATGTTTATTGTTAATATCTTATATAAAATGTTTCTTTTATACTGTTATTTGTATTTTAAGGTTTTATGTGACTTGAATCCCGAAACACTTTCTAGGCTTACCTGAAAATAAAAGTGGAGAAAGCAACCCCTAAACTAAGAGATGCATGCTGACACAAGCAAACAAACAAACAAACAAACAACTCCACATTGAAATTCAGCTTCCAGGTGCAGCAAGACGGTGGCAGCTTCAGTCAAATTAGCTGAGCTGGGGGGAGCATTAGCTCTCTCCTGACTGTGGCAATGTGACAGTGGGGTTCAGATTCTGTATCTGACAGAAGGAGTTGCCATAGAGAAAAGCTGCTGTGAGAAAGGTAAAAATCAAGGAGATGGTGCAGCTTTGAAATCGGGGAGCTTTTATATCATTTCTGTGCCTAAGAATAAGTGGTTCAAACCTGATTTTTGAGATTTGGCGATGCCTCAAGAGCAGGGATCCTTCCAAGTCAATGCTCATCTGTAGCTGTAAATTTTCCTGTTAGTTATTTAGTGTTGGAAGAGGCAGTGAGAAGAGAAGCCCTTAAAGCTGGAGGATGAAAAGCTAAGAAATTGTGTAATTTGGGCCATCACACATTTTTGGAGGAGAAAAAAGAAAGAAAAAAAGAAAAAAAGAAAAAAAAGCAGCACTGGATTAAGTATTAAAACAATTATAATATTATTTTAATTTAATATATCCTCCTGTGTAAAAAATTACTAAGAACCTGTACCAAAGGAGAAAAGAATTGAAGGGTCATACTAGGAAAAAAAGCCTATGTTTTCTCTGATGAGTGTTTTCTATTAATTATTATCCTTCCACTGACTCTCTGGTAAAACCTATAAATAATCAGAAACTAGTTTTGTAGCATTTAAAATCTGAAGGCTCACTTAAAAAAGACACTTCTATTATTAACTGTACAAATACAGGGAGTCTGGCAGGTGATTTTCCTGCTAGAAGAGCTCATAAACCTGGGCAGGACCATTTCATTGCTGATTTATATAGTGAAGTGTTGTGGTCATTTCTGCCAGTGACTCTGGCCTGTTCATGTTTTTCATTGAACTTGACAGGACATTTGTTCTTGTCAAAGTTTTTTAATCTTATGAAAAATCAGGGAACCGCTGTGGTTCAAGTCCACAGAATGCACAGGAAAAAAAAAAAAAAATCCCAAACAAAAAAACCCAAAACAATAAGATCAAAACCAGATCAGTAATATTTCTTTCATCAGAAGGTGAAAAATATCTTTTACGATCTTGGGGTTCTTCGAACATTCCTGAACAGCATCGGTTTCTACCTGACGAGGATGACTCACTTTTGTGGCCACGTGTCCCGTGTGCCAAGCGTTGCATTTTGTCAAAGATACTTTGTGTCAAAGCCATACAAGTCTGTACAGCTGCTGGCGGAGTCTGTCTAACACGTGTCACTGTGGTGCAAAGAATTCCAAATAAATGCTCCCGCACCCCGAGCAAGGGTGCTCAGGTGCGGGTTTCAGCTCCCCTCGGTGCTGGGCGGAGGTGCCGGCTGCGTCAGCGTCGGCAGAGCAGCGCCAATGCCCCCGGGAAGGAAATGACACTCAGAGGGAAATAGCGTCTCCACGGCCTTATCCACACGATCAGACGTAAGGCAGGTGTCGGGGGTTCACTGCCGCCTCCGCCCAGGACACGGAGCGCGGGGGAGCCGGGAGCCAGGCAGGAATTGCCAAGGCCGCAGCAAAGCCCGTGTGCGGGACTCGAGGCGTCCCAAGGCCTGCGCTGAAGCAGGCTCGTCCCAGGCGGTGTCCGGAGCCCCGGAAGCGCCGCGGCCTCGGGGCTGCCGGCGGCCGGAGAGCGCGAGCGCGAGCGCGGGAGCGCGGCCCGGCCCCGCCCCGGCCCGGCCCGAAGGTTCCCGAGGCCGCTCGGGTCAGAGCCGAGGGCAGCGCCGGCAGCGCCCCCCGGCGGTGGTGCGGCTGGTCCGGTGGTGCGGGAGGCGGCGGGGCCGCGGCCGGAGCGCGGCGCAGGTAACGCGGGGAACGCGGGCTCGAGGGGCTCAGCTGCCCCTTTCGCCCCGCTGTCGGCTCGGCACGGCTCAGCGAGCGGGGAACGGCGGAGGGGCCGCCCGTCAACCCGGGCCCGGTGTCGCCAGGCCGCTCCGCGGGCCCGCTGCTGTCAGCGCCGCCGCTCCCGCTCGGCCTCCGGCCGCGGACCGGCCGCTGCTGCCCCGGCGGCGGCCCCGCTGGGATTGCGCGTTCCCACGGTCAAGTCCCGGGGTCGCGGCGGGAGCCGGGCGGGGCGCGCTCCCCGGGCTGGCGTGCGGCGGCCGCGGGGCTCCGGCCTCAGCGCCTCATCCGGCCCGGCCCGGCCTGCGGAAATAAAGTTTCACGGGTAAAATGAGAGCCCGTGACTCGCTAGTCTGTATTGTGGTGTTGTTTTTGCAGCTTATTGAGAGTCTTTGAATGGTCAATGCTGACAGATGGGTTACTTTGACTTAGCAGATCTGTTTTGTTACCGTGCTGCTTCAGTGTCTCGGTTTGAAATACAAAGCCTTGCAAATACATGACGTTAGGTTAAAAAAAAAGGTTATTTTTCTGGGGAAGGAAGTGCATAACTTCATGTTATTGGGCTTTTTCATAACAATTTATGGAATATTTCACAATTAAAAAGAAATTACTAATAACGTTTAAATCTGCTTGAGGGACCTAAAACTTCCATCTTCTTGGTTTTATAATTAACTTTATTTGCTGTTGCCTAAGATGAGGTGGTGTTTCTCTGTTCCCCACCTCATAAGAACAGAGGATATATTCAGAATTCCACTTACATTGTGTAGAAGGGGAAAGGACAAACAAGAATAAGAAACAAAATTGCGGAGTGCAGTAGCACGTAATCTTCTGAACAGTATTCTCGTTTCCTGAAGAAGGAATAGACAATAAATATGTGAACATTGTCATGCAGTTAAAACTGTAAATCTGCATTTTTACTAATTTGATATTTTTTTGCTTTCCCTTTGTAGAAATGGAGGGGAAAAAACTTATTTCTGCAACAGACACACAGTATTCTAGCGTGCTCCTTCAGTCTTTGAATGAGCAACGTGGTCATGGACTTTTTTGTGATGTTACAGTCATTGTGGAGGACCGGAAATTTCGAGCTCACAGAAACATCCTTTCAGCCTCAAGCACATATTTTCACCAGCTTTTCTCAGTGGCTGGTCAAGTGGTTGAACTGAGCTTTGTAAGAGCAGAAATTTTTGCTGAAATTCTTAATTATATTTATAGTTCCAAAATAATCAGTGTTCGATCTGATTTACTTGATGAACTGATTAAATCCGGGCAGGAGCTGGGTGTTAAGTTCATAGCTGATCTGGGTATACGTCCGGCAGAAGGCAAAAATGTGGAGGTCAAAGACAGTGCTTCAGAAACTTCAGCTTCTAGTCCAAATCAAAGAGATGCTGAAACACAGGTGACTGTAATTAGGCCAGAGGGTCAAGAGGCAACAGATGGGATGCCAGTTATAACACAGTCATTCTCCTTACATGGCATAGAATATGAGAGTACAAAAATTACAGTGAGCGATTCGGATAGTGAGGATGATGATGTAATTTTTTGTTCAGAGATTGTTCCTCCCAAAGAATGTACTAAAGACAAAAATGCTGCAAGCCAGAACCAGCCTTGCTCAAGTCCAGCAGGAGCTTCTGACCAAAAATCCTGTGGCAGTGGTGACTCTCCCCATTTGACGAACACTGCAGCAACTCAGAACCTCACTTTGTCTGCCTGTCAGCTAAGCCCGAACCAAAAACAACCCGGTGCTGAATCACTCGTCTCAGCAACACCACAGCATTTTGCTCCTAATATCATTGTGCTAAACAAGCCTCTGCTTAACTCATCACTTGGTGCCAGCTCCTTGCATCAAACACATGTGACTCCTACAATTAATTTACTTGAGGAGAACCAGCAGCCATCCAATAATGGCTCCGTAGAAGCAACTGCTGTTGATGATGAAGAGGTTGTTGAAGATGATGTTGATATCATTAGCTCCTCTAGTCCTGGTTCAGTTAGCAGCAGCTCTTTGGTTCAGCAACCTTCTGTTCCTAAGGCAGCGAGCGCTGATGGATCAGGTGTACAGAAAAAACAGGTTGTTACGTTTTCACAAGAGCCATCTGCTACACCTGGAGAATTTAAAATAAAAATCTCAGATGTCCTTTCTGGAAACAACAAGGAATTAAGTTCAGGTCTAGCATCAAAGAATGTGGCAGATGGGCAGAAAATCATAACATTAGATACAGCAACTGAAATAGGAGGCTTATCCACAGGCTGCAAGATTTATGCAAATATCGGTGAGGATACCTATGACATAGTCATCCCTGTGAAGGGTGATTCTGAGGAAGGGGAAGCCAAGCCTGATGACACACCCAAAAAGTCTGGTGATGAATCTCCAAAGGGGAAGCGCATGAAAGTAAAGCACGACGACCACTACGAGCTCATAGTGGATGGCAGAGTCTACTACATTTGTATCGTGTGCAAGAGGTCGTATGCGTGTCTGACGAGCTTGCGGAGACATTTCAACATCCACTCCTGGGAGAAGAAGTACCCGTGTCGCTACTGTGACAAAGTTTTTGCTCTTGCAGAATATCGTACCAAGCATGAACTGCACCACACTGGGGAGCGAAGGTACCAGTGCTTGACGTGTGGCAAATCTTTCATCAGCTACCAAATTACGGCCTCCCACATAAGATCAGTTCACAGCCAAGACCCTTCTGGAGACACCAAGCTGTACCGGCTGCACCCCTGCAGGTCCCTGCAGATCAGACAGTACGCCTACATTAGTGACCGCCCCAGCAGCGTCCCGGTGATAAACGAGGGGGGAATTGTCTATCGTGTCGGCTCAGGGAAGGATGGCACTGAAGGAACAACATCCAACCCTCCAGCCAAACAAATCACCTGGGATGACATTTTTGTTCCGCAGGGAAATGAAAGAATTTTTAAACAAAACCCGTCAGAGGGAAGTACTGAATTTGAGTTTGTGATACCAGAATCTTACTGAAATGTTTGAAATGCTGGAAAAAGGACTCGGTGCAGAAGCATTGCAGCTGTTTTAACTGAACTGTTGAAATTGCTGTAAAATCAAAGGTTAAATTTAAAAGAAGTTAACCTGTTCTAAAAAGTCACCAAATGGTAACACTTAGATGGACCATGCTAACTGCAGTGATTTCTGGAAGCAATTAGTCAGGAAATTTACTTCAGTATAAAGTAAGACATTTCTAAGGCGCTAACAGTGTTTTCTGGTATGTTAAATTTGATCAAAACGTGAGGGTTTGTGGCTTGAAAATGTACAATTCCTTCTAAAGAGCTAGAAATATTTCTAAAATAATTGAGGTATTTCCTGTACCTATACTTACCATGTAAACCCTTTATTTCATGTTAGCACTTTAATGCTGAATTCTGTTTAGATGTTAACCAAGAAAAAGGTTAGATTTTTTTCGTCATAGTCTCTTGTTCGTGGAACTATTTAAAAAAAATAATCCCACAATTTGGGAACAAGGGGCCAAAATACATGATCCCCTGCTACACTGGAGTAGTCTGTTTTTGAGCTAGCATTTTAATTCTGCTTTTATAAATACTATGAATCATCTGTCTTCTTGCAAAATGTCTTGTCAACAAGCAATACTCAGTTAGGGCTAACTTGAACAAACTTCACTTACACTTAGCAGTATGGTGAGCAAAGTATTCAGTGTCCTGGACCATGATATTTTACTCTTTGCAGTGGGAAAAAAACAAACTCCACAAAGCTCAGTAATGAAGAAGCCTAGAACACTTAGGAAAGATATAATTTTACCTTCTCAAAGCTTGAGAAATGTTGTTGCATTTTCTTAGTGCTGGAAAAAATGCCAGTAATTTGGCATTTAGTTTGATATAAAGTGCTGTTTCTTTTTTTTTTTTTCCACTTCAAGAAGAGTCTGGAATTTAGAAATTTATGATAAAAAAATAATTTGTTTTGCTGTATTGGTTTAGCACTGAGACTGCTGAAGATCTTACATGCCTGTTTGGATTTCCGCCCACACTTACCCCCGTTTATAAGTTTTGGAAGATGAGTACTAAACCAACAGCCAGAAAATAACCTTTATTCACCATGACCCAAAGTATAATCTCTCTGCAGTTGTCTAGTTGTCAGCTGTTTCCAGTTTGGGTTTTTTACGTTGCTGTTTTATTCTCCTTGCAATGGGTGCCTGTTTAAGCAATTAAAAGATTAATTATATGTCCAAGTTGATCAGGAAATGGTAGAGAAAACAGCTGTTTACTGGAGTCATAGTTTAGCATTTCAGAGTTAGTGACTTGTTGATTTTTGTAAATGGTAATATGAAAACTCCCCAAGTCCTAGAGGTGACTGAGAAAGACTGTTGTGCATAGTATTAATTATGGAAACTTTCATTGCTTAAATTGCAGTTACAGGTTTCTCTGTTCTTTTTCATGTTTTAAGTTAGCATCTTGATTTTATGACTTTCAAAGTTAAAGGTTTTAGACATACAGTGCTCTTCACAGAAAGGCACTTAAATGGTAAATGGTTCAAATATAAGTTGAACTACAAAAAGAGATAAAGTAAATCCAATGATGGGAGCAGGATTTGTTTATGTGGTGCATATAATGCTCAGCACTTCTCTTTTGTCAGCCAAGAACATGAAATAACTGATTAATTCCAGATCATATTGCAGATCCCTTTGAATACAATGGCTCATGTTTTAAATGTGGAATGTAACTGAGGTGGGATTTCTGCAGTCAGACATTATCCTCATGTGACATGAGTGTGGATTGCCTGTGTGGGCTCAGGTGGCTTAGCCGCAGCCGGCTGGTGCTGTGATGGGACTTCCTGATGAACTTTGTGATGAGACAAACGCAATGTTATTTTTGTTATTGACATGATGCATCTTGAATCACAAAATAGTCTTGAGTTGGAAGGGATCCACAAGGCTAATGGAGCCCAGCTCTTAAGTAAATGGGCTGTATGGGGATCTGGAATTAAGCAGAGTTAAACATAATGGCTATCACTATTTGCTGCTGATATATTTTAAACCTTAAATTAAACTGTGCCTAGTAAAGGTCTCTTTTTGGAGGAAAACTGGAAAATTAGGGCTTTGTAACTATTTTCACTAGAAGACTCGTGCTTGCATGTGTCTCAGGGTCTTCAGTTTTCCTTGGAAGTGATTTTTGATATCCAAAGTCCAGAGGTATGTAAAGCATTTTTTAAATTTCACTTCTGGTATTTATTGGTTTGGAAACATGTTAAATCCAGTCTTTGAAAATGTTTTATGGAGCCATGAGAAAGCTTTTCTATGTAGATTTCTGGTTATTGCACTTACATTTCTGTTTTTGTTTTAAGCATTTAACTTCCATTTTAACTTAATGAAAAAAACTTATGATGTAAATATTAAGAAATTGGCTTTGAGATAATACAATGAAAAGGTTGAATCTGACAAAGCATTTATATAGGATATATATATAAATGTTAAAAAATTCATTTATTACGCATATAAAACCATTAACAGGTCTGCAGAATATGGTAATGGTGGCTGCATCCTCACTGCCTGGTTTCTTTGGGGATTCATACCATAACATTCCACTATGTGAACTAAATAAATATTGAATAACATCTACTGCTTATTTATTTTTTTCTGTTAAGGCATGCAGCTTCTAAAAAGATGCAGAAGCTGACAACTATATACATTGAATTCTGAGTTTTATAGGTATTGCCTAGGAAATGTTCTGTGTGAAACATTCCTTGGTTTTCCCCGGTCTGTGATGTATATAGTTGTACAGTCTTTCCTTAACATACTTTTTCAAGTTGTGTTCTACTTTTCAATAATCAATACATGGTATTAGTTCTTAGAGCTTTCTATGGCAAAAATAAAAAAGTTTAATTCTCAAGATGGGTGTTGTATGTTTCTTTTTGATGGCAACTCAGTTTATATAGTCTAACACGTTTGTAGCTTCCTTTTCCAGGTCTTTGGGAGGAGCAGGGAACCCACTGTGGTGGGGAACAGGGAGAGGTGTTTTTATTTGGTTTTGTTTGTTTGTTTTGATGCTGCCTAATTGGTTTTGTTGAACACTTTAAAGCAAATTAGCTCAACAGCTCCAGAGTGTTGTAAGCTGAATGCTGCAATAGATGGGATAGATGGGAACTCTCAGGACAGGCAGAGCTCCTGTGGAACAGTCTGACCTACTGCTGGCATTGCAAATTATCTCAGAGTAAGGAAAAACTTAACCTAGTGACCAGTAAAACGTACATAGTGATCAGTGCAGTGCTTTCAGCTCACTCATGGTTTGGGCTCTTTTTACCCAGCTGCTGACTGGTTATGATTTGTAAGAGTTCCATTGTTGGTGACCTGGGGCCAACAGGAAACAATCACATCCTTTGTGTAGGCTTCTTATTATATGTAAGGAATGCAATTTAATAAGTAACGTATCAAATTATGTTCTAGATGCCTTTATCTCCTTGGCATAGGGCTACTACCTCGCTCTGCTGACATCAAGGGGCAGCTGACATAATCAGGACAGAATTAGGCCTAAAGTAAGCAAAGGAGAAACCGAGACTCCGAGACTGGTTGGATTATTCAGATCTGTGTTAAGTGAAAAATCAGCAGTAATAACTTTACAGGGCTTGAGGTCAGGGCGCCAGGTTACGTTGGTAAAACTGCTGAACTATCAAGTGCAGGGGCATGAACACCTTCAAAAACCGAACTTAAGGAGTTTTTGGTTAATCCTGGTAGAAATATGTCTCCAGTATAGTGAATAAAGGTGGGGTTTTTGTTTGTTGGAGTTTTTCTTTGCTTTGATTTTTTTAAATGGAAATTTTACTTGCTTTTTTCAAATAGCATTAAAGATGCTTGTAAAACAGGAATGTTGCTAAAATGTAAAATAGAATTGGTAAATGTTTACAAAAGTCACACAATTTTATTTAACTTTGGCAAAGTAATAAAAGGGTACATATGAATCACAAACTTGACATTCTCATAAGAAATGACAAATACAGTGCAGGATGCTGCAGTTACATTAAATGCTTAGTTTCACTCAAGCAGAACGAAACAGGTAATTCAACAGAAAATACCACCAGTAAGTTTTTAAATGTGAGAATGTACTTGTCCTTTTATAGTGAATTTAAAGCAGCAATGTAATTTTTCCTAAAATATTCCTTAGGGAAAAAAAAAAATTGGATAATTTCTAAAGGATAGTATTTTTCAATTGAAAACCAATGACACAATTAATCTAATTGTTTCTCTGCCACTAAGTTATATTCTCTTCAAGATGTTCAGTCTGATTCTGTGGTATCCTCTAGTCCTTCTAGCCCTATTTAGTTGACAGGCACAAATGGTACAGTGTTTGTTAGAAGTGGGACAGGACTGTTAGCTTTTATTTCAGAGAAAAAAAACCAATAAAATGTTTTCTGCTACTAAATTAATGTGCCCTTCTGATTCTAGTTGTGTGGGGAGTTTTATCAAGAGAAGTACTGTCTGTTTTGAAATGGCCCATGATCTCCTTATCAAGATGTAATTCAATAAAATGTAATATAAAATGGAGGATTCCCCAGTTTTTTTTTATTTCCAGTACACACATTTATAGGAGCTGCGCTTCAACATTCTATAGTAAAACAAAATGCCACCAGGATATGTTCTACATACACTACTGCTTTAAATCCTGTGAGCTGCATTCCTTTCTCCAGCTGTTTATTTTCCCTTCTTACTGGAGAAAAGTCACACTTGCTTCTGGATAGTATCATCCTTCAATGAACTAATATACTGATTAGTATTTGACAGTGGAAATGATAAATTTAATATATAGTCTAGCCTAAAGGCTTTGCAAATGCATAGGATTTAAAAACAGCCTTATGAAGTGTGGGTGTACTTTGAAAAGTGAGATCAGAGACTTCAGTGTTTGTTTTCCATGTTGACAGCATTTTAACTTTTATTTAATAGAATCAAAGTAAGTTCCACAGTTTAAAATCCAGCTGGATTTCCCCCCAACCCACTGGCATGTATTCAGTTTGGATTATGAAAGAATCAAAATTTGCCTTTTAGGTAAGTTTACCAGATTTACCTTTTAGGTACCTTTTAGTCTGCATCAGTTACAAGGTAAGGAAGGCAATTGAGAATTAGGGTCAACAAACCAATGCCAAGGAAATTATATCTTTGGGAAATAAGGACTAAAGTGTTAATGTTGTTTTCATCCTTGAAGTAAGCAGTTGAGAATGCTCAGGTTGAGCAGCTCAAATCTGAACACTGTCGTCTGAAATCACTTCCTGGAGTAAAACCACACTTTAGAGGTCAGTGTGTCATACATCAAAGCTGACCTTTTGTTATGCAGGATGCATGCAAAATCTGCTGGAATCTAGATCAATCAGCACAGTCATCATCTGAAGATTAAATGAAAGTCACAACAGTAATTGCAAATTCCTCAGTTTCATCTTATATTACAGGGTGTTGAATTTAATCCGTGTGAGACTTATATCTTGGAGAACTAGTAGTGGATATTCCTTATGTGCAGCCAATAATACAGCTACTAAACCAGTGCTTATTCAGGGTGCTGATTCAGTCCATTAAAAAAGTTAAAAGTACAAGCTTAAAAATAAATTCCCAACCACAGATAAGGTAAACAAATAAATAACATTTCCACTGCACTGTTTCAGTGACTTGTAGATGGTTCCTGATGTTTTTTATAGGAATACAAGGATAATTTAGACAGTGCAACCACCCAAACTTTTTGACTTCAACATTACTTACACAATTCAGACACATCATTTCATCTTTTATCTTAAGAAGCAACCTGAAATAAAAACAGCTTGCCCCCCTCAAAAAAGCAATATTCTGATTATTTTGCTACACATACATGAGGCTATCCTATGATGTTATCCTTTTCAATAGGGTTACATTTTGAGGCATTGTCACAGTTCCCCCCAAAATTCTTACAGTGTGTTGCACCAACAAGTGATGTGAGCTAGATCCTGTGTTCCCCCACCCAACATCCCAGCAACTGGAGCCCAAAGGCCAAACAAAATCAGTGTCAAGTCATGCAATCTGCAAGCACCCTCACCTCAAACAGATTGATAATCTTGAGCAACTACTGATCTTGGCTACTCTTACTTCAGCTTAGCACAAGATGGAGTAAGGCAGACCAGAATCTGTCCTCTGTGTTGGATCACCTGATTAAAAATCATGGACTACATGAACCAAAGAGGCTGAAATTTAGGTCACCTGCTAGTCACTGACTCATTAAAACATCAGAAGTCTATCCCCTTTGTCACAGACTATTGTTAAACTTCTGAAATAAGTTTCGCAAAAAAGCACAGTCCAATCTAATATTTTTATTTGCATTTATCTTCTGTATTCTCCTGCTCCCTCCCACAGTAAAATATAAATACAAAATGTTCACACTTATTTCGATGGCAAATATTGTTTTTCTTCTTTCTCACATTCTTTACGGTGTGTAAGGTGGTGGCTTTTCAAAAGGTGGGAAATAGGGCGGTGAGTAACGTGGCGGCGCATTAGAGGCCCACATATAGCTGGGAGATGGTGACAGGGTCTGAGGGTCATCGGAGAGGCCAGAAGGAGTGGAGGCTGGAAACACACTGGAATGCTGCAGGGAGACAGCAAAGGCTGTAATGTAACCATTTCCTAATGGAAATACTTTTTCAAAGATACTTCTTTACCAAACAGTTCAAAATTAACATTTCAAGGTCTGCCTCAGTGAATCATAGAAATACAAAAAACGCTTCAGATAACTTGTTGCATTCAAGGTAAGCACAGCCTGTAAGTAACAGTTTTGAAAAAGGAGGCTCCTTAGATCCAAATTTGAAGACATTTTAAAAAATTCTCATCACTTCTCTGTACCTGCTGCATTTCACAAAGACTGGACAACTGAAAACTGATGAGTTCCTCTCAAAGCCTGGGTGTCACACACCAGCCAGTAGCAACACTGAATGGGCTGCTCCAAAAATCAGAGAACTGGGTCTGCCATTTTAGAGTTGTGTCTGAAAGCCAGGTTTTTGTAAGGGCCCAGGCTTCCTCAGGAATTCTAATGTGTTGTTTTTCTCCTGTGAGAAATGTGTAGAATGAGTGGGAAGTATTCTTGCACCAGGGGGAGTGCATCCTTTGGAAGGGATTTGAGAGACAAGGCTGGGCTTGCTCCATGTAGGATGCTGTAGGATGGCAGGGGAGAGGGGTCAGAGTGGTACAGTCACTGCCTGGAGTAGAGTAGGGCTCAAGGCAATAGAGTCTCCATAGCCAGAGGCTCAGCTAAGGCTCCCACACAGGCCCCAATTTCCCTGGAAGATATGCGAGTCTCAAACTTGGAACTTAATTTTAAAGAGGCACTTGGCTATATTAAATTTAGATGACTTGAATTTATGCCCTGCTTTTGTGCTGCCTCCTAAGCCAACACCTGTGCTCACAGCAGTGAGATGCAGACACTTTGATCTGTCAGGCTCGGTAAGTGTTAGCGGAGCCCAGCAGTACTTCCAGTTACAAAGCAGGGAAATCACCTATGCTGAGCTCTCTGCAGGTACTGAGGCTGCCACACTGGCAAACTCTGGGTCAGACAGTGCTTAGAACTGCTGAGAAACTGAGAAAAGGACTTTGTAGCAGAGCTTGGTTTGGCATGCACTGAGGCTGGCATTTTTGTAACTGCAGGAAGTATAGAGCACCAGTCACTGCCTCAGGTTTCATTAATTTCAAAAATGAGTCACAAATACATCCTAGAAGTTCTGACATAAATGTTCAATTATATTTCGGAGCCCTGACAACAGCGTTGTCCAGTGGCGCTAGCAGCAGACCCAAAGAGGTTTAGATTCATATTACTTCTAATGCATGGCTCAGATGAGGGACATGGTGGCTATCACAGAGCACACCTCTGTTGTGTTCCTCTGAGAAATGGTTTTTCCCCTCAGAGTCCCCCTGAAGCCTGTACCATGTAGTTTAACCCTTCTTCCCTACCATACCTACTCCTGACCCTATTGGCTCAGAGCCAATATCTTTCCTTGGCCCAAAAACTAGATAAACCCCTGTCTCTTCCTGTTCGCTCTCTCTCTCCTCAGCCTCCTGGAACATCACTTCGAGAATAAAGCTTGGACTGGAGCTGGGGTGAGAGTCACTCTTTTTAAATCTTATTCTGTCTCTATGAAATATATTTCCCTAAAATCCCTGAATAATTGAGCTAGCAAGAGCCGGGGTGGGGGGGTGGCTAGAGGGAAGTATATTTTCACACCTCTTTGCTGATTACCAAAATCTTAAACTATTGTTAATTAAAAAAAAAAGTCTCCAGTCCTGGTGGTTGTGCGATGTGTTAATTAAAATCACCTCTATGGTAACATCCACCTGACAGAAGAGCTGAGGAGGAAATGTCCTCATCTCTTTCAACAAGTGAAAGCTGATGTTGACAGCAAGATTCACGTGAAATCCCATTTCCAACAGCACAGCTCCATAGCTCAAAGAGGAAGGGATGCATTACAGCAGAGGTGATGTTTGCAGAGACCCCTCTTAGGCTAGCTGAAGCACGTGGAAAAAAATCACAACAAAATAGCTTTTCAGGCATCATGTGTCTTCAGGAGCTCAAAGAGCTTGTTTCCAAAAGTTCAGCTATTTCCCTCGGACACAGTTTTTGTCCTAATAAAATTTAGCACCTGAACACCTGGCTTTGCTCTCTCCTCAGAACACTGCCATGCCAGAGGCAGTGCCTGGTTTTAATGTGGTCTCTACCAGCACGTGATGGGGAGGTGGGAAGGCAGGCAGGCAGCAGGTCCTCCCCCTTGCCTTCACTTCAAGGACAGCTTTCAGGAAAACACTGCCTTAGTGAGAGAGAGCACTGCCAAGGACCAATGCCTACTAGGAAAAATTCGGTATTTTCTGCAGGAACAAGAAAATTAAACTGTGCGAATGATAGGAAGACAGGCCCCAGGAGTCCTGCAGACTGGCTGGATTTAACCTTGCTGCTAAACAAGGAAACACCCTGTAATGTTGCTCACCTGAAAGTCATAAGCGGAGTAGGGAGGCAGGTGAGGAGTGCTGTGGTAATAGGAGTTGTAAGATGTCACTTGTGGCCTGGAGTAATAGGTCACTGAAGGGTGTGCATTTTCAACAGCGCAGTTCAGCGTGGGGAGGGAAGGAGTCTGTCAAAACAAAAAGAAGAGAGTATGAGGCTGCAAACCCAGTCACAGAAAGCTGATGGCTGAATGAAAGCAGCAATGGTTTAAAGGAGCACTGTGTGTCTTTAGACCTCAACTCTGTTGAATTAGCAACTGGCAATCCAGTTCCCTCTCAGGCAGTGGCTAAGTTCCAGGGTAATTTCATTCCACAGCCATTTATTGTTTTGGATTTCACAGAACAAGCCAGCAGTAGCCCAGTGCACACCAGTACTCACATAAAACAGATTTACATCTTCGCAAGTAGAAGACTTCCAAATTACTCTGTTATTTGGTGCATTTTGTGAGTTGCTGTTCATTTCTATTCATCTTTGTTTACAGAGGTTTACAGGCTCTCTGGTGTGGATCAGTCTCAAAGGGCTATGATGCACAGCTGGGAATGTGTCTCCTGTTTTATTTGGGAAGATATTGGTGAGTCTGACAAAAATTCAGAGTTTTGAAATAAGGTACCCTTAGTGCAGGGCCCAAGATTTCTTTGTAAGAAAAACATATAGCCAGGGCAACAAATCCCTCTTCTGTGTGACTGTTTTTGTATTATTTCAAATAAGTCACAAGTGACTGAAAAAGTCCCAAATGTATCGGCTGAACATTTAGTTCCATCCATTCATTTGTGCTGTTTAGAACAAAACTGTATGGAAGGTAACAGGCAGCCTGGTTAAGTGAGGGTATTTCAAAGCTCACGTTTTTAGAACACTATTTTTTTCATTATCTGAAGTTTGGTTTTGATCCCCAGTTCACCCTCTCAGGTTGCACCAGGAAGAAATTAGAGGGAGAGTTTCAGCCTAACACAGCTGCTTAAACAGTCTGCGAAGCTCAGACTGCTACTATAAAACCAACAATTAATGAGCAACCAGTGCATTTTTCCTTGTAGAATGTGAACGCTATGAAAAGGAAGATCAATTTTTAAGAAAGATCTTTTTAATCATCCTGGTATTGCCAATGTCTTTCTGTTGGTTTCTTTTCAAAATACAGTCTCCCAATTCTGTTAACATTTTCTAACTGTGCTCAGATGGTGACAAGATCAGAAAAGTGAATCACTTCCTCTTTTTCATTATAAATATTCCTTGCCCTTCTTTCCACCCCGATTGAAGTAATGCATAGATCGTTTTGTAATAAATTAAAATGATTTGTGCTAATTGTAACTATATCAGTATTTTAGAAAATATTTGTTATAAAGTAATAAAGGAAAAGTATATGTGATTAGTGTCACAAAGCAGATGGGTCCCTTGGCAGATGTTACATGTGAAAAATAAGATACAGGATGTAGTTTGAGATAAGCAAGAACTTCAAAGCTGGATTTGCCTTGGGATGGACAAAGTTGGGACTATTCCAAGGGAGGGAGTTTAGGTGGTGGTTTGATCTGTGAAATGCAATTATTTTTTTTAACATAATGCTTAGTTGTATAACACAAAACTTAGTGTGCACATGCAGCTGGTAAGGTTATTCAGAGGACGTGAGGAAGACGATGAGCCTTCATCTGAAAAAGACCATCAAAAAGCCAAGAAGACCCCCTAAAAACAAGTGGAGCATGTGCTGTGCAGCATAATGACGTAGATTTCAAGAACTGAAAATAGGAGGAGATTTACAGGAAATATTAATAAATATGCATCAGCATACAGTATATAAGTTTAGGTCAGATTACTTTGTTTTGTATGTGAGGTAGGGTGAGAAGCCCCTCCTCTGTACCCCAGCCAGTTTTGCTTATGCTTTATCTGAACATTTATTGTCTTTAATTAATCACTGACAATTTTTTTTTTTTTGCATATACTCGATTATAAAATGCTGATCAAATAAAATTGCTGCTAAATTCAACTTTGTTGTTTGTTAAATTAGACATGTAGAACTTCATTTATAACAATTTGCACTGAAATACCAATAGTTTCCATGATTATTTTTAAAGGCAGTTTGCCCGATTTGTTTTCTTTAATGCACAGATAAATTGATATCCTCTTACCATGTCTTTAAAGCCTCCAAGTATTGCTGCTGTAATGATCCCTAGGAACAGCCCGACTATGTTCAGAATTGTTGCCGACCAGAGCAAGTGGTAAAGGTGGATGATGTCCTGGCAGCTGCTAACGTCAATGTATTCATAGTACCCTCCAGAAATCTCTACTCTGCTAGATTAGGAGAAAAACAACAGTAATGATAAAAAAATGCACCGCATATCATAAAACCTAAGCAGTAGTTCTGGACAGTAAAACGCATTCTGTAGCTCAGTGATAACCTGGACCTTACTACCAAGGGAGTGGGGATAAAGCCTCTTAGATCCAATGCCTGTGGCATCCACGACCTCCCTGCACGAAGTGCTTGCTCTGTTCTGAAACAAATTACTTTGTGTCTGAACCTGCATGTTGTTTCTTTCATCTGAAACCTTCACAGAGGTCCTGGAGGCTTACCAAAGGACAAACCGGTCTTGGAATTACCCTGGGAAATCAGTCTGTGCTCCGAGGAGCAGCAGCTGCTCCCCACAGCCCCAGAGCAGCTGGGGGTGTTGGGCATGGGCCAGCACAGCTCCCACCTGGCTCCGCAGGGCTCGGCCACAGGCAGGTCCAGCTCCGTGCCTCGCTCCAGCCACCGGCCCCTCACTGCTCTACAAGGGCCTGGGCTGGCTTTCTGCTCACACTTTGAACCTTTTCCACGTGCAGAAAAGAGAGAGCGAAAACTCGGTCAAATCTTGTTTAGGTCATTATTTTGGAAAAGGAAAAGCAACTCGTGTGGCATGTGGGCTGAAGTGTTGCAGCGGAATTCTTCAGGAACGACTTTGCTCTGACTGCCGGGTGGGGAACAGGCTGGCCTTCCGCACAGCTCACCAAAGCTGTGTGATCTACAGCAAATAGCCCTTCAGAAAACATTTATCAGGGACAAACAGTACCAAGAGCTTATGAATGACTTATCTCCTAGCTCATACACAGGGTTATGCTCAAAGCACACGAGAGCTTTGAGGAAAGGGGGAAGAAACGGCTCACATTTAAGGTGCAGAAGCAGGAGATCCATGTACAGCTCCTCAGCAGACTCCACAAAGCCTGAAGGAAACTGCCCCCTTTCACAAGAGTCACCCTCCTTTGCTGATTACTCAACTTAGAAGTTGAGTAGTTGAGAAGTCCTTTACCCTTTTTATTACCACATTTCATTTTAGCAGGCCACTGTGGGAGACATTGCAAGGAGATATGGGGGTTTCAGGTGGAATCGAGGCAAAGCTTAACCACAGGTTACAAAAACCTGTTAGCTGGCTGGCACGACCTCTGTGTAACCTGAGCTCTCACCGTGACCCCCTAACAATAAAACCTGTATGCGCTGTTTGCAAGTGCTCACTCCTATGGAGATGTGTGAGTGCACAGATCTCTCAGTGAGAACATCCTGCGTGGTTCAGCACGTCCTGATCATCCGGGAGAGGCTTGCCCGGTGCTGCCAAAGCCAAGGTTCCCGGCATCAGGAAGAATGCAAGACAGCTGTCACATTTTCTATGATTTCCATCCTTCACATGTGCACTAACCAGTCCTGAGTGTCCGTGCCTCTCCTGCTGAGACACCACCTAGCACCCCCTCAGTGCAGGATGTTTGTGTGGTACTAAGCAAGATTAAAATCGCAACAACTAATATCTTTTATCAGAAAGGAGGAAATGGGTTAGGGGCAGGTCCCAGAACCAGGACTGGGGAAAAACAAAATACCAATAAAACCAAAATATACAGAAAAGTTTCAAGCTTTTCTATTCCAATCAGTTCTCTGTGTATGGCTCTCTTCAGCTACTTAAAAGGGATTGTGTTCTGTAAACTGCTCAAGGAAAGCATGAGCTTCACCCCTCTTTCACACACACTAAATCCTACAAAGACCAGGGATCACACTTCCCAGCACAGGGAACCATCTACTCTCTCCCAACAGCAGCTTTCGTTCTCCCTCCACCACAGTGAATGATTTAAGTGGAAGCCAGACCAACTAAGTACTGTGAGAAATGCTAAGCCTGAAACAGCCCTAGGCAAGAGCCAACAGTAAAAATCAATTTATTAATTACTCGCTGACACACATTGGACACTCCACAATGTATAAGCATCGAATGCTGTAAATTGGTCTGGCTTAGGCACAATAGCCAGATCTCAGTGGTGTGATCACTCTGCAGTGGTTCTCAATAGGTAACCACCTTCTGACTCACTGCATGGTGCTGGTTCACCTTCCAAACCCGTGTGACCATGAAAGACCTTCACTGGGCAGAGAGGACACTGGTTTGTGAAGGCACAGATGGCACCAGCCTGTTAACTCTCCTCCCTGTTCACAGCGTGGGGAATGGAATGACAGCAAGGTGAAGAACAGTGTCCCAGTTTTTTTGCATCTTCAATATTCTCAAAGAAAAAAAACAACCCAGTGCCAACAAAGAAGGAAGATGTTAAGACAAGCAACAACTCAAGAGGTGGAAAACCTGAGGAGAACACCAAGCACAAAAATAATGGAAACTCCTCTGCTCTCCATTTTTTCAAGCCGGGCTGCCCCAGGGCATGCTCACCCATAGCTGGGATGGCCTTGGTGTATTTCACACCCACCTTTACTTGGTTAGCTTTTATCTGGGGCTCCTCATTGCTAACAAACACAGCTTAAGGTCCCGTCTCACAACAACTGTCATTAACCGATACTCTCCTGCAAATGAGCTGCAAGCTATTGCAAACGAGCACGACCACTGCTTGCCCTTCCCCTGGCCAGGAGTGGCATTTTTGGCTTACTTCCCACAGTTGTACAGGTCACAGCAGAAGCAGGTATTGGTTTTTATTTTCGGTGTGCAGGGGGCACGGCGCTGTGGGTGACAGACCGCCTGTGTGAATACAGAACAAAAAAAACAAAAAAAAAACAACCATAAAGCACAGAATGACACAATGCCCAAACACAGTTTCTGTTGCTGTTTGGCCTGCTCTACATGTAGATTTCTCAGTGATCTCCACATTAGCCCTAGGCAGATTTTTCTTTCCTTATGTTGCTCCCACAAAGTCCTCCGTTACTGGAACAGAGATGCACTAGAGCAGAACAGAGCAGCCTTTCCTTTTGCTGTGGGGGGAACTCACAGACAAGCAGGTGCCTGCAGAGGAAGGAGGTTTTGCAACTCTTACAAGCAGCCAGGGCGTTGCTGAACTAATGTGCCTCTCCCCATGGCAAGGCAGAGCAGAGCTGTCAATAGCATGGCCTAAATTGAGAGCAAGGTTCCCAGAGTGCTGCAGATCTGGCCAAAGTGGTTTAATTGTCTGTGCCTGTGGGTGGTAACAGCCGAGTTCACATGGACAGTCTTAGGTCTAGCAGGTAACTTTGCACTCTCAAGCAGGCCTTCTAACTTGGTATATAGAGGCTATTCAAAACTACCTGTGGACTTGTGAGGAAAGCTCTGAGAGACAATCAGTGCTCAGCAAAGGCAGACAAAGATGTCCATAAACATTTATCGGTATGTGGCAGGATGATCCATGCCCAACAGGTCTCTCTTTGGAGAAGGCAATAGGAGAGGTGCAGAGGCTGGTACTCGTTGCTCATATAAACAGAAATTAGTGCTGTCTGAAATTTAAACCCACCACCGAGCTCCTACGATGAATGCACAGCTGAAGGTCTAGAGAAACTGGTGAATTTTCCTGCCCTACATCCCCTTCTCTCCATCTGCTCCTTCACTATTGAGGCAGTACATGGAGGAACCCACCTCACGAGTGCTCCCAGCATCCTGCTCCCACCCCAGGCCCACCCTCCCACCCCCTCCTCACTTTGCAGACCTCCAAGACACTAGAGTAGGTTCCTCCACCTGCACCAAGAAGCTGGTCCCTTAACATGACACAGCAGAACCTGCTCTCACCTCTGGTGGAGTTGTACTCTTGGAGTAGTACTGACATCGCCCCGCGTACAGCGGCCTCAGATCCTGCCAGAGAAAAAGCACCAGGCTTAGCCCTGCAGCAAAATCAAAATTACAATCACCCAAAGGGTCTGGGGAAAGGGACCAGGCTTTAGAGAGACTCTGATCTCACACCACTACCTCAATATGGCAACAGCTCTGCAGTCCCCACCCCAGCCCCCTGAGCCCAGGGTGATGTTTAACCCTGGTCTTTAAAGGCATGAAAATGTTCCAGCCAGCATGGGAGGTGCAGTCTCTTAAGCTGGGCTCTTTGGGTGATAGTGGCCATCCTGAACTGAAAGACTCCTCATCCTGCAAGACACATCCCAGGACTGCCTGACCTATTTCTGAGGGTTCATCTTGCAGAATCATAGCAATTTTTCATTAATTATTGACAAATTTGTCCTTCCTGTGCTCTTCAGTGTCTTGTGGGAAAGCTCTAGAGGATCATCAACATTCCAGCCTCCAAATATGCGTTAATGCCTCCCTTTGGGGCAGCTTGATCTACTAGGCAAAACCTCAGGAAAAGCAATGCCAGATGTGTATCCACATCAGCGAGCCCTTCCCCGGAGCAGCCAGACTGGCTCTCCAGGTGTCTGATCCAAAGCTCTGGGTGGCAGGGCAGTGGCAGCAGCTGGCAACAGGAAGAATGCTTTGTGTTGGCCTGGCAAGAGCATGTCTCCAGCAAGATGGTGACATTTTTGGACTGTCAGGTGGCAAAGTGAGGCCAAAAGCCATCTGTTCATCACGAGGCAGAAACCAAAGCCTTTGTCATCACAACTGCTCAGCTCCAGTTGCCTCAGTCATGCACCTACCCCCAGAGCCAGCTGGGAGGAGGTGCCAGCTCATGCCATAACCCAACCCATGCAAAGGTCACACCCTTGCAAAGGGGGTCAGAGATGGCCCAGACTTGCTGGTTTCATCCAGACGGACAGACACCCATCACACAACTGAGAAGAGCTGCCCTTTGCTCTGTCAGCAAATCCTGCCATCCAGCAATCTTTCCACCACTGGAATACTCAGGGGCAGGAAAGAAGGGCCAGCTTCATGCAGAGCATAGCTAGCCAGCTGACACAGCGAGTTTCCATTTCAAGGGTAATTCTGATCTGCAATTCCTTTTCATTATGATACAAAATAAATTTCAGAACCTGTCTTTTTAATCCCTTTTTGCAAAAAAACTTTTAAAAAGTCATCAAGCTGCAGAGTTGCAGGACAAAAAACTTAGCAGTTATAAGTTTCAACCAAAAAGCTGATATGGAATAGTGTCTTTTTATTTCTATACTAATAACTGAAGCTTCTGCACATCCCACTATACTAGTGATTGGTCATGACAGCAGTAGCTCATAATTTTTTTAAGTCACAAAATGGAAACTGAGAACCTACTGCAAATGTTTCCTGTTTATACTCTAACACTTAAGTGGGCTTCGTATCAAATTGTTTCATTCGACTAGAGCATCCAGTGATTCACCCTGCATTGAGAACTAGCTCTGCCTACATTTAAAACAAAACAGATAGTACTGCTCATATTTTGTCCCTTGGTGATAGTAGTAATTCACACTACATCTTAAGTTTTGCGACACTCTGTAAACATATAAAGCCAAAAAAATCCAAAGCAAAGCTTTAAGATCTTAGCGCTTTCCGCTATATTTAAAATATATTTTAAAAAATTGTAACATTTTTTTAAAGCCTGTGATTTAAAGCAGCATCCATTCAGCACATGATATATATTCACAGGGTTTGATGCAGATATCGGATTGCAGCAGGGAATTTTCTTAGAGTAAAAGCATTGCGGGACCTGTGTTTTCCTGGAAGCACTTACTATGTGTCTGGCAGCAAAGACACCATCTACTATGGCACAGCAGAATGCAGCGATGACACCAAAGCTGATGAAGACGATCGATGCAACCAGCTGAGAAAGGAAAACAAAGCAAAGTATCATCTGCCTCTCCACAAGCAAGTGATTAGTGCCCTCTCCACAAGGATATGTAAACCACAGTCGATAAACCCTCAAGCAATCAATGCCCCAAATGTTTGCCCGGGCTGCACAGACTGGTCTGGCTGAAGGCGGTGGGATGTGCGTCGGCCCTGGCAGAGTGGCAGGAGTAGGAGCATAGTGCCAGACTGGTTCTCTAGGGACTTGATAGAGTAATGCAGGTTTTTCCATTACTCCAATAGGCTAAACTTGGCCTGAGAATAGACCTCCTCTTCTGGCTGCTGCTGTCCTTAACTCTTCCCTGGAGAGATAGGAGATAATTTCTTCTCACCTCACCCCAGAGCGCTGTGGGGAGCTGCTCCTGTGAACACTGACTGAGCTGTGAGGATGCAGGAGGCTGCAGAACCTCTCTGCTGGGAGTGTGCCTTCAGGGAAAAACACCTGGATGCAGGCACAAGCACAAAGCCATGAGAGCAGAAAGCAGGTCACCAGCTGATACCATCGGTGCTGTACACCCTCACAGCAGCCTGGCTGGGCTCCTCAGTGCCTGGCTGTGGCAAGCACAGTCCATCCAGCCTCCCACTGGACAGCTGCAAGTAGTCTTCCCTCCACCTGCAGCTTGAGAAGAGCAGTCAGACAGGCTTTTTCGCTTTTCCTTTTCCTCTGGCCCCACCATGCCCATCCTTAAAATTAGGGTGAAAGCATTCAGCAGGTAAACCAGAAATAATCTCCAATCCAGGTATGAGAAGCAGTGTCTATTTCCACTATGCCACTTCAACTACCACCTCTGTCAGAGCCAGGGCTCAGCTGGGCTCAAGAGGAGCCGTGAACCAGTGCCCCTCTCACACCTGAACTCAGCTCAGCTGCTGCCAGTGGGCTCCTGACCAGCTCCTCACACAGAGCTCCCAACGCTGATCCCAATCCCCCCTGCCAAAGCACACTGGGGATATCAGCAGGGCTGAAGAAGGAGGGCAAGTGCAGCATTCAGACAGACAGATTCACAAAATGCAGCCTGGGGAACAGCTTTCAATTTTACTTCATATATATTGAAATATGTTGTTTTAATATATTTACAATATTTCAGTGTAAAGAATGGGGAGCTCCCTGGTGGTTTTCCAACTTTGGCTGCAACCTCCAAGTGTCAGTTGCTGGCAGCTGTTAAAAACTCTTTCTCCACAAGTACAAAGGTGACTCTGGTCATGGAGGGGTTGTAAGCAACAGTAAAAATCTCTACAGCCCAAATACAAAGCTAACAGCCCAGCCAGCACTGACAGATATCTCAGGTTTCCTGACTTGGGGATGTTTATTTTAAAGATTCATGTACTAAGCTTGCTTGCAAACCTTGCCTTCTGCAACTGCACAAGGCTCCAGTTCTCCAAAAGACAAGCCAACCCTCTGGACAGATACAGTCTAGAAGGGTCCTATGTGTGTTTTCAAAGGACCTCAGGATTTTTAGGTTAATCACACTGGTGTTATGTACAGCTTCCCAAAAGAAAACAGATCTTTTTCCAGTAACCTCCATGTACTGGCCAGATCAGCTGGAGCAATGACTGGAGATGCCAGAGGGCTCACCTGGGACAGCAGAAACGGCCCCTGTACAATTGCTTACTTAAAAATGAGAGAAAATAAAATGGTTTCCTAGATGAGGCAGGTATTGAAGGCATAGACATTAGACCTGCAGCAGCGGAGAGCAGGCTGCGAAACGATCCCAGCGACCCCGTGAACACGTCACGATCACAACGAGCTGTTCCTGGAATACTGGATGCTGTGCCACACAGTACTTGCAGATGGCAGCAGGTGACAAGTTTTCCAGGACCGGAGCCTACACGGACCCTGTTTCTGTCAGCTGTAAACTCCTGCATTTCTCCCCGACTCAGCCCCACCCTTTGCAAGTCGGGATCCCAACTCACACTCTCCGTTACAAAGTCACAATGTCTCACTACCAAACCAGTGAAACCGCACAAGGGGAGAAAGTCCAGTCTCGGTGGAAGACCGGGGGTTTATGGCTTAGGGTTATTCTGTAGCAAGTTTAGTTTTTCTCAGTACTGTCCTTTGTTTCATACACACATGAAGGAGGATGTTTGCCCTAAATAGCATGAGCCTTAGAGAAGGGAAGTGAGCCAAACACTAAATACATACAATTAGGGAAATTGTTGGTCATCTCTGCTTGAAGATAGGAGTTGCTAATATGGTGGTTTAAAATAAATAGAGTTAATGATACTTTTGTAACAGCCCTACCAAGAGATAAGTATCTGATGATCGCTTTATTTACATACAATTTTCTGCCTCTCAGATGTAGAAAGAAAAGCCTGAAAACCAAACACTGAGAATTTATGACAGAGGAGGGGAAGGGGGGAAAAAAAAAAAAAAAAATCAAGCAGCAAATAGAAACATACAAATTGAAAGGAATGAAAAGGAGGTGTCTTTACAAACTGTGGGCCTGATGGCAGATAAGGCCAGATACAGAGAGATGAAAGAAGCAATGGGGGCAACCATAAATTCCATAGGAATCCCACTAATTTACACAGACTGTTACTCCTTCGAGACAGTGCTAAATCTCTGGATTTAGAGAAAAAGAAGAGAGACACAAGGAAAAAGAAAAACAGGGAGGAGTCTACATTAGAAGGGGGTATTAGGCATTTTGGGAAGTCTGTACCTCTCAAGTACCTCAGCCAATGGGGAAAGAGAGGGAAATGTGGCTGGGAAATTAGAATAAAAAGGAGGCTGCGTCCTCCGAAAATTTTGAGAGACCCCAGGGGAAATGCCCCATGGCCTCTCCCTTTATTCGAATGTCTTGGGTTGCAATATGTAACCAAAAAAGTGTATTCTATTTTCCACTTGTTGAAACTGGTCGGTGAGGTGTTTCTTTATCTCTTATATAACCCATTCCTCATAACTCCGGGGGGGGGGGGAAGGGGTGGGTGTCTTCTGTTAATGGGCCAGCTGTTAAAACCAGGTGGAGCAATGTTCCTTATCTCTTCCAAGGCCCATCCTCCCTCCGGGGGATATCTTCTCTTAATGGGCCATTAAAGCTCACCATGACTGATAAAATTACATCATCCCATTGTGAGATGCTCCACCTAGGGGAAGGAGCCCCGCGTTCCTCCCTGGATAAAAACTGAGAGTCAGAAACACCAGGGTAGCCTGTTTTCCACCAGATTTCCTGGAGTAAGACTGGATCCTTCTTGCCACCACTGGACCCTTTCTACAGGATCATCTCTACTCCAAGACCTACTCTAGAACCACATCTTTTACTCCAGGAGGATTTATTTGGACTGTGCCCAACACCCTGACCAAGAGGCCAGGTGGTGTTCTGACTCTGACAGTGTTTTGTGGGTTTTTTTGTGGGGTTTATTTTTTTTCTTTTTTTCTTTTTTTCTTTTTTTTCCCCCCTCCTGTAGTACTACATTTGTATTTTTAATATTCCTAGTAAAGAACTGGTTTTCCTATTCCCATATCTTTGCCTGAAAGCCCTTAATGGCAAAATTATAATAATTTGGAGGGAGGGGGTTTATAATCTCCATTCCAAGGGAAGTTTCCAGCTTTCCCTGGCAGACACCAAACCTTGGATATCTTTCCAAACCAAATAAAGTTACAGGACTCCTCTGTCTTCTTTTCAGACAGAAACCTCTAGTGTTTGTGGATTAAGCTTTTTGATAAAATTAATTTAAAAAATCCCAGCTTTCATCTTGTCAGTAAGATTTTTGATTTGTGTTTGATAATACTGTTACCATAGCCAGCAGAATTCCCTCTATAGAGCTGTGTGATATTATTGATTGATCTTCACTCATGTAACTCCAGATGAAGTCAGCCACACCGAGTAGCATTCGGACAACAAAAGACAAACTGGGTTTGGATAGTGCAGGAGTGTCCTGGGCTGAGGTTCCCTTTAGGTGATGGTACAGCCCCACATGGGCTGTGAAGGTGCTGGTTCTTACTTTTCCATGGCACAGATGACTGTCACAACGGCGTGTAAGCTGCTGACTCCTCACTTGGAAGCTGCAGAGTGGGCAGTGGGGTGTGTGCCAGAGCTGCCTGCAGTGCCGGCAGCATTGCCGGGCAGCTGGGCCTCCCTGTGGGCACAAAAGCTCTCCCTTCCCTTCAGAGGCATGGCATGGAAGCCAGTACACTAGGGTGGGAACAAACAGAGTGGTCTGTTCCTGTCAGCAGTCTGGGGGAAGTGAGAAGTGCTCCTTCAGGTTAGCTCTCCTCATCAGCAACACTGGCTCGCTCCACTCCTCACACTCACCAGTCACGGACAGAAACATGGACAAGAACACAGCTGCACATGTTGCTTTTGGCTTTTTCTGCCTCCAGCTGCACGACAAGCCAGACCAAGGCTGTCTTTTAGCAAACTAGGACACAGGGGAAGTGCAGAGAAGTTGAAAAAAATAAATCCTCCACGCCCAGTGGTGCCAGGGAAACATGCAGTGGACAAAGCTGCTGCTGTAAAGTGCTCCTGGGTAAGGAGGACATGTGACTAAAGCACAGGGACAATAAGTGACAGCTACTGTGTGTCCGCTCTGCAATCAGAGTGGAGACATGCTCCTTGCCAGCTCAGGCAGGAGTGATGCAATCCCTGTGAAGCTGGGTCATGAATGTTTTTTAGGACACAAAATGATACAGAGATGAAAAGAAAAAGCACAGGCTCCCCAGGGCTCTTCAAAATAATCAAACAAGTCAGAGCCACACTGTCACTTGTAGGGACTCCTGTGAAGAGGCCAGGACTGGCACAATTTGGTCATTGCTCTACCAGACACTGACATGCTGCTAATACACAATGAGCAAGAGGCTGAAACCCTGCTAGGGCAGAAAGAACAGGGATAAGTTGCTCTTGCAGAGCCAGGGTGAAAACAACAAAAAATATCCACTGGGAAACTCACCTCCCCTGCTCCCTGTCTGACTGTGGGAAAGACAAATGTCATCTCCTGCAGGGTCTGCCTCACCCTCTCCTCCTGCTCTGCAGGGAGCATGCTATTTGCAAAGCAAAGGCAACACAAAGGCAGACTCTGGATTTGGACAGGCAGGAATTTCTCCCATCTGCCTTTGCAGAACCTGCCTTAACTCTGGTCAGCAGCACACGCTGCTAATCTGACCCCTGAGCCCCCTCCATCCCTGCCCAGGCAGGCAGCAGCTCAGCAGGACAGGCTGCAGGGCCCTCTGCAGCTCCACGAGCAAGGCTGGAGGGTTCTCACAGCCAGAGCCTGGGAAAACCACCAGAGAGGGGGATTGCAGCTGCTCTCCTGAGGGAGATGAGCAGAGGCAGGAGACAGAGTGCCCACGGGGTGCTGCCCCTAGGCTGCCAGAGACCATCTCCAGTTCTCAAGAGGTATGCAACACTATCCTGGAAGAGTTAGGGAAACCTAAAATACTACTCTTTACACACAATATTTGAGTTACTGTCATTTTTTAGAGAAGTTTTTACAAAGTGCTTACCATTTGTCTTTTGTTTTCTATCAAGTTTGATCCGATTATTCCAAGAAACGACCCAAAACCAAGCTGAAAAACAATGTATTGTTAGCATTTAGATCAGGACGATACCCACCATATTTTAAAAACAGATAGAACACAACTAAATCCAGAAGCAGCAAAAGAACATTCTGGTGATGTGTGAGCACTCTTCCCTCAGCAAGAAATCAGTGGAGTCTCTCGCTAGCAGGAACTACCAGGTGTATCCCACACATGACACTAAAAGCATGTGTAGAAACCAAAAGGGTGAGTTCTGAATTCCATCCCCCCAAGTGATGCTGAGAAATGGCTGGTGGATGAGGATATGCATTGCTGCCTTGGAACAACCCTAAAAACACTCAGGAGCCTGCAGATGCAAACCTAGCAGGACCAATGCACTAAAACCTCCAGGACCAGGTTTCTGTGACCTCCCTGAGCATGTGAGCAGCCGCCTCTGTTTGCAGCTCAGAGAGTTCCTCAGTGTGAAATCTGAAATAAGGGAGATTTACACTTTGGAAGATTTAGCAGTTTTCTGTCTTCTCTTACTCCTCCCTCATTTCCAGGGGTTATCAACCAGGGTGTTCTACCAGAAGTGCTCACACTGGTCCAACAGAACAAGCTACTGCTGCAAAAGCACCTTTTCTTGCCGCTGTAACTGACAACACCTATTTCAGCTCAGTGAAGTCAGCCAGGAGAGCAATTTCCCACCTCCTTTCTCCATAGCCTTGAGCTATACTAAGAAGAAGTTTCTAGGACAGAGCACACCTCAGTCAGGGAACTCAGAAACAGGGACTTCAAGCAGGAACCATGAATTAAGAAGGGAGATGCAAAAATAGTTTTGTGTCACATTGAGAAAGGTCTTTGGTTAGTGTAGAGCATATCCAACCCCACTGCCATGGGTTGGCAAAATGAAAAACTCTGGATAAGTCCTACAGCTGGATCTGTCATATGAAGGAGGTGCAAATCCTGACAACGGACCAGGGGCCAGTGAAGATCCATGTGAGAATGCCCAATAATTGGCCAACTCCCCAGGAAGAAAAACAAGGCATGTAGTGATTCAAAAATGAGTCAGCCAACCTGGAATTGTTACTTTGAGATCCAGGAACAGAAAACAAAGGTTTAATGAATCCAATACTAACAGGCAGAGGCGCGTGCAGAGTTTAGCAGACACAAACGTGATGCAAACTTGGGCTTCAATCTTCCCTTGCCCTGCTTTGGTGCAACACTGCAGGCAGGGAGGGCAGGTGGCTCAAACAGCGGGGATTAAAGTAGAGCAGCTGTTGAGGCTGCTGCTTCCCCACTGCCTGGGTTGCACTCCGACCTCATGCAGACCACTGTCCCCACATCAGGCACAAACTGCTGTGGTGGGAAGCACATGAAGGAAGCCAGGGCTTGCTTACCAGAGACCTGGGGCACTGCTGAACTGTCCCACACTGAACTGTCCCACACTGACCTGCCAGTGCTTCTGGGCTTATTATTGAGCTTAGGCCAACAACACCCCCACCTTCCTAAAGTAACAAGAGATCTACAGTTCAAGTCCAAGCAAAAAAATTTGGGAGATACAGGCATTAACAGTGATCCAGGTGTAATTATCAGTCTGCTGATATTTAGCAGAAGAAACTTGTGTGGCAAATGCTCAAGAAAAATGGTTTGTGTTCTCTGAGCTTTAAGAGAAATAGCCACATGGTGTTTTAGAGAAGCCTCAAACCAAAAGCTGAAATGCTTTAGATAATTCAAGATAATTCAAAAAGAAGAAATTAAACCAAGTCTGTACATCCAGCAGATGAAGACCAAATAAACTGGTGGATTCTCACTAAGAGGACTTTACATTGCACTAATGGAAAAACTACTCATTCTTCTATGGATGAGACAAAGAGATATTATTGATGGTCCTCAGTTACATCATTTATTTGCTGGTGGATGTGATTCCTGGGATGTCTCTCTGAAAGGAGGACAGGACACAAAGTGAAAGTGTTTTTCCCCAAGCCAACATCCTCGGCAAGGAGCCATTACAGAAGAGGTTTGCCAGTGCAAGCCTAGGAAAGCTCAGTCATTTACACGGATTGTGGGAGCTGCTCTAACTTGGAGACAACACACATTATCTCACAGTCTCACTTCCACAGGGCTCCTTGTCTTCCACACCTGAGCATTACTCTTGTCTGCTGAACATCACTGTTGTATTCTGGGCTTCCATGTCCCAGGTCTGTCATCCAGCCACAGGTGAGGACATTTCCCACAGAGACACAGCTAAGGTATTCACTGATGTAGTTGTGAAGGTGTGGATGGCCACGGAGGAGGGTGAAGGCACCCTGGCTACAGGATATCACTGAATCCTCTGCTTCAGCTTCTCCAGCTGTATCAATGAGGAACTGAGCTGCTAGGGGAAAAAAAAAAACCAAAAAACTTCAAACCCTCAAAAAACCCAACCAAACAAAATCCTACTGATGTGTGGAAGGTCTCCAGCGCCCGGTTCTGTCCTTCCTTGGAAGCAGAGGCCTGAGAAGATAATCTCTTGCATTGAAGCAAACATCTTTGCATGCTTCCTCCTCACACAAGAGGTGCTTGCCCAAGAAACACAAGTTGAAGGAGGAAAGAAGGGTGGATTAGGCATGGCAACAATGAGACATCTGATGTCTGAGTTCAAGAAGAATTTGGACAACACCCTCAAGCACATAGTGTGAGTCTTGGGGTTGTCCTGGAGTCAGACTTGATGATTCCGATGGGTGTCTTCCAACTCAGAATAGCCTATAACATTAGGATTTTATGTTCCGTGAGATGATTCCAGCCATGGAATTGCTCCCCACACAGAGAAGTTACCCAACATACAAAGAGACTTCTGGTTCTATCTGCTTGAGGACAACTCAACGAATATCTACTCACTGTACCCAGCCCTTTTTCCACAGAAAAGGAAGAAATCCCAGCTTGTTATGAAACATCGGCTATTTTAAGTACCTTCTGAAACATCCAGCAGCACACTGAAATGTTTTCCTGTGCAGCGAGACAGGTGAGGTCACCGCACATTTCCACAGAGCAGATTAATGAACCTAGATAGGGATTTTGGTGACAAAAACAAATTGCCAGGGTGCCTCTGAATAAAGTAACTCAACGCCCTTCCCAAGTCCAGGAATTTATTAATTCCTTGAGTAGACTAAACCTTAAAAAAGCATGAGTGATGCTGATGTTCCCGGACCATAAATAGCTCGGGAGATGTCAAGGGGATGTGAACAGCAGACTCTGCCCATTTGCATCAGTCTGCAGGACCTGCTCTGAAGCACGAGGTTCGACTCAGGCTGGCACAGTGC
>JAKJHU010002200.1:0-46044 GCA_022316685.1 Progne subis subis | reverse complement strand
GATGAGGATGAGGATGAGGATGAGGATGAGGATGAGGATGAGGATGAGGATGAGGATGAGGATGAGGATGAGGATGAGGATGAGGATGAGGATGAGGATGAGGCAGGGCCCAGCAGGAGGGATGGGAGGAGAAGCGGGAGCGGGCAGAGCGTGGCAGAAAGGAGCCGATAGCATCTCCTCCCCGGCTGGCGTTCTCCTGCCGGATTTAGGGAGGAGGATCTCGGATTTCGCTCCCCGCTCGGCAGCGGCTGACAGCAGCAGATTAAAGGAGCTGAGCCGGGGCCGGGCTGGAGGCTCCAACCTCGCTTCCATCCGGGAAAAGGGGATTTGGGACGTGAAGGGGAGCGGGGAGAGCGGGCAGCACCACGCGGGGCCGCCTCCAGCCGCTCCATCCCTCTTTTCCCTCTCATTTTTCCCCTCCGGAGGAGCGGGAAGCGGCCGCTCTTTGTGCGGGCTGACGGCGCAGGTTTTGTTTTCTCTCCCCGAGCCCATCCCGGTTTCTCTCCCCACCAGCGATAATTCCCCGGAATTTGCATTTAATGATAAGGCTGGGGTTGGATGTCGGGGGAGAGATGTCACAGCGGCGGCTCGGCAGCGGCAGCAGGGGAAAAGGGGACGGAGGAAGGGGCGGGACAGGAATCCAGGTGGCAGCGCCATGGGATTGTCACCCGCGGCCGAACTGGTGTCACATCCCCGCCCCAGCGCCGGCAGGAGCGAGGCAGGGCTCATCATTAATGACTGATCCTTAATTAGGCTGTCCTGGCCAGCGCCAGCGTCCCTGGGCATCCTCGGCTCCGAGGGTGGGAACAAGAATTCCCTCCTCCAGCTCAGGGAGCAGGGAAATGATTCCAGGGCCGCGGGGGCAGCTCGGGTTCCGTGGATTTGTTCTGCCCGATCCCAAAACGCTGCCGGTGGCGGACGTGGAGAAGGCGCGGACCCGCAAAAACGGGGATGGGGAAGCGCAGAGCCCAGGGAAGGGTTTGTGTCGGGGTTTTTTTGTCGTCTTTGCTTCTCTTAGAGCCGGGATTTTAGGGATTTGCACCCCCAAAAAACTCCTCCGTGGGAAGCAGCGGCGTTCGGAGACAGAACAAAACCCCCCGGAACGCGGGCTGGGAGCGCCGGGGGAAGGCTCACACCCGAAATGTTGGGAAAGGAGCCCGAATTTCGCCTGGCAGCCCCCCGGGCCTGGCAGCAGCCGGATGTTCCCATTGTCCTGGAGAATCCCGGTCCTCATCACGGAATTCCAGAGATCCCAGCTGCACTGGGAGTATCCCAATCCCCAACATAGAATTCCAGAGGTCTCCGTTTCACTGGGAGTATCCCAATCCCCAATATAGAATTCCAGAGGTCCTCGTTTCACTGGGAGTATCCCGGTCTTCATCATGGAATTCCAGAGACCCCAGCTGCACTGGGAGCATCCCAATCCCCAATATGGAATTCCAGAGGTCCTCGTTTCACTGGGAGTATCCCAATCCCCAGTATGGAATTCCAGAGGTCCTCGTTTCACTGGGAGTATCCCAATCCCCAGTATGGAATTCCAGAGGTCCTCGTTTCACTGGGAGTATCCCAATCCCCAGTATGGAATTCCAGAGGTCCTCGTTTCACTGGGAGTATCCCAATCCCCAGTATGGAATTCCAGAGGTCCTCGTTTCACTGGGAGTATCCCCATCCCCAGTATGGAATTCCAGAGGTCCCCGTTTCGCTGGGAGTATCCCGGTCTTCATCATGGAATTCCAGAAGCCCCCACTGCCCTGGGAACATCCCAATCCCCATCATGGAATTCCAGCTGCCCTGGAGCCTCCCGCTCCCCCCCAGGATTCCGGGCCCGGGATGGGCTCAGGGCTCCGAGGCCCCGCGGCGCAGCTCGGGAGTCGTGGAGCTGCTGGAGCAGCACCTGTGGTGCAATTCCCGCTCCAGCCGCGATTCCTGGCGAGCTCCCGGCCGCTGGAATTCCCATCCCGCTTCCCAAGGCTCCCAGGAGCAGCAGAGGGGGCTCAGCCCTGGACCTGCAGGAGATGCTCCTGTCCGTGGTTCCAGAGCAGATCTGGGGTCCTGGGAGGCTCCGGGGCTCCTTTAACCCCTCCCAGACCCGTGACAGCTCCTCCTTTCCCGGTGGAACCAGTCTGATTCTCCAGCAAACCGGGATTTTGGGGGCTCCGTTCGCCCCCACCCAATGTCTGCATATGCTTTAACTCTTCCCAAACCTGTGACCTTCCCCTAGGAGATGTTCCTCCACCACTGAAACCAGTCTGATTCTCCATCAAACTGGAATTTTGGGGGCTCCTTTCACAGCCCACAGGGGTCTGGAGATCCTTTAACCCCTCCCAGCCCTGTGACATTTCCTCCTCTACCACTGAAACCAGCCTGACTCCATCAAACCCGGATTTTGGGGGGGCTCCTTTCATCCCCCCAGGGTCTGGGGGTCATTTAACCCCTCCCAACCCTGTGCCATTTCCTCCATTACCACTGAAACCAGCCTGACTCCATCAAACTGGAATTTTGGGGGGCTCCTTAGTCTGACTCTCCCGCGGATTTTGGGGTTGTCCTTTCATCCCCCGAGGGTCTGGGGGTCATTTAACCCCTCCCAGCCCTGTGCCATTTCCTCCTCTCCCACTGAAACCAGCCTGACTCCATCAAACCCAGATTTTGGGGAGTGGTGGGTGGGTGCTCCCCGAGCTCCGGATATCCTTTAACCCCTTCCCAACTCCCTCCCGACCCCTCCCACACCAGCACGACCCCCGTGCCCTCCCACCCACCCACCCCGGGGCTCCCCGAACGCTCCCTTCCCCTCCCGGGCCGCCCAGCGAGGCGGGGACAGCGCGGGGGGAGCCCTGGGTGGCCCCGAAACCCCCCCGAACCATCCCCGGCCGGGGTCCTGCGGGGCCGGGCGGAGCAGCAGCTCCTGCGGGTGACAGGTTTATGCGAGATGAGTTATATAAAGCCCGGCCGAGCCCGAGTCAGCCGTGATGAGGCGCTGGTGAAATCTTGCGCCGATCTGTGTCAGCGCCCTAATCGCGGGCGACAGCCGGGCTCTGCGGCTGCTCGCCGATGATAATATTAATGTCAGGAAGCATCAAGCGCACGACGCGCCTTTCAAAGCGGGGATTACGCTCCTCGCCGGCGAAAAGGAAACAGCGCTAATCTTCCCTGCCGCAGCGCCGGGGGCCGCAGGGAGCGGCTGCGGGGTGCGGGGGTGGAGGGGAGCGGGGTGCGGGAGCCTGGAGGGGTGTGAGCGGCCTGATCCTGCTCCGGAGCCTCGGCTGGAGTGTGCCACCCCATCCCTTGATCCCGCATTCCCTGGCTGGAGTGTGCCACCCCATCCCTTGATCCCGCATTCCCAGGCTGGAGTGTGCCACCCCATCCCTTGATCCCGCATTCCCAGGCTGGAGTGTGCTGCCCCATCCCTTGATCCCGCATTCCCAGGCTGGAGTGTGCCACCCCATCCCTTGATCCCGCATTCCCAGGCTGGAGTGTGCCGCCCCATCCCTTGATCCCGCATTCCCTGTGTGGGGTGTGAGAGCCCTGATCCTGCTCCAGAGCCCTGGTTGGAGTGTGCCACCCCATCCCTTGATCCCACATTCCTTGTCCTGTGTGAACACCGTAATCCTGCTCCAAACCCCATCTCCATCTCATTTTCCCCCATTCCTTGATCCCACATTCCCTGGCTGGAGTGTGCCACCCCGTCCCTTGATCCTGCATTCCCTGTCCTGTGTGAGTGCCCTGATCCTGCTCCAGGCCTCATCAATAATTTGTGTGTCACCCCATCCCTTGATCGCACATTCCCTGTCCTGTGTGAACACCCTAATCCTGCTCCAAACCCCATCTCCATCTCGTTTTCCCCATTCCTTGATCCCACATCCCCTGTGTGCAGTTTGAACATCTTAATCCCATTCCCAACCCCATCCCCGGCTCCTTTTCCCCCATCCCTCGATCCCTGACCCCCTGTCCATGGTGTGAACACCCACAAACCTCTCCAAACCCCAGTACCAGTTTGTTTTTCCCCATCCCTCAATCCCACATCTCCTGTCCGTGGTGTGAACACCCTAACCCCACTCCCAACCCCATTCCCGGCTCATTTTTCCCCCCTCCCTCCATCCCCGATCCCCTCCCCGCAGGAGCAGGAGGGAGCCGGGGCCGAGCAGCGAATCCAGGCGCTCCCTTTGTGATTCCAGCAGCTTTTCCCGGTCTGCGGGTGCCGCTGCCGCTCCGGAATTGATTTGCAGGCATTCCTCTCTCCTCCGGGATGCGGGGCGAGGCCGGGATGTCAGGCAGCACGGACAAACAAACTCAGGGAGGCCGAGCACCCTCAGGGACGCCACAAAAACCCCCGGAGGATCCCGTTTTCCTTTCCTCTTCGCCCTTTTGGCGGCTGGCGAGGCTGGAGCAGGCTGGGGTGGCTTTGGGGTGGCGCAGCGTCCGTCTGTCTGTCCCTGAGGGTGACACCAAAGGGTGGCTGCAGACACCTGCAGTCCCCTGCCCCGGGACTCGGCTGGGAGCAGCTCCTCATCCCAAATCCCAGCTTGGAGACACCCAGGAGTTGGAGAGGAGTTAAAAACCCAGTGTGGGGGGTTCAGGCGGGTTTTGGAGTTTTCTGGGGCGTGGCAAAGTGGATTTTGGCGATTTTCCCCCGTTTTCCAAAGGAGACTGCTCCTGCACCTGCCCGGGAGGGTTTGTTTGAATCCATCTCCTCTCCTGCTTCGACCTTTGCTGGCCAAATCCCGGAATTCCCAATCCTGGCCCTTCTGTTGGATGCAGCAGGGACGGGGAACTCTGTGGAGCTGTTGGGATTGGGAGGATATGGAGTCACAGCGAGAGCGGTGGGAAAAACTGGAGCAGAGCCCCTCGAGGGCGATTGGGGATCGATATTCAGGAGCAGGGATCTGATCCCTTCCCAGGCTCTGCCCATCCCCACGGAGCACGAGGGGCTCCATCCATGGGGTTCCCAAATCCCAGGCCGGGCTGGATGGGGATGGAGCAGCCCAGGATAGAGGAAGGTTCCCAAATCCCAGGCCGGGCTGGACAGGGATGGAGCAGCCCAGGATAGAGGAAGGTTCCCAAATCCCAGGCCGGGCTGGACGGGGATGGAGCAGCCCGGGATAGAGGAAGGTTCCCAAATCCCAGGCCGGGCTGGACAGGGATGGAGCAGCCCGGGATAGAGGAAGGTTCCCAAACCCCAGGCCGGGCTGGACAGGGATGGAGCAGCCCGGGATAGAGGAAGGTTCCCAAATCCCAGGCCGGGCTGGACGGGGATGGAGCAGCCCGGGATAGAGGGAAGGGTTGGATTTTGGGTCCGTGCTGGGATCCCGTGGTTCTGTTCCTTGTTTTCCGTCCCAGGGCACGGGGCGAGGATGATGGGAACACAAATCCACGTCGGCACAGGGCCAGGAGAGCCCGGGCTGATTGGAAGCAGACGGGAGTCTGGGGTGTCCATGAGCTCGGAGTGATGGAAGAGCGGAGCTGTGAGTCAGCCAGGGAGTTTTTAACTGGATTACGGCTGATGCACAGGCTCATCCCGATACCGCCGCTCCCTCCCGAGCCCGTCCCGCCCCGCCGGGCTCCTCCATCCCAGCTCCAACGGGGTCAGAATTCCATCACCCGGAATTCACCCCGCTCCCTCCCCTGGGCGCTCCTCGCGCTCAAAATCTCAATTCCCGTTTTTCCCTGGGTCGAGTCTTCCCGGGAAAAGCCGGAGCTGGAGGGAAGCGGAGGCCGAGCCCTGCGGGATGCGGGGGAGAGCCCGGGATGTCGGGAGCTGCGGCTGCACTCCATCAATCCCGCGGAGACGATGGCTTTGCTTCATCTCCATTATTGCTTCCTTCTGCACAAACGCCGGGGCCGTGAATCATCTCCCGGCGGGGTCAGCACCATCGGGAGCTGTTCCATGGATCTCTCCCTTCCTCCCCACGGCTCAGGAAATCTGGGATCGGAGAGTTCGGAGCCCCAAAGTTCTGGAATTTGGTGCGATGAGCTCCATCCCCGTGCTCAGGGCAGCGCTGGGGTGAAACATCGGATCCGTCAGGCTCCGAATGTGCCGGGAAGGGCTGGGAGAGGAGGAGATCCAGGGAAAAGGCTCCGGCTCCAAACCGCTGCAGTTTCACTCCTTTAACGCCGGGAAATTTGTTTGTTTGTTTATTTGACCCCGGCAGGGTGAGGTTTGACCCCGGGCTGAGGGGCAGCAGGGAGCTGGAGCTCACGGATCTGCGCCGTCCTCTCCCAGACCCTCCTCTTCCTCCTCTTCTTCCTCCTCTTCCTTCCAACTGGCGTTCCCAAGGCCTGGACGAGCGGGCACATCCCGAGGGCGCCCGGGGCACGGGTTTTAATTAAAAATGGAAATGAAACCCGGTGTCGGCTCGGCTGGCAGGGCTGGAATTCAGACGTCAGTGTTCCTTCCCTGGCATGGAGCAGCTCCTTCCTCCTCCTCCTCCTCCTCCTGCCCTCCCCACGCCCGCAGGGATCCCCCAGCGCTCCCATCCCACCCTGGGGATCTTCCCACTGGGATCATCCCTGGATCCCATTCACTCCACGCTGGGAATTTTCCTGCCGGTGTCAGCCCAAGCCCTCATTAAGCGCCGCAATCCCCGCTGGAATAATTAATTATTCCTATTTATAACGAGCCCCTGCCCTTGGCAGAGCCCCGGCTGCTCCCGCGGCCGCTGACACCGAGTTATTTTTACCCCTCTTCCCCAGAGAGGTTTCGCTCCCGATTCCAGGCGTGGGATTTAAAGGGATAAATCTCCCGATCCTTCCGGCCGCTTCCCGGAGTTCCAGAGGATGAGAGGAAGAGGCTCCGTGGTTCCCTCAAACCCGGGAGCGGGTTTGGGCGTGGCAGGAGGACGTGGGGTTGCTAATCCGGACATCCCGGGTCGATCCTGTGCTGATCCCGGAGCCCCTCGAGGAATTCTGCCTATCGCTGTCACCCAGACACGGAGAAAAGTGGGAAATCCAGGCAAAATTCCCAAGGAAAAGGGTCTTGCTGGAAGCTGGGGATGCCCGAAGGAAAATCCCTTTTGGGGAGGATCTGCATTCAGATCAGTTCCTGATGCTGTGAATCCCCTTTTTTCCCTGGATTTCTGCTCCTGCCCAGGGTCAGGACACAGGGAATTGGTGCCAATCCTGAGGCACCAGCTCATGATTCCAGCTGGGAAACTCCCCACAGGGCTTTGGGGATCCGAGACTCCAGCTGGGAAAGTCCCCACTGGGCTTTGGGAATCCAAGATTCCAGCTGGGAATCACCTCTCTGTGCAGGGACAGAAAGGAAAACAACCCAGCTTTTATGGGAATGTAAATCCAGGGAATCTCAGCAGGGAGAGTTTCAGCATCCCATGGGATGCTGGCGGGATCTGCTTGGACAAAACCTCCCTTAATTAACTTTATTAGCACATTTATCCTTCCAGAACATTCCCGATCATCCCTGGGGACCTTCCCGCTTTCCAGAACCATCACATCCCTGTTCCCTGCCCTTGGATGCAGTCCGGGTGCAGCTCAGGGCGTTTATTTTGACTAAAAACCTCCGCTGGTGACGCTGGGCTGGATCCAGGCTGGGAATGTCTCCTTCCCTCACCCCTGAGCCGCTGTGGGGCTGGGATCATTCCCGGCAGGATCATTCCCGGCAGGATCATTCCCGAGGCAGGCCGAGCCATCTGGATGGGCCGGGCCCTTCTGCCGCGGCGCGGGGGTTGTTAACGCGCAGCATATGCTCGCCTGGAAATTAATAATAATTTTCGGCTCTCACCAGCTGCCGGTAATTGGCTCCCCCTCGGCGGAGAGAGCCGGGAGCAGCGGGGTGGAAATTCCCGACATTTCCCAGCTCCGCGGAGACAGGATCCCGGGAAAGGTGAGGGTGGGTCTGTGCGCCCTGGGCACACACGGGCACGGGGATCCCCTCGGGAAAGCCGGGAAGGGAGCGAATCCATCCCGGAGCGAGCCTGGATGGGGAATGAGGCATCACCGGGATAGGAAGAGGCTTTAAATCCCACCTCAATCCATCCTGGAGTGCACCTGGATGGGGAATGAGGCATCACTGGGATGGTTTAGGTGGGAAGAGGCTTTAAATCCCACCTCATTCCAACCAGGAGCGAGCCTGGATGGGGAATGAGGCATCACTGGGATGGGTTTAAATCCCATGAGTTTAAATCCCATCGCATTCCAGCCAGGAGGGTGGGGACACATTCCATGATCCCAGGTTATCCCAGCCTGGCCTTGGGCACTGCCAGGGATCCAGGGGCAGCCACAGCTCCTCTGGGAATTCCAGCCCAGCCCCTCACCACTCTCCCAGCCAGGAATTCCTTCCCAAAATCCCGTCCATCCCTGCCCTCTGACAGTGGAAGCCATTCCCTGTGTCCGGCTCTCCAGCAAATCCTGGTGTCCAGAGCTGTTCCTGCAGCACCCAGAGGGATGGAAAACAGAATCCTGGAATGGTCTGGGTTGGAGAGGGACCTTGGGGATCAGCCAGTTCCAGCTCCAACATCTTCCACTATCCCAGATTATCCCATCCTGGCCTTGGACAATTCCAGGGATCCAGGGGCAGCCACAGCTCCTCTGGGAATTCCAGCCCAGCCTCTCATCACCCTTCCAGCCAGGAATTCCTTCCCAAGATCCCATCCCACTGTGCCCTCTGGCAGTGGGAAGCCATTCCCTGTGTCCTGGCGCTCCAGGCCCTCCTGCCCAGCCAGAATTCCCGGATTCCAGGGCTGTTCCTGCAGCACCCAGAGAGGGGTGGGAAAACAAAACCCTGGAATGGTTTGGGTTGGAAGGAGCTTAAATCCCATCCACTTCCAACCCCGACACCTCCCTCATCCCAGGGTGCTCCACCCTGGCCCTGGACACTTCCAGGCATCCAGGGGCAGTTTATCTGGGAATTCAGGGCCTCTCCAAGCTGCAGAGTTCCCGGCGTTCGCACCGGCGCCGAGGGTGGGATTGTGAATCCTCCGGCTGCAGGCTCAGCACGGGCAGGTGGGTGTCGGGAGCCTGGTGAGGGATATTTATATTTCCTGACAAAATCCGCCCGCGGAGCAGCTCCGGGAAACGCACGGAGCATTATTTTGGTCCAAACACCGCGGATTAAGGCGAAGGAACGCGTGGAACATCCACTTCCATGGAGACTCGGGAGAGATGAGGGCTTGGAAGAATCCCGGGATTCGAGCCAGGCTTTTAAACGCATCCTGCCCCGAGATGGGGGGAGCAGGGAGGGACGGGCAGGGGCTGGAATTCGGGATTCCAGCGCATCCTCCGGGTGATCCTGCTAATGGGATCCCCGTAATTAATTAATTAACCAACGGAGCGTTGGGTGCTCGATCCTGAAGAGCTCCCGTGTTTTCCCAGGCTCCAGCCAGGGTTGTCCTTACAGAGGACAGCAAAAATTCCCTGCTGGAATTTGGGGAGGGATCTGGGGGCTCCCATGAACGCCCAGCCCAGCGAGGCTGCAGGAATCCGCACAAAACGAGGACCTGGCAGCAAAATCCCATAAAAGCAGCCATTCCCTGGAGCAGAACCAGCTGGGAATGGCCTTTCCAGAAGATTTTCCACACCCTTGGAATGACCCCTCCTCGTGCCCTCCCGTCCCCAGCAGCAAATCCGGCCGCTCCTTTGATCCAGGTGTTCCCTTCTCCGCTCTCCTCTCCCATCCCATGGGATCTCACATCGGGGTCTCATCCCAGTCCCTCAATCTGCACGGATTCTCCCCAGACTTCCCCTGCATCCCTCAGCAGGGAATTTGGTGCTGTGGGATTTGGGATGTGCCCCTTGCAGCAGCAGCTGTGGGGGGTTTTGTTTGTTTGTTTGTTTTTCTTCCCAAAAAAGCCATAATTATAAATATTCCCAGATATTCATATGAGCGGGAATGAAAGGGAAGACAGAGGGCTGGGATTAATCCAAGAATTTGGGCCCAGCATGAGCAGGGATCAGGGATGCTCCAGGCTGGGATCAGACTGGGAATTCGCTCCCAGCACAGGGATCAGGGATGCTCCGGGCTGGGATCAGACTGGGAATTCGCTCCCAGCACAGGGTCAGGGATTCTCTGGGCTGGGTTCGGACTGGGAATTCGCTCCCAGCACAGGGTCAGGGATGCTCCGGGCTGGGATCAGACTGGGAATTCGCTCCCAGCACAGGGTCAGGGATGCTCTGGGCTGGAATCAGACTGGGAATTTGCTCCAAGCACAGAATCAGGGATTCTCTGGGCTGGGATCAGACTGGGAATTTGTTCCCAGAACAGGGAAAGATCAGAGATGCTCCAGGTTGGGATCAGTGTGGGAATTCACTCCCAGCACAGGGTCAGAGATGCTCTGGGCTGGGATCAGACTGGGAATTCGCTCCCAGCACAGGGTCAGGGATGCTCCGGGCTGGGATCGGACTGGGAATTCACTCCCAGCACGGGCAGAGGTCAGGGATGCTCCGGGCTGGCCGAGCTGCCCGGGATCGATGCCCAGCCGTCCCCCCGGCCGATCCGTGGGCAGCAGAGGCCACGGGATCAATGCGGGGTGAAGGAATTACGGCTGCGGACGCGCGGCTTTTACGGCTTCCTTCCCAACAAAGTCCGGCTTTATGGACTCCCGGCAATTGCCAATTAACTCTGCTGCAGCCCAGGGCAGGGAAGGGCCCAGCTCCTTCAGGCCGGCCGTGAATCTGCTTTTTTCCCCAGCTCTGGAATGCTGGAATCCCCAGGGATGGCCAGTTTGGGAACCCTCGAGCCACCAATAGGGCGAGGAAAAGCAGGATGGGCGGATTTGGGAGTTCTTCCCTCCGCTCCGCCACCTCCGCCTTCCCCTCTGCTCCCATTCACCCCGCATCCCAGAGCTCCGGGAGCGAGACAGGCGGAGAGAATCCAGACCTTCCCAATTAAGCAATTTCTCCTGAATGAAGGGCCCTGCTCCTGCCGGCTCCGGGAATGGGATTTCCATCAATCCCGGCCTGATGAGCTCCTTGTCACTTAGCACCTCTAATGCTCGTCCCTAATGCCGTTAGGGGCTCCTTGGCACGGCCCTAATGCAGTTTCCAGCTCCTGCTGGCGCCTGGGATTCGGCCGGAGCGGGAGAGCGAGCGCATCCCTAATCCGAGGAGACAGTAATGGGAAAACGAGCTGCCTCGGCCAGGGAGCCGCAGGAAGAACGGGAGCGGCGTCTCCGGGCCGTGGGAAGCGTCCCCATCCCGGTTTTCAGCGGGGTGGTTCCTTGTTTTTCCCCTGTGGTGGGGATTCCTGCATCCCTCTTTCCTGACCGTAGGATTGGGAAGTTTGGGAATTGTCTCCATGTTTTTATAGTGTCATTCCCAGCCGTCCTCATTCCCTGGCTCCCCACAGGATTGGGAAGTTTGGGAATTGTCTCCATGTTTTTATAGCAATATTCCCAGTGATCCCTCATTCCCTGGCTCCCCACAGGATTGGGAAGTTTGGGAATTGTCTCCATGTTTTTATAGCAATATTCCCAGCCGTCCTCATTCCCTGGCTCCCCACAGGATTGGGAAGTTTGGGAAATGTTCCCATGTTTTTATAGTGTCATTCCCAGCCATCCCTCATTCCCTGGCTCCCCACAGGATTGGGAAGTTTGGGAATTGTTTCCATTCCTTTGGTTAAGGAAGGAAAACCGACAGAAGCCGGGCTGGAGGAGGGAGGGCTGTGTTAGCACCGATTAATAATGAACAACCCCCTAATGAGCATTAATTAATTAATAACAACGTGTGCTCAAGCCATCGATTCCCGATGAACGGCACCGCGCTGCCAGGAGCGCCCAGCTCGGGAATTCTCCAGGATTTCCCCGGCTCTGGAGATGGGAACGGATGGGAATCATCCCATTTTTCCATAGGGATGGGACTGGAAAAGGATGGGAATCATCTCCCATCCCTCAGCACATCCCAAACCCCTCCAGCTCTGCCTTACTCCATGATTTTCCTCTGTCCCACATGGAAAATTCTGCTGGAAACTTTTTTTTTTTTTTTTTTCCTCCTTTATTTTGGACCACCTTTAGATGTTTTCCCCTGCGTGATCCCACCTGGAGCAGGATCCCATCTGCTCATCCCATTCCCCTCAACCCCTCCCGGGAGGCAGCGATGGATGCGGAGTTTAATCAGCGTCTCTTAACGAAAGCTCTTAATTAGCCTCGTTAAAAACCCGCCCGTTGGATCCGCAAGCAGTCCCGGAAATGAACTGGAGCACCTGAGCGCCGCCTCCGATCGGAGAGGCTGTAAATAATTCATGGAATGCCGGCGCTTTCCATGGAAAAGCGGGTGGGATGGGGAGGAACCGGAGACGCCGGGGTCGCCCCGGGGTGGGGATGGGCACCCACGGATCCAGGGAAATTCCACGGGGAATTGGGATGAAGGGGAGGGATGTCCCCCAGGAAAGGCTGGAGGTGGTTGGGAAGAGGAGGAAGATGAGGAGGAAAAGGGGAAGGGAAAAGGGAAAGGAAGAGGGAAAAGGAAAAGGAGGAGAAGGAAAAGGGAAAGGAAAAGGACCCAGAGGCTGTGTACTGGTTCGTACTGGGAGGACTGGAGCCAGCCGTGAAAATTTCCATGGAAATGAAGTCCAGTTTTCCATCTGGAATTCAGAGGGGCCGGAGAGGGGAGTCATAAAGAGAATTAAAAACAAAAGTGTGGCCGGAACAGCCGGAATTTGTGGCTTTGCTGAGCAAGGAGCAGGAGGGGCCTTCGGGCAGGGAAGGACCCGGCCCTGGCGTGGCACTGGAACGCACTGGGAGCACTGGGAGCTGTGGGTGGGCACGGGAGGTGTCAGGGGTGGGATCTGAATCCCTGGAATCAGCATCGTCCATCCCACGGGGTGGGATCTGAATCCTGGGGGATTTGGGATGTCCATCCCTGGGAATGAGCATTGTCCGTCCCATGATCTGGGCTCTCCGATCCCTGTGGGATTCGGGATGTCCATCCATGTGGGATTTGGGATGTCCATCCCTGTGGGATTTGGGATGTCCATCCCTGTGGGATTTGGGATGTCCATCCTGGCAGATTTGGGATGTCCATCCATGTGGGATTTGGGATGTCCATCCCTGTGGGATTTGGGATGTCCATCCTGGCAGATTCGGGATGTCCATCCCTGGAGAAGCGCATCCAGCTCAGCACCCCAGGCCCATTCCCGCTCCGGCCGCCTCTGGAAATCCATCCCGGCGGGACGAGCGGGGCAGAGCCGCTGCTCCGCGGCCGGAGCGGGCGAGGAGCGGGCGAGGAGCGGGCGAGGAGCCGGGTTTGGGCTCCGGGAGCTGCGGCTGCCCGGGCCCGGCCGCTCCGGTGGGCTCGCACTGCCCTCCAGTGGGCGCATCCCGCTCCCAGCGCTTCCAGCTGCCCCCTGCCACCTCCAGCTGTCCCCTGCCACCCCACGTGTCCCCTGCCACCCTCACGTGTCCCCTGCCACCCCACGTGTCCCCTGCCACCCCCCAGCTGTGCCGCACCGCTGCCCAGATGTGTCCCAGTGCGGGGGTCTCAGCTCTGCCGGGGACAAAGTAAAATCCAGCCGGGGGATTTGGGGGTCTCCTCCTGTCCCCCCGCTCACTGCAGGTTCCTCTTCTTGGCCACCTTGAGGGCCACGTTGTCGTAGTCGCAGCGGCCCAGCCACTCCTTGCCCTGCAGCAGGAAGCGCCTTTTGGGGACGGCGTAGTCATCGCGCTGGGCGTCGTAGGGACACCCGAGCCCGGGGGGCTCCTCGGGGGCCGCCTGCAGCCTCCACGCCTCCCCCTTCACCTCCTCGGGCTCGTCGTACAGCGACAGCGCCGACAGACCCTCGGGCTCGTCGTAGATGTGCTCGGGTTTGGGCGCCGTGGGGCGGCCGGGGGGCCGCTGACCCCCTCCGGCATCCCTGGGGACGGTGGGCGGCTCGGGGAGCCCCTCCTGGGGACAGCCCGGCTGCCGGCCCAGGAAGGACTTGGCGATGGCGTCGAAGGGGACGGCGTACTCGCTCTCCACCTCGGCGCCCTCCGGCCTCCGGCGCCGCTCGGGCGCGTTCCCTCGGCGCAGGGAATCGCGGGGCTCGGCGTAGGGAAAATCCGCGCCCCGCGGCGGCCCCGAGGGCTCCCCGGCCCCGGGGGGCATCGCCGGCTTGGCCTTGGGCCCTTTGCCCTCGCCGGGGACGCCCGTGGGCTCCGGCCCCCGAGCCCCGCGGCCTCGCTGCGCCTCGATGGCCGCCTCGATGGCCTGGAAGATCTCGTTGCCTTGCCTGGTGTCGAACTCGAAGTTTCCCTCTCCGGACGCGCAGCGCCGGCCGGCCTCGAAGGAGAAGGTCACCTGAGGAGGGCAGGGGTCGGTCCCCGTGCGGCGGCCGCGCCCGGCCCGGCTCTCCGCGCGGCACCCACCTTGTCGCGGCCGAAGCGGCGCAGGAAGCGGTAGGGCCAGCGCAGCAGCAGCTCCTGGCTCTGCGGGTGCCGCAGCTCCAGAGCCTCCGAGCCCGCGCGGAGGACGCAGCGGCCACCCAGGCGGCAGCGCTGCGACGACGGCGTCGCCCGCACCGTCACCTCGAACGTCTGCTCCGGGCCGGCTGGGGATGGACGGGGCGTTGGACACGTGTCACACACCGCAGAGGGGTCAGAGTGACCGCCCCAGGCCAGGACAACCTGCTCCGGGCCAGCTGGGATGGACAGGGAGGACACTGGACACTTGTCCCACCCTGGAGAAGGGCTGTGAGTGACCCTCTCCAGACCAGATCAACCTGCTCCGGGCCAGCTGGGATGGACGGGATGTTGGACACGTGTCACACACTGTTACCCTGGTTTTTCTGAGTTTTTTAAAGGCCTTTTTGAATTTCATAAATGGAGTCAGATCTTTTAGTTACTGTACAATATTAGAGCAGTTTTCTACCTTTTCCCACAGATGTAACATAAATCCTTTGTTTTTCATTCCCTGTCCTTTGCATATTTCTAATCTGAAAACAACTGTAACTGACATTGGTCTGGCCACTGAGGCTGAGGGGTGGAAACCCCAAAAAGCCAATCTCCTGCTAGACCCAGAAATGGATAAAAAGTAAAGAATAAACAAAGGGGTCTCTTCTCTTGGCTCTCTCGGCTGTGAGCTGGATCAGAAGGACCTCTGTGAAAATCTCTTGTCTGCGTGTGACTGCTGTGTGTGTCTCGGTGACAACACACCGCAGAGGGGTCAGAGTGACCGCCCCAGGCCAGGACAGCCTGCTCCGGGCCAGATGGGATGGACAGGGTGGACACTGGACACTTGTCCCACCCTGGAGAAGGGCTGTGAGTGACCCCCTCCAGACCAGATCAGCCTGCTCCGGGCCAGCTGGGATGGACACAGCACTGGACACGTGTCCAATGCCCCGTTGGATGCCAGCTGGGATGGATGGGATGTTGGACAGGTGTCCCACACTGCAGAGGGGTCAGAGTGACAGCCCAGGCCACAGACCCGGACGTGGTGGACACTGGACACCTGTCCCAGCCTGGAGAAGGGCCGTGGATGAATCCCTCCAGCCCAGCCCAGCCTGCTCCAGGCCAGCTGGGATGGACACAGCACTGGACACGTGTCCCACCCCGCCGTGGATGACCCCTGCAGCCCGGCCGGCAGTGTCCGGCCGACAAGGGCTGCCCAGCTCCGATAGCACGGCCCAGCCCGCCCCACAAACCGCGGCAGGAAGAGGTTTCCTGGGGAGGAGATTTCCCCGCCCGGCCCCGCTCCTACCTCTGCCCTGAGAGCTGTACAGGGAATTTTCCTCCATGGAGATCTCGCCCTCCCTCGTGGTGCTCTCCTTGGCCGCTCCCGGCTCCTCCCGGCTCCTCTGCTCCGGCGGGAAGAGCGGCAGGTGAGGTGTCCCATTGATCCAAATGGATCCCACCCACCCCAGGGGATCCAAATGGATCCCATCTATCCCAGCAGATCCCATGGATCCCAGGGGATCCCACCCACCCCAGGGGATCCAAATGGATCCCATCTATCCCAGCAGATCCCATGGATCCCAGGGGATCCCACCCACCCCAGGGGATCCAAATGGATCCCATCTATCCCAGCAGATCCCATGGATCCCAGGGGATCCCACCCACCCCAGGGGATCGCATTGATCCAAATGGATCCCATCCACCTCAGCGGATCCCATCAATCCTAGTGAATCCCACCGATCCCAGTGGATCTCACTGACCCCAGCAGATCCCACCCATCCCAGCGGATTCCACCCATCCCAGTGGATCCCACCCATCCCAGCAGATCCCATCGATCCCAGAGGATCCAACACATCCCAGTGGATCCCACCCATCCTAGAGAATCCCACACATCCCAGCAGATCCCATCAATCGCAGTGGATCCCATTCATCCTAGAGAATCCCACACATCTCAGCAGATCCCATCGATCCCAGTGGAGTGGATCCCATCTATCCTAGAGAATCCCACCCATCCCAGCAGATCCCATCGATCCCAGAGGATCCCACCCATCCCAGAGGATCCCATCCATCCTAGAGAATCCCACCCATCCCAGCAGATCCCATCCATCCTAGAGAATCTCAGCAGATCCCATCGATCCCAGGGGATCTCACCCATCCCAGCAGATCCCATCGATCCCATCGGATCCCAGTGGATCCCAGTGGGTCCCATCCATCCTAGAGAATCCCACACATCCCAGCGGATCCCATCGATCCCAGCGGATCCCAGCGGATCCCAGCGGATCCCGCCCACCCCGCCGTTCCCGAGCCCTCATCCCGGCGCGTTACCGGGAACGCCAGCTCGCACAGCCGCCGGATCCATTCGGCCGCCTGGGCGCCGTCGGCGGCCAGCAGGAAGCGGCGCTCCGTGGTCTCCAGCAGGAAGGGGACGGTGTCCCTGGGACAGGCCGCGGCGTCGCCCAGCGCCTCGGCCACGTGGACGCAGTCGCTGAGCCGGACCAGGCGCCGGCCGCCCTCGGCCCTGCGCGGCCGCTCCGGGCCCTCCTGCAGCTCCAGGCGCGCCGTGGAGCAGGAGCTCTCGCGGTACAGCACGGCCCAGAACTTCTTCCATTTCTGCCGACGGGACAACCCGCGGGTTTGCCTTCCCGGGAGGATTCTGCCCTCCCCGGAGAGCTTTAATTTTCTAGGGGGTTTTACCTTCCCAGGTGAGTTTTACCTTCCCAGGTGAGTTTTACCTTCTCAGGAGTGTTTTACCTTCCCAGGTGAGTTTTACCTTCCCAGATGTGTTTTACCTTCTCAGGAGTGTTTTACCTTCCCAGGAGTGTTTTACCTTCCCAGGTGAGTTTTACCTTCTCAGGAGTGTTTTACCTTCCCAGGTGAGTTTTACCTTCCCAGGTGTTTTTACCTTCCCAGGAGGTTTTTGTCTTTCCAGGAATTTTTTTCATTTCCAGGAGTTTTTTACTTTTCCAGGAGTGTTTTACCTTCCCAGGAGGTTTCTTTACTTTTCCAGGTGTTTTTACCTTCAGGAATTTTCACCTTTCCAGGAGTGTTTTACCTTCCCAGGAGGTTTTCACCTTTCCAGGTGTTTTTACCTTTCCAGATGTTTATACCTTCCCAGGATTTTTTTTATTTTTTTTTTTTTTTACCTTCCCAGGAGCTTTTTCCTTCCCAGGAATCTTGACCTTCCCAGGAGTTTTTATCCCCTTGGGATCGTGCAGGAACCCAAGGCGGGACAAGGCTGCAAAGCCCTGCAGGGTTTTCCGACAGGCTGAAGGTTGGGGCTGACATAAATCATAGGGATTTTGAAAACCCCTGGATAAACATCCCTGACACTCCCCAGCAGCCCCCCAGCCTCACCCAACCCCATCCCCTGAAACCCTCGGACAACTTCCAGCTCCTCCTTCCTTCCATTTTCCCCCAAAAACCCGACTTCTGGTCTCTTCCAGCTCTGCCCCAGCAGCAGTTCCGGGCTCGGGGAGCGCGGGAGGCCCCAGGGCGGAGGGGAAGTGGGGGAAGGGGAAGTCGCCCCAAAACCGGCGCGTCCTCCCCGTCTGGGGGTGGGATTTGGGGGGGATCCCCTTTCCCGGGGTGGGATTTTTGGGATCCCTGCCATCCCCTGGGGATGGGCTCTGTGGGGAGGAAGAGGAGGGAGAGGAGCAGGAGAAGCCGCTCAGCTCCGTCCCCTCGGCAGCCACCGCACAACCCCGGCCTTCATCGGCGGAGGAAGACGCGCGCTTTGGGGACACAGCTGTCACCCTCCGGCTGGAACTGTCCCCAAATGCAGCTGTGAGGGTCACAGCTGTCACCCTCTGGCTGGAACTGTCCCCAAATGTGGCTGTGGGGTCACAGCTGTCACCCCCCCACTGGAACTGTCCCCAAATGTGGCTGTGGGAACACAGCTGTCACCCGGTGCAGCTCTGGGGGGGTCACATCTGTCACTCAATGTGACTCTGGAGGTGGCATCTGTCACCCCCCCCGGTTTTGGGGGTCACATCTGTCACCTCCTAACTCCTCAGAGCCTCTCTTGGGGGGTCTCTACAAAGTGTCCCCAGCCCCTCCTGTCCCCCCATGGTGGGTGAGGGACAGTTGAGCATCCAATGGATGGAATCACCCCATTCCCACGGGATTCACCCCATTCCCACGGGATTCACCCCATTCCCACAGGATTCACCCCCTCCAGGACCCCCCGAGCCCCCTGACCTTCCCGAAGGTTTGCTGGAGCTGCAGGTAAATCTCGCCCTGCTTCACCACCGCCTCCTCCATCCCGGTGTGTCCGGAGTGTCCCGAGTGTCCCGAGTGTCCCGAGTGTCCCTAGGGGTCCCACAGGGCCCTGTCCCCCTGCGGTGTCACCGGGGCTGGCTCAGCCGTGCCGCGCTCAGCTCGGGCTCTGTCGCTTCCTCTGCTCGTGGTGGCTTCCTGTGGGTCCCCACGCGGGGACACAGGGGTGTGGCACTGTCACACACAGGGGTGTGGCACTGCCAGGCACAGGGGCGTGACACTGCGGGACACAGGGGTGTGACACTGCTGGACACAGGGGTGTGACACTGTCACACACATCGGTGTGACACTGCCAGACACAGGGGTGTGGCACTGCTGGACACAGGGGTGTGACACTGTCACACACAAGGGTGTGGCACTGTCACACACAGGGGTATGGCACTGCCGGACACAGGGGTGTGACACTGCTGGACACAGGGGTGTGGCACTGCTGGACACAGGGGTGTGACACTGTCACACACAAGGGTGTGGCACTGTCACACACAGGGGTGTGGCACTGCCAGGCACAGGGGCGTGACACTGCGGGACACAGGGGTGTGACACTGCTGGACACAGGGGTGTGACACTGCTGGACACAGGGGTGTGGCCCTGTCACACACAGGGGTATGGCACTGCTGGACACAGGGGTGTGACACTGCTGGACACAGGGGTGTGGCACTGTCACACACAGGGGTGTGGCACTGCCAGACACAGGGGTGTGGCACTGCCGGATGCAGGGGTGTGACACTGTCACACACAGGGGTGTGGCACTGCCGGACACAGGGGTGTGACACTGCTGGACACAGGGGTGTGGCCCTGTCACACACAGGGGTATGGCACTGCTGGACACAGGGGTGTGACACTGCTGGACACAGGGGTGTGGCACTGTCACACACATCGGTGTGACACTGCCAGACACAGGGGTGTGGCACTGCTGGACACAGGGGTGTGACACTGTCACACACAAGGGTGTGGCACTGTCACACACAGGGGTATGGCACTGCCGGACACAGGGGTGTGACACTGCCGGACACAGGGGTGTGGCACTGTCACACACAGGGGTGTGGCACTGCCGGACACAGGGGTGTGGCACTGCTGGACACACCCGTGTGCCACCCTGTGGTGCTAATGGGCGCTGGGCAGGGCAGTGGATACTGTGCAGAACATTGGGAACTGGACACGAGGAACTGGGAATTGGGCCCTGGTACCGGACACTGGACACTGGGAAGGACACTGGACACTGGGCCCTTGTGCAGGACACTGGACACTGGGAAGGACACTGGACACTGGGCCCTCGTGCAGGCCACTGGTGGCACTGGGTATAGTGGTGTTATACTGGTGTCAGTTGTCACAGCGGTGACACCGAAGGCATTGGTGGCACTGAGGGCACCGGTGACATTGTGGTCACTGGTCATACTGGTGTCTGTGGTCACACTGGTGACACTGGTGTCACTGGGGGCACTGGTCATACTGGTGTCCGTGGTCACACCAGTGACACTGGGGGCACTGGGGGCATTGGGGCACTGGTGGCACTGGGGGCACTGGTCATACTGGTGTCCGTGGTCACATCGATGACGCTGGTGGCACTGGGTGTGTTGGTGCCAGTGCTCCCAGTGCTGTCCCCGCGCTGTCCCCGGGGTGCGCGGCCCCTTTAAGGCCGTGTCAACAAACCCCGCTCGCGCCCCTCCTTCCTCCCTCGCGCCGCGCCGCCGCCATGACGTCAGACGCAGCGCTCCGCGCGCGCACGGGGGCGTGGCCCGGGAGGGACGGGCGTGGCCTAACGCGGCTTCCGCACGGGGAGAGGCGTGGATTATTCATTAGGGGCGCGGCTTACCCCGCGCGGGGGGGGAGGGGCGTGTCCCGCTGGCGAGCGCAGGCGCGGGCGCCGGGGGGGCGCGTCCCGCGTGCGGCGCATGCGCGGTGCGGGCGGCGGCGCGGGGGGACGCGGTGGCGCCGGGCCCGGCGCAGGCGGGGGCGGAGGCGCGAGCGGAGCATGAATGGGGCAAGATGGCGGATCATGTGCAGGTGAGCTCCGGCCGCGGCGCGGGGCTCGCCCGGACACCCCCGCCGCGCTCCCGGCACGGCCGCGCCGCCCCCCCGCCCCGCGCGGCCGAGCCCCGCACGGCCAGGCCCGGCCAGGCCCGGCGCGGCCCAGGCGCGCAGGCCGCGCCGGCCGGGGTCGGTGGCGCTGCCGCTGCCGCGTCCCCGCGTCCCTCTGCGGCTCCCTCCGTGCGTCCCTCGCCCCCGGCTGCCGGCGGCTCCTCCCGGCCCCGTTGCGTGTCCGGCCCGTGTGGCCGCGGCGTGTCCCCGCACGGCGCTCTGCTCCCTCGGCCGCCGCTCGGGGTCCCGCCGCGGAAATCCCGGGGAGAAGCTCGCTCGGGTCCCGCTGTTCCCTTTGGAAGCAGCGGCCGGGTCCCCGCTGTCACCTCCCCCGGCCCTGCTCCTGTCACTTGGGGGCTTTGGGCATCCGCTCGCTGCTGCCGGACTTGGGAATCGCGGTCCTGAAGGGATCTTTGGGATTCCTGGCTGGGTTTGGGCTCCTTTTCCAGCCGTGCTCCATTCCTTTTCCAGCCGGGTTCTGTTCATTTTCCAGCCCTGTGAACACTCAGAGTTAGGGGAAGGTTTTTCCATGGATGTTTAAAGGGAATCCCAGACTGGAGAAGTTCATGGGGCGGGAGGCAGGAGGGGAATCGGGGATAGAGAGGATCCAGGTTGGAGTGGAGGGACAAAACCCCTGGGAAAGGCACCTAAAACCTTCAGGAAAGGAATAAACTCTTCTCAGTGGGCTCAAACCCCCCCAAAACCCTTTGAAGGGGTTCCTGAAGTTTCTCAAAGCGAACCAAAACACTCTGAGAGTGACCCCAAACCTTAGAAATTGACCCCAGGCCTTCTGAAAGGAACACCAAACCTTGTGAAATTGACCCCAGTACCCCTGAAATTGACCTAGAACCCTGTGAAAAGGAACTGAACCCTCTGAAGGAACCCTAAACACCCTGAAATAGACCCAAAACCTTCTGGAATGGACCCCAAACACTCAGAAAGGTCTCAGACCCCCTGAGGAGGCAGCAAAACCCCAAACCCAGGCACAACCCGGGGATTTCCCCCCAGATTTTGGTGGATAAAGCTCGAATAAAGTGGAATTCCTGGGAGTTCTTCATTATCCCTGGACCCCTGGAATAAATCAATCCCAGGAAACTCAGGGGTGAGCAGTTCATTAACAGCAGAGAGCCAGGAACGTCGTCGGGAATCGCGATCCCGAGGGAAAAGGGGAATTGCTGGATTATCAACCGGGATTTACGTGGGGAGAATCCCGATTTTCCCTCGGGGTTCGGCTCCAGATCCGAATTTTCCATGTTAAACCCGGGCTCGAGCGAGGTGGAAGTCGGAGCTCAGCGGAGTTAAAGTTTAACAGCAGAACTGTGGGAGATGTTCCACGGCTGGAAAAGGGATTTGGGCACCGGCAGCAGTTCCGGGAATTCCGGCGTGGAGCAAAAAAATCGCAGCTGGATGAGGTTTGGGAGGGTTTGGGGTGCTGGGAAAAGTGGGAGAGGCGAGGTTTGGTGGGATTTGGGGAAGAAATCCTTCCTTTATTCCAGGTTATCCCAACCTGGCCTTGGAAGCTTTCAGGGATCCAGAACTTCTCCGGGAATTCCTTCCCAAAATCCCATTTAAATCTCCCTTTTCCAGAGGAAGCCATTCCCTGTCCCTCCATCCCAATCCCTCTCCTGGAGCCCCTTTAGGCTCTGGAAGTGGCTCCAAGTTTTTCCCTGGAGTTTCCCTTTTTCCAGGAAAACATTCCCAGCAGTCCCAGAGGTGTTTTTATGGAATATTCGTTGGGAATGGATCCTGGTTTCACAGGAACAGGGATTTTGGGGATAAATCCCAGCTGGCAGCAGGGTTTAGGAAAGGTTTGGGAAGTTGGGAAAATCCCGCTGCTGCTTCCCAACAACGTTAGTTTGGTTGGCAAAAATTCCCAGAGGAACTTCTGGAATTGTGGTGGAGCCCAAAAAGATTTTCCATGGATTTTATTTGCTGTGATGAAGCCTGGATTCATTTTTTTATGGATTTTTCCGGATGTGCTGGAGCCCGAAAAGATTTTTTTAATGGATGTTTCCTGGAGTGGTGAAGCCCAAAAATAATTTGTATGGATTTTACCTGATGTGAAGAAGGCCCCAGAATTTTTTATGGATTATTCCTGGAGTGAAGAAGCCCCAAAAGATTTTTCCTGGATTTTCCCCGGAATGATGAAGCCCAAATCCATTTTTCCATGGATTTTTTCCCAGAGTGAAGAATTCCCCAACCTTTTTTTTAATGGATTTGTACCTGGAATGGTGATGCCCAAACCCGTTCTTTATGGATTCTACCTGGTTTTCATCCCGAAAAATCTAAAATTCTGGGAGTTAAGGACGATCCCTCCAGGTTTTGGTGGGAATTTTGCTGCTCTTGTGACCTTGCTTGGAATGAAAATTTTGGGATTTTCCAAGTTTTTTTTCTCCTTGGAACAGAAGAAAGTCATAAATCCCATTTTTTTTTTCCTCCTTTGGAAGAAGATTTTTCCCGGTTTTCCTTTTAATTCCACTCCTTGAAGTGTCTTCTGTGCTGCTGCCTTCAAGTGGGATGGAATTCCATGGGAATTTCCTGGGATAATGATGGCTGTTCCCTTTCCCTTGGATTTGGGAAATCTTGGAATGATTAAAAATGGTCCTTTCCGTGCTTTTTTTCTTGGCTGGAAGGAAATTTGGGATCCTGAGAGGTCCCAGGATATCCTAGAAGTCGAAATCTGGGATTCTGGGATGTCCTGGAGGGATTTAAAATCCACCTGGATGTGGAATTTTGGGAATTTTCAGTGCCTGCCTTGACGCTGCTTGGACTTGGATCTTGGAAATCTTTCCCAACTGAAATTCCAGGATTTCCAGGCTGCTGGGAATAGGGAAATCAGGGATCTGGTGCCTAAAAAGTCCAAATTCCTTGGGAAAGGAAGAGCAGGGAGAAGCCAGGGAGGCTCTGGATCCAATTCCAGCTTTTCCAGAGGTTTCACCGCCCAGGCTGGACCGGAAAACGAAATCCAAGAATTCCAGGTGGATTTTTTCCAAGATTTCAACCTCAATTATTGAGGAAAAAATTCTACCTGAAGTTAAAAAAAAAAAAAAAAAAAAAAGGGATTGAAGGCCATTCTGGGATCTTTTCCCTCTTTTGAGTTCATTCCCGCTGGGATTATGGGATGGAAGCACTTCCTATTCCCAGTTTTTGGGGGGTTTGGAGGTGGAATTGAGGATTCCAGGTTGGAATTCCAGTTCTTCCCACTGGCAGATGGAATTCCCAGATAAGAGAATTCCCAGAAAAAGCAACTTGCTCTCCTTATCTGGATCTCCCAGAGCTCCCTCCCAGAAATTCCAGTTCTTTTCTTGGATCCAGGAGCAGGAAGTGCTCATGGAACACCAGGAATTATCCCAATTCCAGTCTGGAATCAGCCTGGCAGGATGAAAGACATCCTGAAAATTCCATGGAATTCGGGATCAGCTGCTCTGGTTAATTAGGATCATGAAATTAGGGAGAAAATGCAGGAATTTGTTGGTGAGAATTCCCAAAAATTGGGGTTTTCATCCAAGTTAATTCTGTTGGGTCGCAGTTCTCGGGAATTTGGGAGGTTGTTTTTTGGTTTTTTTTTTTTTTCCCCTTGGATTTTTGTGCACGTTCAATTAAAAAATAAAAATGGAAACGATGGAGGGAAGCTCCTGAAATTATGGAAATTTGGTGGAAAATATGGAAGTTTGTGGAAATGATGGAGGAAAACCCCCCAGGTTTTGAGGGATTTGGGATTTCAGCTCAGAGCTGCTTTCCTGGGATTTGGGACTTTTTCTTTCTATTCCCTCATCCCACAACTCCCTCTGAACTTTATCCCGATAAATCCCGTGGGGGCAAAAAAAACCCCCAAAAATCAAGGATTGGCAGGGCAGGGATTTTAAAACCTGGGATTTAAATCCTGCTTGGATTTATTCCCAGCTGGATCCGCTCATGGAGAATTCGTTGTTTTTTCTGGGATTTTTTTTTTTTTCCCATGGGAATTCTGGGTTTAAATTCCTGTGGTGTTCCTGTGAGGTTGTTTTGCTTGAGGTTTTGGGGTGTTTTTTTGGGAATTGTGTCCCTGTTTTTCCCCATGGCTCCCAAGGAGTTAATTCCCAGGATCCATGGGAAGGCTGGCACGGATCAGGCACAAACAAGGGACTTCTGTCCCTGCCAGTGTCCCACAAATTCCGGGGCAGGAATTGTTTCCTTGGAAGTGGGAAGAGAACTGATTCCAGGGGAAAGCCTCATTCTGGCGTTCCTCCCAGAATTCCTGCAAAATTCCTGTGAAATTCTTGCAAAATTCCTGTGAAATCCTGCAAAATTCCTGCAAAATTCCTGCGAAATTCCTGCGAAATTCCTGTAAATTCCTGAAAAATTCCTGTAAAATTCCTGCGAAATTCCTGCGAAATTCCTGCGAAATTCCTGTGAATTCCTGCAAAATTCCTGTAAAATTCCTGTAAAAGTCCTGTGAAAGTCCTGCAAAAGTCCTGCAAAATTCCTGCAAAATTCCTGTAAAATTCCTGTGAAATTCCTGCAAAATTCCTGTGAAATTCCTGCAAAATTCCAGTGAAATTCTTGTAAAATCCTGTAAAAAACTCGGGGTTATTTTCCCAGAATTGTTGGAATTTCTGGGCTGTGGCTCCTCCGTGTCCTGCCCAGGTGGGAGCTGCTTCCCAGGAAAGGATTTGGGAAGGGAATGGAAGTGAAGCTGTGCCAGGGCAATGTTTTCCATGAGACGATTCCCAAAAACGCGGAATTGCCGCTCTGGAATGGGCTGAAAAAGAAGAGGATTATTCCAGGGGGAATGTTTCCCTGTTATCCTGGCAGCAGAGATCCCAAATTCCCGGTGGTTTTGGGCTGGAATTGCTCTGTAGGGAACGTTCCTGGATGGATCCTCTGCATCATCCCGAACAACCTCCCCCGAAAATAAATCCCACAGCCACTGTTTTCCTTGGAAAAGCCCCAAGTTTGGTCCTTCCCTTCCCAAAGCATTCCGGGATTCCATGAAATCCATTTTGGCGCCGTGCAGAGGGAACGTGAGCTGAGTTTGGGAGGAATTTACAGCCTGAAATTCGGGATTTGGGGAAGGAACTCCTGGCTGGGAGGGGCTGGAATTCCCAGATTTGCTGGGGCTGCCCCTGGATTCCCTGGGAGTGCCCAAGGCCGGGTTGGGATATCCTGGAATTGTGGAAAGTGTCCATGCCCATGGGAAGGGTTGGGAAAGGGATTTAAGGATCTTCCAAGCCGAAACAATCTGGGATTTCGTGGGAAAGGTGGAAATGAGAGGAATTCCCATGCAGGGAATTCTGTAAATCCAACAGGGGAAGGGAAGGGGGAAAGGAAAAGAAAGAGGGAAGGGAAGGAAAAAGGGAAAGGAAAGGTCACAGCAAGTTCAACCTTTGCGTACACAAGCACAATCAGTCACCTGCAATCCCTGCTGTCCCTCAATCCCGTTTTCCCGTGTTTTTCCCGTGTTTTCCCACGGGAGCAGAGCCTGGCCCAGCTGGAGAACCTGTGCAAGCAGCTCTATGAGACCACGGACACGGGCACGCGCCTGCAGGCCGAGAAGGCCCTGGTGGAGTTCACCAACAGCCCCGAGTGCCTGAGCAAGTGCCAGCTGCTCCTGGAGAGAGGCAGCGTGAGTACATCCCAAAAATCCCCCAGATCCCCCAAAACCCTGGAGTTCCAGGCTTGGAGAGAGGAATCGTGTTTGTCCCCTTGCTGTGGTGGGGTTCGTCCACAGCCCCGAGTGCCAGCTGCTCCTGGAGACAGGGAGTGTGGGTACATCCCAGAATCATGGATTTCTACATCCCAAAATCATGGATTTCTACATCCCAAAATCCTGGAGTTCCACATCCCAAAAATTCCTCCAAAATCCTGGGATTACACACCCCAAAACCCTGGAGTTCCAGGCTTGGAGAAAGGAATTGTGTTTGTCCCCTTGCTGTGGTGGGGTTCATCCACAGCCCCGAGTGCCAGCTGCTCCTGGAGACAGGGAGTGTGGGTACATCCCAAAATCATGTATTTCTACATCCCAAAATCCTGGAGTTCCACATCCCAAAAATTCCTCCAAAATCCTGGGATTACACACCCCAAAACCCTGGAATTCCAGGCTTGGATAAAGGAATTGTGATTATGCCCCTTCCCTGGTGGAGTTCACCAAGAGCCCCGAGTGCCAGCTGCTCCTGGGGAGAGGCAGCATGAGCACATTCCAAAATCATGGATTTCTACGTCCCAAACGTTCCCCAAAATCATGGAGTTCCACATCTCAAAAATTCCTCCAAAATCCTGGAATTACACACCCCAAAATCCTGGAGTTCCAGGCTTGGAGAAAGGAATTGTGTTTGTCCCCTTGCTGTGGTGGGGTTCATCCACAGCCCCGAGTGCCAGCTGCTCCTGGAGACAGGGAGTGTGGGTACATCCCAAAATCATGGATTTCTACATCCCAAAATCATGGAGTTCCACATCCCAAAAATTCCTCCAAAATCCTGAAATTACACACCCCCAAATCCTGGAGTTCCACATCCCAAACATTTCCCAGAAAGCACGGAGTTCCAGGCTTGGATAAAGGAATTAAAATGAGTGCATCCCCAAAATACCCCCGAATCCTGAAATTCCATCGTTTTTCATGGGATTTTTTTTGTCTTTTTCCCATTTTTTCCCAGTCCTCCTATTCCCAGTTACTGGCGGCCACCTGCCTTACCAAACTGGTGTCACGCACAAACAACCCCCTGCCGCTGGAGCAGCGCATCGACATCCGTGAGTCGGGATCCTGCCCGCCAAATCCTTGGCGTTTCTTGGGATTGTCTTGGGTGGGAGCTTCCCTGCATCCTGTGGGAATCCCGAGGGTGGGAATCTCGCCCTTGACCAGGTCTGTTCTGGGGTAAATCCCAATGTTTTCCTGGGTTTAAATCCAGCCCATTCCCAGGTTTATTCCAGGGCTAAATCCAGCCCTTTTCCAGGTCTAAATCCAACCTTTTCCCAGATCTATTGCAGGGTAAATCTAACCCTTTTCCAGGTCCATTCCAGGGTAAATCCAGTTTTTTTCCCAGGTCTATTCCAAGGCTATATCCAGCCCTTTTCCAGGTCTAAATCCGGTCTTTTCCCAGGTTTATTCCAGGGGTAAATCCAGCCCTTTCCCAGGTCCATTCCAGGGCTAAATCCAGCCCTTTTCCACGTCTATTCCAGGTCTAAATCCAACCTTTTCCCAGGTTAATCCAAGGTTCAGTCCAGCCCATTCCCAGATATAAATCCAGCCCATTCCCAGGTCCATTCCAGGGCAGATCCAATCTTTTCCCAGGTCCGTTCCAGGGCTACATCCAGCCCTTTTCCAGGTCTAAATCCAACCTTTTCCCAGGTTTATCCAAGGTTCAATCCAGCCCGTTCCCAGGTCTATTCCAGGGCAAATCCAACCCTTTTCCAGCATCTTAAATCCCCAAATCAAGCCCCAACCCTTTTCCCTTACTCCCGATTTCTTTCAACTTCTCCACATTCCTCCCCAAATCTCCATTTCCCCCCTCCCGCTCCCCACGGGGCCGGATTTTGTCTCCAGCTCGGCCTTTTCCGTGTTTTCCAGGGAATTATGTGCTGAACTACCTGGCCACGAGGCCGAAGCTGGCGACGTTCGTGACGCAGGCGCTGATCCAGCTCTACGCCAGGATCACCAAGCTGGGCTGGTTCGACTGCCAGAAGGACGAGTACGTCTTCAGGAACGTCATCAACGACGTCACCCGCTTCCTGCAGGTCAGATTCCCTCCTCAGAATTCCTGGGATTCGCCAAAATCCAGGAGTTTTCAGCTGGTGAAGGAGTTCAGGCTTTTCCATATTGGTGTTTTCAGTAGAGGCTTCTGAGGGGAAACAGCTCCTTAAAAATTCAGGGGGTTGTTTCTAGGAGCAGGGAATTGTTCTTGGGTGTTCCCAGTTTTGCTCCAGGTTCCTGCAGGTCAAATCCTCTCCTCAGAATTCCTGGGATTCGCCAAAATCCAGGAGTTTTCAGCTGGCATGGAGGAGTTCAGGCTCTTCCATATTGATGTTTTCAGTAGAGGCTTCAGAGGGGAAACAGCTCCTTAAAAATTCAGGGAATTATTTCTGGGAGCAGGGAATTGTTCTTGGGTGTTCCCAGTTTTGCTCCAGGTTCCTACAGGTCAGATCCTCTCCTCAGAATTCCTGGGATTCGCCAAAATCCAGGAGTTTTCAGCTGGTGAAGGAGTTCAGGCTCTTCCATATTGGTGTTTTCAGTAGAGGCTTCTGAGGGAAAACAGCTCCTTAAAAATTCAGGGGGTTGTTTCTAGGAGCAGGGAATTGTTCTTGGGTGTTCCCAGTTTTGCTCCAGGTTCCTGCAGGTCAAATCCTCTCCTCAGAATTCCTGGGATTCGCCAAACTCCAGGAGTTTTCAGCTGGCGTGGAGGAGTTCAGGCTTTTCCATATTGATGTTTTTCAGTAGGGGCTTCTGAGGGTGAAGAGCTTCTTAAAAATTCGGGGAATTATTTCTGGGAGCAGGGAATTGTTGCTGGATGCCCCCACCTTCCCACCAGGTTCCTACAGGTCAGATTCTCTCCTCAGAATTCCCGGGATTCGCCAAAATCCAGGAGTTTTCAGCTGTCATGAAGGAGTTCAGGCTTTTCCATATTGATGTTTTCAGTAGAGGCTTCAGAAGGGAAACAGCTCCTTAAAAATTCAGGGAATTATTTCTGGGAGCAGGGAATTGTTCCTGGATTCTCCCACCTTTAGGATCCATCTTTTCCAAGCTCAAACCCACCCCGTGGATATTCCTGGGATTTCTTTGAACGTCATTCTCTCAAACCAACCTCCCAAAAGCTCCTTGTTTTGTTTCATTTTGCTTTGTTTTTTTTTTAAAATAAGGATTAAACCTTTCTAGCCAAGAATTTTTCCAAGGGGAAAAAAAAAAAAAAAATGGAATTTTTCCAAAAAAAAAAGAAAAAAAGCTGTGCCTTTGCCTCCCCAGGACAGTGTAGAGCACTGCATCATAGGAGTGACAATCCTGTCCCAACTAACGAATGAAATTAATCAAGTAAGTGCTACAGCCTTCCTCAGTGAAGTAAGTGTCCAATTTTCTCATTCATATTGTTGTGTCCTGCCTTTTCCGGGGTTTTTTTTTTGGGAATTTCGCTGTCTGGGAGGTGTTTGAGGGGGGATTTTTGTGTGTTTTTTGGGGGTTGTTGTTGTTGTTTTTCACTCCCTGTTTGTGGTGAGGTGCTGAGAGCTCCTGTCTCGAGGGATTGTTTTGTTTCGTTGGCATCTTCCATCTTTTCCCATGTTTTGGTGTGGTTTTCTGGGATGAGAAAGTGGAAAAAAAAAAACAACAAGGATAAAGAATTATTTACTGAGGGTGGATGTGAGAATTTGTGCTGTCAGCACCCTCGTAGTGACCAGGGGAGGAAAATCCCAAAATTTTCCAGCTGTGCCCATTTTTGAGCAATCCTTTTCATCCAGAATGATGGTTTTTCCTTGGTTTTTCCTTGGTTTTTCCATGGTTTTCCATGATTTCCCTCTCAGCCAAGCTGATTTTGCTGCAGTCCTGAGGGGCACCAGGAGTGGAAAAATCTCTGATTTTTAGCTCTTCCTTCTAAGCCAGGGAGAAAAAAACCACAAATTTTTCCAACTGTGCCCATTTTTGAGCAATCCTTTTCATCCAGAATGACAGTCAGAATGAATTTCTGGGATAAAATTCCCAGAAATCCTGGATTCTCCAGGCCGTGTCCTTTTCACAGCCCCTGAGGCCTGAACAGGAGCCCCAGCTTTTCCAGGGGATTTAAAATCTCTCCAAGGCTGTTCTCTGGAATTCCCTCTGGAATTGCTGCTGGAATGTGGGATGAGCTGCTTTACCTGGTGCTATCCCAGTTTCCATGGTTTTTCCATGATTTTTTCCATAGTTTTTCCATTTTTTTTCCATGGCTTTCCCCTCAGCCTTTGCTGCAGTCCTGAGGGTCACAATTGTTGTGAAAGTCCCTGATTTTCCTTAAAATAAATTAAAATAATAAAAAAAAAAAGGTGGAAAAACATATTTTGATTTTTATGTCTGACTAAGTAACAAACTTTGGATTTTCCTGGAATGTTGCTTAATCCAGAGAAATCCTGGAGGGATTAAATTGGTGTCAGAGCTGGAAATGGAGGAGCCCAATTCATAGATTTCATCCGAGTTTATTGATTTAAGCCAAATTCACCAGTTTAAGCCCAGTGCACTGGTTTAATTGTGATGAAGAAGAAGGAAATCCCTTTTTCCCGAGGCCAGAAGTAAAAAGAATTTTCCATCCCCACAAAGGGCTTTTAGTGGGAATTAAATGATGTTCATTTTCCTACACTCCCTGAAGTCCCAATGCTGAGCTGAGGAATAATTTGGGTATTAAAGCACCTGAAAAAATTAAATCTGTTGGGGCTTTTCCTTCTCTCCTACAACGTAAAGGAAGGATGGGAGTTTGGGGATTCTCCATGGAATTGTTGGGAAAATTCGGGTCTAAAATCCAACGCTGGAGCTGCCCTGGTTCCTCAAATCCTGGAGGAGGGGTTTGGAAATGGGAATTGAAGTGAGGAACAGGGAAATAGAAACATTCCAAAGTGGGTATTTATTCAGGAATTCTGCGCCCCACCGGGATAACCCGGTGCCCATCCCAGACTCGGCTGGGATCGATGGAAAAAATGGGAATTTTTCCTCACTTTCTCCCTTTTCCTGGGGAAAAGAAAAGCTGAGTTTTGCTGTTCCCCAGCTCTGGGATCCGGTGGCAGATCCAGGAGTGGAATTTATCCCATAAACCAGCAAATTCCACGCTGGATAACTCCTTCCAGTTCCCTTCTCCATCCGGAATTTTAATTCCTGGTGTTTACCCCTGTCTGCCCAGCAGCTCCAGGTGGGATTGAAACCATTGGAGCTGGGAATTCCCATTCCTAAAATCCAAAAATCAAAAACAAACCATTTTTGCTGCTGATTTGTGCAAAGATTGAGGCGCGAGCAGGAACAAACTGGGAATAAAACCGCCGGGAATGTGGATTTCTCCACGGAATGGTTCTGGGGAGGGATTCCCAGTGCTTCCCAGGATTTTCCTGCTGCTTTTCCTGCTTTTCCTGCTTTTCCTGGTGCGTCCCAGGAGCTCTGAGCCCGGCTTCTCTCCGTGCAGGCGGACACCACCCACCCCCTGACCAAGCACAGGAAAATCGCCTCTTCCTTCCGGGATTCCTCGCTATTTGATATTTTCACCCTGTCCTGCAGTTTACTGAAACAGGTAAGGAAAGGTTGGGAATCTTTTTTTGGGTGGAATTCCGTCCTGGGATGAGAGCTCTTTTCCGAAAAAATTCTGTTCTGGGGTTGTTTTTCCAGGGAAAAATGGATTAATTAAGGGGATTTTTTTTTTTTTTTCTTTTGAAAGAAATCAATGTTAATGAGTAGGTTTTATTTAAATAAGAAATATTAAATAGGTCTTATTTAAATTATAAATTTATTTTTATATAATTTATTGTTGTTAATGAGTAGGTTTTATTTAAATAAGAAATATTAAATAGGTCCTATTTAAATTATAAATTTATTTTTATATAATTTATTATGTATTTATTTATTTATTATTATTTAAATAATAAATATATTTTGTTTCAATGATGAATATTAAATAGATTTTTTTTTCAATAAGAAATAGAAAATAAACCCAGACATCAAACTCTTCACTACAATTCCAGCTGCAAATAAATCCCTGGATCTTGAGCCTGGGGTTAAAACTTCCCTGTCTTAAAGCATCATGAAAGAGAGGAAAATCTGGGGTTGCATTTTAAATATCTTTGACAAATACAAATCCTGCCTTGCAGAGAAGGGGTTTTGTGTTTACCACGATTTCCTGGATCCCTCAATCCTCATCCCTGTTCAGGGACAAAAATGGGAATGCTGCCTGTTATCCCTGCCCTGGAAAAACTCCGGAATTTTACTTCCGCACCTATAAAAACACACCTGCTGCTGATTCCACAAAGCTGAAAATAAAACCCTGCCTCAATTCACCCCCCCTCACCTGGATTTTTTTTATTTTTTCCCCCTTTTCCCTGCCTAAATCCCACATTTTCCACAGGCTTCTGGGAAGAACCTGAACCTGAACGATGAAAGCCAGCACGGGCTGCTGATGCAGCTCCTCAAGCTCACCCACAACTGCCTGAACTTCGATTTCATCGGCACCTCCACGGACGAGTCCTCGGATGATCTTTGCACTGTGCAGATCCCAACCAGCTGGAGATCAGGTGATGCCGCGGGAACGCTCAGATCCTTGGCTTTTTCACAAATAAAACCCCCAGGGCGTGCAAAGGCGGAGGTTAAACCCAGCCCCAAACCCACATCATTCATTTTTTTTTGTTGTTTTTGTGATGAGGGGGAACATTTTATCTTTGCTTTTAAAACCCCATTTCCCCCTCCAGTCTTTTCACCTCTCGTTCCAGCAAGCAGGAAAAACGGATTTAAAAAAAAAAATAGGGAATAACTTGGCACCTCTTTCCTGCATCCTGCTGTTGCCACCAGGCATTTGACAGGCACAGATTGTGTTCTTAAAATACCTTCCTGTCATGTTCTCCCAGTTCCAGGCGCCAGCGGGTGACTCAATTTCTAGGAAAGGCGTTTTGCCTTCAAAATACAAAATCCTGGGAGAAATTTCCATGGGATTGTGGTGCTTTGGTGTGACAAATCCCTGTGCCACGGGTGATAGAACAAGGATTAGGCGTGTGGGAAGCTGTAAATGGAGCTGAAATCCTCTTTTCTCTTGCAGCGTTCTTGGATTCTTCGACCCTTCAGTTGTTTTTTGATCTTTATCATTCCATCCCTCCTTCGTTTTCTCCTCTGGTAAGTCCAGGGTTTATTTTCCCTTCATTTTAGGATTCATCTGGGAGATTTCCCTGGGGATTCAGGTGCCCCAGGTTGTGCTGAAGTGTCCCAAGTGCTGCTGAGAGTTTTGAAGCATCCACAGGGTCGGATTTTCCCTAAAAGAGCTTTTTTTTCTGGAATTCCAACCTCCTTTCTCCTCACACGGCTTGGAATCTCCTGTTTGCTCATCCCCTTGAGGGAGTGACTCCTGTTATTCCCAAAACAAATCCTAAAACTGCACCAGGAACAGGGGGCAAAGCTGGGAACGCCCCAGGAAATGGAATTTCTCCTTCCACCCATCCAAACTAAGCCACGTCCCATTGGGATGAAAGGGCCAAGAGCACAACTGAGCTGAAAGTGGGGTTATTTCTTCTGGAAAAATAAAAAATTGGATTATTTCCTCTGGAAAAAAAAAAAAAACCACTTAAAAAATGAAAATTAAATTGACTTTAAATTAAATAATTTTAAAATAATTACAATGCAGACACTTATCTGATACACGTTTGCCATGATTAAAGCTCAGGGAGAGCAAGGCTGAGAGGGAAAGGCCTTCAGAAGGAATTTTTCCATGGAGACTCCACTTATCCTGGTGGAGAGTTAATGGCTAATCCTGAATTTTGAGCCTTAATGTTCTGGAGAGGTTTGAGCTGTGAGGATCCTTTTTTTCTTTTTTTTTTTGGATGGAAATGTGAAATTCTTCCATTGGGATCAATGATTGGGATCCCCATCCCTGGAGGTGTCCAGGGAAAGCCTGGACGTGGCCCTCAGAGCTCTGGGGCGAGGATCAAAGGCTGGGCTCTGACCTTGGAGCGCTTTTCCAACCTCTGGAATTCCATAATTCTGTCATTTTGGGGATGGAGCTATTCCTTCGATCTCTTTCTCCGCTGCGGAGACGAAGGAGCTGTTTGTTCCCTAAGGGAGCACCAAACCTCAGCTGCTGCTCCTGCCATGAGGGGAAAATTGCTTCCTTTCCTCGTTTGCATCCCGATTTTGGCGTTTATTCCCGTTTTCCTGTGTCCTGGCAGGTTTTATCCTGCTTGGTGCAGATCGCCTCCGTGCGCCGCTCCCTCTTCAACAACGCCGAGCGGGCAAAGTTCTTATCTCATCTCGTGGATGGAGTGAAACGGATACTGGAAAACCCACAGGTGAGCATTCCAGCTGGGAATCGAGGCTCTGCATCCTCTCCAGCACATTCCATCCCCAAAAAAAAATCCTTTTCCTGTCCCACTCGGACACTTGGCAAAGAGGAGAATTGTGCAGCGTTGTCCTGCTCATTCCTTTGCCCGCCATTCCACCCTCCAAGGGAGGTTCATGGTGGATATTGGGAACAATTTCTGCATTGGGAGAGTATTTAAGGACTGGAACCGTCCCTGGAAATGCCCAAAACCCAGGAAATGTGGCAATTCCTGACATGGATTAAAGGGCAGAGTGGGATTTGTCGGTTCTCGGATCTCTCTGCCATTCCATGGTGATCCCAGCCTCTGGCAGGGAGCAGCAGAGCTGTTCCTGTGGGAACAATTTCTCCATTGGGAGAGTATTTAAAGACTGGAACCATCCCTGGAAATGTCTAAAACCAGGAAATTGGCAATTCCCAACCTGATTTAACAGGCAGAGTGGAATTTGTCGGTTCTCGGATCTCTCTGCGATTCCATGGTGATCCCAGCCTCTGGCAGGGAGCAGCAGAGCTGTTCCTGTGGGAACAATTTCTGCATTGGGAGAGTATTTAAGCCCTGGAACCATCCCTGGAAATGCCCAAAACCCAGGAAATGTGGCAATTCCTGACGTGGATTAAAGGGCAGAGTGGGATTTGTCGGTTCTCGAATCTCTCTGCCTCTGCCAGGGGCCAGCAGATCCGTTCCTGATTCCCTCTCCTCGTTTTTTCCCCTCAGAGTTTGTCAGACCCCAACAATTACCACGAGTTCTGCCGGCTGCTGGCCCGGTTGAAAAGCAATTACCAACTGGGAGAACTGGTGAAGGTGGAGAACTACCCGGAGGTGATCCGGCTCATCGCCAACTTCACCGTCACCAGCCTGCAGGTACCGGCCCTTCCCCGCTCCCTGCCCTTTGCATTCCCTGGAAAACACAGCGGGAGCCTCTCAGCTGGGTCATTCCTGCCGAAATCCCGCTCGGATCCTGGGAATTCCTGACTGGAACCCGCGTGGGAAGGCAGAGTTGTTGCCGTGCCTCCAAGAGGCTTTTCCACATCCTAGCAGGGAATTGAGAATAAAGGCGTTAAGTGAGGTTTATTTTTAGGGTTGTGTCACTGTTCCCATGCACTCTCAGGGATTGGGAGCAATTGGAATATCGTGGATATTCCCATGGAGTTTTCCAGCCGTGTGTACAGCCCTGTGAAGGAGAGGGTTGAAAAAAACAAATTCCTTCCTTTGTGAAATTGGAGTTTCTGGGAAGCAGCTCAGGGCAGGGCAGCGTGTGGGAGCTGGGTGAGGCCTGGGATTCGGCTCCGTGTCCTGGGAATTGGGGATTTTCCCCCAGTGTTTCCTGCGTGCTGGGAATGACTGATCCAGGTATGCCCTGAGATTCCTGGTTCATTTGGCCACCAGGCCATTGAAGGTGTTGTCCAGTGGAAGATCCCTGAGACCCCTTCCATCCCAAATTCAGTGGGAAAAACTCAATTCAAATGACACAAATCATAACTCACTGCTTAATTTTCCTTGTTTTTCCCTCTAAAAACACTGGGAATTTGCTCCCAACGGTGGGCCCTGAAATTCCTGGTTAATTTAGCTACCAGGCTGGAAGAAACTGAGCTTTAAACCCCTTCCAGCCCAAATTCTGTGGGAAAAACTTGATTCAAACGACACAAATCATAACTCTCTGCTTTGTTTTCCTTGTTTTTTCCCTCTGGAGGCACTGGGAATTCGCTCCCAACAGCGTGCCCTGAAATTCCTGGTTAATTTAGCTACCAGGCCAGTGGAACTTGGAAGAAACTGAGCTTTAAACCCCCTCCATCCCAAATTCTGTGGGAAAAACTTGATTTGAACAACACAAATCATAACTCTCTGCTTCGTTTTCCTTGTTTTTTCCCTCTGGAAGCACTGGGAATTCGCTCCCAACAGCGTGCCCTGAAATTCCTGGTTAATTTAGCTACCAGGCTGGTAAAACATGGAAGAAACTGAGCTTTAAACCCCCTCCATCCCAAATTCTGTGGGAAAAACTTGATTTGAACAACACAAATCATAACTCTCTGCTTTGTTTTCCTTGTTTTTTCCCTTTGGAAGCACTGGGAATTCGCTCCCAACAGCGTGCCCTGAAATTCCTGGTTAATTTAGCTACCAGGCCAGTGGAACATGGAAGAAACTGAGCTTTAAACCCCCTCCATCCCAAATTCTGTGGGAAAAACTTGATTTGAACAACACAAATCATAACTCTCTGCTTTGTTTTCCTTGTTTTTTCCCTCTGGAAGCACTGGGAATTCGCTCCCAACAGCGTGCACTACCTGCTGAGCCTGTGGCAGCGCCTGGCTGCCTCCGTGCCCTACGTGAAAGCCACGGAGCCGCACATGCTGGAGACCTACACCCCCGAGGTGACCAAAGCCTACATCACCTCCCGCCTGGAATCCGTGCACATCATCCTCAGGTGAGGGAATCCCAGCCCTGCCAGCTTCTCCTGCTGGTCCCGGCGCTGGGAAAGCTGGAGGAAGTGGGATTGTTCCCTCTGGAGAGGACGTGGCTGAGGGGCGGCAGCTTCCAGGGGAAAGGAGACGTCGAGCTGCAGCAGTTGGGATCTGCGGGGGAATAAAAACAGGGAATGCTCAGAGCAACGGATCTGATCCAGGGGCTGGAGCCCCTCTGGGAGAGCTGGGAATTCCAGGGAGAAAAAGGGAAATTCCAGGGAGAGCTCAGAGCCCCTTGCAGGGCCTAAAGGGGCTCCAGGAGAGCTGGAGAGGGATTTGGGATGAGGGACAGGACACAGGGAATGGCTCCAGGTTGGAGAAGGGGAGATTTGGTGGGATTTTGGGAAGGAATTCCTGGCTGTGAGGGTGGGGAGGGGCTGGAATTCCCAGAGAAACTGCAGCTGCCCCTGGATCCCTGGGAACGCCCAAGGATCACCCTGGGACAGTGAGAGCTGTCCCTGCCTATGGAATGGGATCCGATTTAAACTCTTCCCAACCCAAACCCATCCCACCACCCCGTGGATTCCAAACTGCAGCTCCAACACCCCAGGAGCAGAGCGAGCATTCCAGGGAGCTCCTGAGGCTCCCTGGCTCCATTTTTCCACATGCTCTTCCCAGGGATGGCCTGGAGGAGGACCCTCTGGAGGACATGGGGCTGGTGCAACAGCACCCGGACCTGCTGCCCACCTCCTGATCCGTTTTTCCCTGTGTTTTTTCCCAGGGATGGCCTGGAGGAGGACCCTCTGGAGGACATGGGGCTGGTGCAGCAGCACCCGGACCTGCTGTTCACCTCCTGATCCGTTTTTCCCTTTGTTTTTTCCCAGGGATGGCCTGGAGGACCCTCTGGAGGACACGGGGCTGGTGCAGCAGCAGCTGGACCAGCTGTCCACCATCGGGCGCTGCGAGTACGAGAAGACGTGCGCCCTGCTGGTGCAGCTCTTCGACCAGTCCGCCCAGTCCTACCAGGAGCTGCTCCAGAGCGCCAGCGCCAGCCCCATGGACCTGGCCGTGCAGGAAGGTCAGCACGGCATTCCCAGAGGAATTGCTGCATCCCTGAGGGTGTTGTTGTGGTGTTCCTGGGAGGTTTGTGTGCAAGGGAGGGACGGCTGGGTTTGTCGGTGGGAACATCCCAAATCCCATCTCAAATCCTATCCCAGCCCATAAATCCCATCCCATCCAACCCAAATCCCAACCCATGGATCCCGTCTCAGCCCAAATCTCATCCCATCTCATCCAATCCCATCCCATCCAATCTCATCCCATCCCATAAATCCCATCCCATAAATCCCATCCCATCCTATGGATCCCATCCCATAAATCCCATCCCCAATCCCCTCCCAAATCCCCTCCCATCCCTCTTCTCCCTGTTCATTTCCCACTCCTCCCTCCCTGGAGCTCCCACCGTCCCACGCCTCAATCCTTATCTCAAACTCGGGAAAACGATTTCGGGAAAAGCGGATTCCCTTGGGGATTTCCTTGCCCGTGGTGGCAGGGCGGGTGGCAGCGTCCCTGGTGTCCCCGTGTCCCCAGGGCGCCTGACGTGGCTGGTGTACATCATCGGCGCCGTCATCGGCGGCCGCGTCTCCTTCGCCAGCACCGACGAGCAGGACGCCATGGACGGGGAGCTGGTGTGCAGGTAGGGATGTTGCAGCAAAATCTGAGTGTTACAGCAAAATATCTGGGTGTTCCAGCAAAATCTGGGTGTTACGGCAAAATATCTGGATGTTCCAGCAAAATCTGGGTGTTCCGGCAAAATATCTGGGTGTTCCAGCAAAATCTGGGTGTTCCAGCAAAATATCTGGGTGTTCCGGCAAAATATCTGGGTGTTCCAGCAAAATCTGGGTGTTCCGGCAAAATATCTGGATGTTCCAGCAAAATATCTGGATGTTCCAGCAAAATCCTGGGTATTCCAGCAAAATCCTGGGTGTTCCAGGAAAATATCTGGGTGTTCCAGCAAAATCTGGATGTTCCAGCAAAATCCTGGGTATTCCAGCAAAATCTGGGTGTTCCAGGAAAATATCTGGATGTTCCAGCAAAATCCTGGGTGTTCCAGCAAAATCCTGGGTATTCCAGCAAAATCTGGGTGTTCCAGCAAAATATCTGGGTGTTCCTGCAAAATCCTGGGTGTTCCATCCAATCCTGGATATTCCATCCAATCCTGGGTGTTCCAGCAATACCTGGGTGTTCCAGCAATACCTGGGTATTCCAGCAGAACCTGGATATTCCATCCAAACCCGGATATTCCATCCAAACCCGGATATTCCATCCAAATGTGCTCCCACAAGGACGAGAGGCTGTCCTGCCCCTTTTCCCAGCTCTGATCCCGGCGGGGAATCCGGAGGGAAGGGGATGGGCGGGGGCAGCGGCACCGGTGCGGAGTGCCGAAGGGAATTGTTCATTGATTATTGGGAACGTTGGGCTCGGAAATACTGGGAATTATTGGGAATGTTGGGCGTGGAAGTATTGGGAATTACTGGGAATATTTGGCTTGGAAAGTTCGGATTTTTATGATGTCGTTAACTGGATTTTTGGGGATTGAAAATCCAGTGGGAATTTGGGTTATAACAAAGAATAAAGGGGAAAGAGCAGGGAAAAGGGAATTGTTCTCCTCCTTTCCCCCCATTTTTTCCCCCCTTCTTTTTTCCCGTTTTTTCCCACTTTTCCCTGCTTTCCCCAGGGTGCTGCAGCTGATGAACCTGACGGATTCCCGGCTGGCAGCAGGCCGGGAATGAGAAGCTGGAATTGGCCATGCTGAGCTTCTTCGAGCAATTCCGCAAGATTTACATCGGGGATCAGGTGCAGAAGTCTTCCAAGGTAAGGGAAATCCCAGGAATTCCACCCTTTCCCAAGGAAAACGAGCCCTAAATAAATCATTAAATTCTCCTCATTTTACCTGGAAATAAATCCCATTTTTTCCTGATTTCTCCTCATTTTACTTGGAATTAAATCTCATTTTCTGTGATTTCTCCACTTATTCCCAAGTTTTGACTTTCCAAACGCTGAGCTGGTTTGGGAATATCAGGAATTGGGGACCTGGATTTAGTTTTTCCCAATTTTTTTCACCTTAAGACACCCCCTGAGCCTTTTCTCCCTGGTTTTAAAATGGAAATAAATCCAAATTCCCTTCATCCCAAGGGATTTGTATCTGTGGTTTGGGATGTAAAATCCCTTCTTCCATCGAAAAAAAAAATGAGGAATGTTGCTCCAGGATTGGGTTCTGTTCCTTCCTGGAGGACAAATAGGATTGGATCAAATCCCTTCACTGGGATTTGGGAACTGCTGAGAATTCCAGAAAAATCCACTCAAATCCCAGCTGGGTTTGGAGGTGGATCAGTTATATCCCATTATTTTTGGGAATTTCCTGGGAAAACCCAAGTCTTCCTTCTTTAGTGTAGAGTGATCCTGCTAGGACAAAAAAAAAGAGGAAAAAATCAGGAATTGGGATGGATTGAATCAACCCAAACAACACCTGGAAAAAAATCCCGCAACATCCCCATCTCCCACAGAGGGAAAAGCAGATTTTTTGGGATAATTCCCAATTTTCCTGGCACTTTGGGAAGCCTTTTTTCCATGAGTTTTTTTGGGTGGTTTTTTTTTTTTTTTGGGCAGCTGTACCGGAGGCTCTCCGAGGTGCCTGGGGCTGAACGACGAGACCATGGTGCTGAGCGTGTTCATCGGGAAGATGTGAGTGTTCCGACGGAATTCCAGGGATTTCCTGGAATTCTCTGCGGGAAAACGGCGCTCGGAGGGGTTGCCCTCAAACCCTAAAAACCTGGAATTAGGGAGCTCAGAGAGTTGAGGATGGAATTCTCCAAACTCCACAAAAATCCCGCTAAAAAAGCCGCCACCCTCCTGGAGAATGGAATTTTTTTCCTGAAATTCCCAGCACAACATTCCATGTGGGAAGGAGGCTCAGAGCTCCTCCCAAGCTTTTCCTTGGAATTCAATCCAGCTTTTCCTTGGAGTGCTGCAAATCTGCCACAGGATTCGGCCTCTTCTCCACATCCAACCTGGAATTTGAGCCCTTCTTTTATCCATTTTATCCATTTTTTAATCCCATTTTTTATTCCTTTCATCAATTTTTAATCAATTTTTAATCTGTTATTTTATCCTTTATCTATTTTTTATCCATTTTATCAATTTTTAAATCCATTTTGATCCATTATTTTTCCATTATTTTATCTGTTTTTTAATTCCCATTTTTTATCCATTTTATCAATTTTTAAATCCATTTTGATCCATTATTTTTCCATTATTTTATCTGTTTTTTAATTCCCATTTTTTATCCATTTTATCAATTTTTAAATCCATTTTGATCCATTATTTTTATCTATTTTTTTTTAATTCCCATTTTTATCCATTTTATCCATTTCTCTGGAGCTTTTGGAACCGATCCAGCGGTGCCAGGGCAGGGAGAATTTTGGGAATTCCAAAGAATTCCAAGGGTTTGCCAATCCCACAGAATCCCAGGTGGGATCTGGGATATCCGAAGCAGAATTTTCCCAGCCCGGTGATTTTATTCCCATTTTTCTGCCTCGTTGGAGGCGGGGAGCCTGTGCTGTTGAGAGATGAAAAACTGGAAAACTGCACCACAATTCCCAGAAAAAATCACGGAAAAATCCTGGAAAAATCCCTCTGATCCGTGTTTCTTCTTCCCCAGCATCACCAACCTGAAGTACTGGGGCCGCTGCGAGCCCATCACCTCCAAGACTCTGCAGCTGCTCAACGACCTCTCCATTGGATATCCTTTTGGGAAGAGCTCCCAAATCCTCGGGAAAAGGGAAGAATGATCCACGAGTTCTGCTGCAGTGGGAGCTGGCGTGGATTCCTGATTTTTCCTCCCCCCGGATTTTTTTGGGAATGAGGAGAGCGGAGGGAGGGATGAGGATCTCGTGGAATGTTGAATTTGTTTATTTTTTTTAAATTGTGGGTCAGAATTCCTTTGGAGCTGAGCATCCACAGGCAGATTCCAGTCTGTCTTCTGGTTTTCCAGGAATTCCAGAAGTTCCCGACCCTGGGTTTTTCCACAGGGAGTCTCCCCAAGCCGGGATCTGCACAATTCGGGTTATCCTTGAAAACACAGAAGAGAATTCCCAATTTATTGAGAACCAAACAGAATTCCCAATTTCCTGCATAATCCAAGCACGATCCCATTCTTCCAGCCTGACCCTGGCAGTGATTTTCCAGGAATTCTAGAAATTCCAGACCCAGAGTTTTCCCCCAGGGCATCTCCCCAAGCCGAAGTCTGCACAGTTTGCATGTTATCCTTGGAACGCACATAAAATTCCCGACTCCCTGAATAACCCAGGCGCGATCCCGTTTTTCCAGCCTATCCCTGGCAGCGTTTTCCCAGGGAATTCCAGGAATTCCGCTGCTTTCCTTGACGCCCTGCACGTACAGCAGCGTGCGGAAGCTGGTGAAGCTCAGCGCCGTGCAGTTCATGCTGAACAATCACACGGTGAGCGCTCCCCCTCTCCCTCCCTGCCTCATTCCCGGGAAAATTCCGCTCCTGGAATCCTTTGGAATCGGGTCTGGCTCCCTGTGTTTCCGTGGTGCTGGAGGAGCCTCTGGGAAATGGGAATTTTTGGGGGGTTTTTGGGTTGGAATTCTTCGGTTCAGAAGGGGCTGGGATTTGGTGGCGCTTCCCATTCCCGAAGGATTTCCGCTCTCTGTGAAATCCAGACTCATTCCTGGGAAATTCCCAGCCTTGGAGCAGCCTGGGATAATGGGAGTTTGGGATTTCAGGTCTTTTCCAACCCAAAGCTTTCCAGGATTCCATTCCACGATGTTTCCAATGCTGGAGCAATCCCAGCACCGCTTCCAGAGGGTTTGCATTCCCTGCTGCAACGAGGCAGGGGAATTCCTGGAGTTCCCAGGGTGTTTTCCTGAATTCCTGGAGTTCTGGGATGATTTTCTATGTGGGAATTTTTCCTGGGGGCACTGGAGGCTTTTCCCTCCTTAGCCCATCCCGATTTTCCTTTTCCAGAGCGAGCACTTTTCCTTCCTGGGAATCAACAACCAATCCAACCTGACGGACATGAGGTGTCGGACCACGTTCTACACGGCCCTAGGACGGCTCCTCATGGTGGATTTAGGTATTTTTCCTGGGAATTCTGGCAAAATTCCTGCATTTGGCAGCTGGATTCTGGGATTTCAGGAGCTGGGGCTTCACCGGGGAAGGGCGTTGGGGTGGGAAAAGGAAAATTGGGAATTGGGAGTTGGGAATTGGGTTTGATGCTGAGAGCAAAAATGGGGAGAAATTTCTCCATCCCACCAAGATTGGGGATAAATTTTCCCATGCCAAGATTTGGGATCCATTTTCCCAGATTGATTCCCGTTCCAGGGCAGGACGAGGATCAGTACGAGCAGTTCCTGTGGGTTTCCCATGGATTTTCCATGGATTTTCCATGTTTTTTTCCAGGGGAGGACGAGGATCAGTATGAGCAGTTCCTGTGGGTTTTCCCATGGGTTTCCCATGGATTTTCCATGTTTTTCCCAGGGGAGGACGAGGATCAGTACGAGCAGTTCCTGTGGGTTTCCCATGGATTTTCCATGGATTTTCCATGTTTTTTCCCAGGGGAGGACGAGGATCAGTACGAGCAGTTCCTGTGGTTTCCCATGGGTTTCCCATGGATTTCCCATGGATTTTCCATGTTTTTTCCCAGGGGAGGACGAGGATCAGTACGAGCAGTTCCTGTGGGTTTCCCATGGGTTTCCCATGGATTTTCCGTGGATTTTCCATGTTTTTTCCCAGGGGAGGACGAGGATCAGTACGAGCAGTTCATGCTGCCCCTCACCGCTGCCTTCGAGGCCGTGGCTCAGATGTTCAGCACCAACTCCTTCAATGAGCAGGAGGCCAAGGTCAGTGGGGGGGAAATTCCGACTTTTCCGGAATCTTCTCCATGGGATTTGGGGGGTTTTGGACAGGCAGGAGGGAGCAGGGAGCTGTGCTCACTTCTGGAAGAAAAACTGGAATGGTGGGAGCTTCCCAGAGGGGTGCCTGAATCCCTTGGGATCAGGCTGGAAATGGAACAAGGAGGGAGAAATTCTGATTCATACTGGATTATATTAGATTTTATTAGCTGTTATTAAGTTTTATTGTATTTCTTTTATTCTGTTTTATTATTATATTATATTCCATTTTATTATTATATTCCATTATTTTTGGATATTTTATTCCGCTTCATTTCCGTCTATTCTATTCTATTTAGTTTTATTCGTTTCATTGATTTGATTTGATTTGATTGAGTTGATTGATTGGATTGATTTGATTTTTATTGGATTGATGGATGGATTGATGAAGGATTGATGGATTGATGGATTGATGAATGGATGGATTGATGATGGATTGATGGATGAATGGATGGATTGGTGGATGGATGGATTGGGGGATGGATTGACTGGATGGATAGATGAATTGATTGGATCGATTGATGGATGGATTGGTGGATGAATTGATTGGATGGATGGATTGATTAGATCAATTGATGGATAGATGGATTGATTGGATTGATTGATTGATGGATGGATTGGTGGATGAATTGATTGGATGGATGGATTGATTAGATTGATGGATAGATGAATTGATTGGATCGATTGATGGATGGATTGGTGGATGAATTGATTGGATGGATGGATTGATTAGATCGATTGATGGATAGATGAATTGATTGGATTGATTGATTGATGGATGGATTGGTGGATGAATTGATTGGATGGATGGATTGATTAGATCGATTGATGGATAGATGGATTGATTGGATTGATTGATGGATGGATTGGTGGATGGATGGATGGATTGATGGGTGGATTGGTGGATGAATTGATTGGATGGATAGATGGATTGATTGGATGGATTGATTGGATTGATTGGTGGATGGATTGATTGGATGGATGGATTGATTGGATCGATTGATGGGTAGATGGATTGATGAATGGATTGTTGAAGGGATGGATTGATGGATGGATTGATTGGACGGATGGATGGACGGATGGATGGATGGATGGATTGTTGGATGGGTGGATTGTTGGATGGATGGATTGATTGGATCGATTGATGGGTAGATGGATTGATGAATGGATTGTTGAAGGGATGGATGGATGGATGGATTGGACGGATGGATGGACGGATGGATGGATGGATGGATTGTTGGATGGATGGACGGATGGATGGATGGATGGATGGATGCACGGACGGATGGATGGATGGATGGATGGACGGATGGATGGATGGGTGGATTGTTGGATGGATGGATTGATTGGCTGATGGGTGGATGGATTAATGGTTGGATCTCCACTCCCGGCAGCGCACTCTGGTGGGTTTGGTGCGGGACCTGCGCGGCATCGCCTTCGCCTTCAACGCCAAGAGCAGCTTCATGATGCTCTTCGAGTGGATGTATCCTGATCCCGCATCCCAAACCCCAGGGACCCCGGGAACTCCCCCAGAACCCCAATTCCCGGGAATTCCCTCACTGCCAATTCTCCCTGGATTTGTAGGATTTTGTGTCCTTCATTCTGAGCCCTAAAACAGCTCCAGAAATCCCAGTTTCCTGGGAACTCCCTCACTGGGAATTTCCCTACGATTTACAGGATTTTACCTTTTTTACCTCCAGAAATCCCAATTTCCTGGGCATTTCCTGAATTTTCCTGGGAATTTCCCTTGGATCTATAGGATTTAGTGCCCTTCATTCCCAAAAATCCTGGTTTGCCTGAAAAAATTGGGATTTTTTTCCTTCCCTTTCCTTTCATAAAAGAAAACTTTTTTTTGGTTCTGGTTTTGCCCTAAAAAATTGGGATTTCCTTTAAAAATTGGATTTTTTCTCTTCCCTTTCCTTCCATTAAAAAAAAAAAAAAAAAAACTTTCTCAGGTTCTAATTTACCTTTAAAAAAATTGAGATTTTCCCCTTGGATCATGGATTTCATCCTGATTTTTACCA
>JAKJHU010000220.1:388885-494416 GCA_022316685.1 Progne subis subis | reverse complement strand
GGGAGTGGGAGAACGTGGTGGGCTGGGAGAACGTGGTGGGAGTGGGAGAACGTGGTGGGAGTGGGAGAACGTGGTGGAGTGGGAGAACGTGGTGGGGCTGGGAGAATGTGGTGGGAGTGGGAGAACACAGTGGGACTGGGAGAACGTGGTGGGGCTGGGAGAACGTGGTGGGAGTGGGAGAACGTGGTGGGAGTGGGAGAAGCACAAAATTTGGGTTTCTTGACTTGTTCCTTGCTCCCCCTTCTATCTCCACCTCCACCTCTCTTCTCCACCATCCTTTCTCATTCCCCCCTGGATCAGTCTATCCTGAGGACACTTTGAGGTTTGGAGTGCCAGGATTTGTGTCAAATGCTGTGTGACAAAGGAGCTCTACCCCCCATCCGTGTGTAAATAATGCTACCAACAGTCTGAGCTTGTTGTTGCAGATTTAATTTAATTCAGGAGGAAAAGAGCAAGAAAAGAGAGGAAAGAAAATGGGTATGGATAATTTATGATTCCTGGGTGCAGAGAGGGGCCTGGTTGTGATTGTTTAGGAGCAGTCCCAGCTCTCCTCTCAAAGGAATCAGTGTCTCTGTGCTTAAGCTTAGCCCAAGGAGGTCAGAGAATCATGGAATGATTTGGCTTGAAGGAACTTTAAATCCCATCTCATTCCACCCCTGCCATGGGCAGGGATCTTTCTCTATACCAGGTTAACTCTGAGCCCTGGTCCTGCATCTCTGTGCTTGAATTAAACACAAGGAAGCCCAGCCCAAATCAAGCTAAAAATTAATATTTTTGTTATTTAAATGGGAGAAAACTCCCTGAAAGCAAAAGATGGTGAAAGCGCCGCTGTTGATTCCTTTGGTTTCATATGTGGAGACAGGCACTGCCATTCCTGCTGGGACACGGGATCTGGAACACAGGACATGGGAAAGGCCCCGTTGCCACCTGATTTCTCTTTCCCATTCCACACACCGAGTGCTTTCTCTCCTTTATTAAGCAGAGGAGAAATTGGAATATGTACAATTGGAATATAAAATACAATATTAAATACAATCGGAATATAAAATTGGAATATGTTACAAATTGGAATATGTAAAATGCTCATTCCTGGCATTTACCTGGCGGGTGTCTCCCAGCGGGCTGTTTGGGGGCAGTCCATCATTGTTATTCACCAAGGGCACCGTTATTATTTGATATCCTCGTGTTCCTTACTGAACACGAAGACATCGAATTTCCCCTGCCCTGGGTAAAACGGGGAGCCAGTGCTTTCAAGGTTGATGAGCCCCAGGGTGGTGCCATACTGGTCTGACTGGTGTGACAGCTCCTGGGCTGCCTGGTGGCTCCCAGGGACGTCAGTGAAACCCTCACTCCTGCTTTGGGATGATGTATTTTACACCAAGGCACTGACACAGCCATGAAATAAAGCAGCCCTTAATTGCAAAGAAAAACGCAGAGATGGGAACGTAGCAACAAATCCAGGATTTATTTGCTTGTGGGAAGCAGCAGAGGTGGGGCATTGGCAGTAATTGACTTGGAGTAGGCTGCAGATCCATTCCCTGGGAATGCAGATCCATTCCCTGCCCGGAATTTACACCAAGCCCTCTAAGTACATCCTCCACCAGGGCTTCCATCACGTCAAACTTGTCAAACGTGGGTAATGCAGATGAAACACTTTAAAAGAATCTCATTTTCAGGACAAGCTGATCACTCTTTCCTTGAAAATAAAGCCCCTGTAAAAGATCTTAATTTAAGCAGTCAAAGATTAAGCTGCCCAGAGTGATTGCCTGCTTTTGCTGCAGAATTTCCTGGCATTTAGCACGAGGCTGTTCATGGTGTGTCACGAGTTTTGAGCCCTATCCTGATGAGAAACCAGCAACTGGGGGGCAAAAGGAGGCCAAGGGGCAGGCTGTGAAGCCTAAAGTGACTCTTGCAGAAAAGCAGAGGCAGGTACCAGTTTTGCCCTTGTCCCCAGTCCCTCTGCAGCTCTCCTGGAGCCCCTTTAGGGCCCTGCCAGGGGCTCGCAGCTCTCCCTGGAGCCTTCTCCTCTCCAGGGGAGCACCCCCAGCTCTCCCAGCCTGGCTCCAGAGGGGCTCCAGCCCTGGAGCAGCTCCAGGGTGTCAGTCTTCACCTGTAGAGAAGGACCTTGGTCCCTGAAGGTGACAGAGTCCCTGAAAGATCTTGGTGCAGCCTGTCACACCCTCACCCTGCTCCCTGACCTCTTGTGATCCCAGAATTGAAGGCAAATTGAAGATTTTGTCTCCTAAACCGTGGCTTAGGAGAAATCTGAGCAACAGCTGAGTCAGTGCTGGCCCAAGCTGGAGGGGGAGCTTATTGTTCAGAAGGGCACAATGTCACAGCAGACTGCGAGCTGGTGTAAAAGGGGGAAACAGGGATAAAAGGAGCAGCCAGAGGAAGAAATCAAGTGAACAAAGCTCATTTCCTTAAGGTATTTGAGCTTCTGATCAACTCTAGTATCTGCAAGCCGCAGGAAGCCTTATTTATATATTATTTATCTTTGGCTTAAAAAGAAGCATTCTCTTGTGTGACAGCTTCTGCCTGGATTTTTCGTGCCATCTTCTTTTCTTTTCCCTGTGTTTGTTTCTTTTTCTTCTTTTTCTTTTGGGGGAATCTTAACAGAGCTGCTCTGCCTCTGTTTGCTTTTGTAGACACAACTTCAAGGCCTGACCTCGGTGGAACTCCTGGCCATGGCCTCGGGCTCTGCCTTGGCCCTGCTTCCCCTCCTGCCCCGGCTCTGATCTTCCCGGAGCTTCGCATCTCCACGTCCAGGGGTGCTTTGTGCTGCTGACTGGGGAGGGGTAGAGTGGAGCACGTTGCCGCCGGTCCCTGGAGGAGAACTTCTCATCATTGATGTGGAAAGTGGAAAAGAGAATAGACGATTGCGCTCTTTATCTTCAGGGAACAGTTTTGTTCTTCCCATCCCCTCCCCGCAGATATGAAAGCATTTCAGTTCAGGGAAACACTCGGAGCACGGTGAGGGGAAGTCAGTGCTGAGAGCAGCAGGCACATTTATTTACAGCACAGGTGACTGGTGACCTGTCTGCCATGTGTGATTTTACTGCTCCCTGACAGCCCCAGACAGGGCGCCTCGTGCCTGCAGTGCCACGGCTGTGCTGCTTTTTGCAGTCATTAAACCTGGCTTGGAAATCATAAGAAAAACCCAATTCCTCAAGTTCAAAGAGGCCTGCAGAAATGACACGTCAGGGACGTTAACCAGCACTGCTTGGATTGAACCAGGGACACATCAAAGGACAGCGGGTGAAGAAAACTCTAAAAATGTTCCTCTCAGGGTCTCAGGAGCGCTCTGTGCCTGGCCCCACTGCTGTGCCACGGCACCATCCCACACTCTGCGGGGGAAAGCCCCTGCACATCTGTGCACAGCTGGAGGCAGCGGGGCTCACCCTCGGCACAGCTCTGGCCAAGTGGAAAATGGGCATTTGTAGGTACAAGGCCTTTGATTTTCCACTGGGAAAAGAGCACGGGCAGCCAGAGTCAGGAGCGTAAATCAGAGCTCGCTGATACGGATCCAAGAACGCTTCCAGATCAATATTTAAGAGTGAGGTAGAAAAGGCAAGCACACTTCTATCCATCAGCTCTGCACAGGGCTGTTTATCTCATCTATCTCTTATCTCCCACCTCCTCCCAGGCTTTTCTCTCCCCATATCTGCAGCACCATCAAGCCCTCTAATAATTCCTCTGTGTTCCAGCCTCACTTCTACTAGGGAAGAGCCCCAGTACTGAGACCTCATTTCACTCTTTAGTCATGTACAGGAAGCTTGGGAGTGAAATTAGGATCAGAGCTGCTGACATGGAGCTTTATCCCACCCAGGCAGGTCCCTGCTGGTAGAGATTGTTGTGATCCACTGGGAAAGGCTTGGCACCCTGGCAGCTCCAGGGAAGAAACTGCTGCTGTTTTCCTGTTTGCCTTGCTGGAGTCAGGAGCAGGAACCTTTGGATGCTGTGGAGAGGGTCAGTGCATTGTAAATGTCAGGCTGTTGGAGCCCCTTGGGACAGCCACCCTGGCTGTCACCGCTGTCCCCTCAGGCCGTGGGTTGTTGCTTGTGCTGGCATTACAGCAGAGGAGCCAACGCCTGCAAAGGGACTCAGACCCAGGGGTTCCCTGATCTGAGGCAGCTTCCACCTCACACACTGGGCTCTGCCCACCGGGACAGGGATTTGCAGCTGAAATGCCATCAGGGCTTTGCAGCCCCTTATCCCTCCGTGAGCTGAGAGTTATCTGATTCCTCTGCCCTCTGTGGGGTTCTGTCCTCCTGGAGCCTGGGCACAGGGAAGTGCCATTATCTCCCTGGTGCAGGTGGGAAGTGCCTCTCTACGGCTCAAATCCCCTCCTCCAGGTGCAGGATTCACAGGGAAATATTTATTTATTAAAAATGCAGTAGTTTGTGGAGGGATGGGCTTGAAATTCTTCCTGTATCACTGTCCCATAGGAGGTGAGAGTCCTCTGCTTGGAGAGGAAGCAGAACCCAGGGTGAGGATCATCCGTAAAGCAGCGCTCAGCCCTCAGGAGTCAATCCTGGGAATGGAATGTCTGTGTGCCCACTGGCTGTGAGGCAGGGCTGTCCTCTGTCTTAAAAACACCTGAAGCTGGGTAAGATGAATGCCTCTGACATCCACGGCAATGAGACTTGGGGTTATTCCCGGGGTTTTTGGGGTCTGACTGACTGAGAGGGGCCTCTGGGCAGGTTGGGAAGGAGCAGGCTCTTGAGTACTGCTGGCTCCCAACAGATCCCTCAGCACTGGCTGCCCTTCCTGCTCCCAGCAGCTGCCCAGAGGGATGAACTGCCCTCTGGAAATACCTTTTCATGCCATGGGCTTAACTCTAGAGCCTGAATTTAAGGTGGGAAATCTGCTGTAATCAGACACGAGGTCCAACTGACACATTCACACCCGTCTCTCCATACTGGTGTCTCCAGCAGCATCCTCTTCCCAGAGCTTTTGGGAATTATTTCGAACCAGCAGAGTGCAGGGCAGGCACAGGGGTGTGGGTGGAGGTTTGTGTGTGGGGAGGTGTGAGCTGAGTATTGATACAGAACTTTGGTGTTGTTCAGACAGGTTTGTCCAGGCAGCAAAGTTCACATTTATGTGCAAATGAGGAGACAGTCACACTGAGCTGGAGGGAGACGATGCTAATGAATGTTCTGCCAGGCTTTAAGGAGCAGATATTGCCCAATGCTGTGGAAAATTAAAATTTGTTTCTAATATGTATGGTAAATTTAATGCTAAACACCAAAGATAAATGGGAAGGGAGTTTAATCCGAGCTGACCCCATTTTTTGCTGGAATGTCATTTGCTGTGGTTTCTGCTCCCCTTCAGAAAGCAAGAGACACTCTAATTAGTTCTTGCATTCTGCACATAAATTATTGCTCCCAAACACTGAGAGGAGAACGTGAGGGATGTGGGGAACGGAGCAAGGGAACCATCCTGGATGCACGGTGCTTCCAGGAGATCACAAACGGAGGGACTGGCGCTGCAGGGCCGCTCCCACCCGGCGGGAGGAGGTTTGTGCTCTGAGTGCTCGTGTGGAGGTCACTGCTGCGAGGTGTGGCGGCCACGGCATCGCTGGGATAAAATTCACTTTGGGATGGAAAGAGCTGCTTAACTAAAGAAGATCTGAAGTGTGCAGGGCTTGGCTGGTCTGAGGTTCCTTGAGAGGGATCCAACTTCCAGCTTTTCCAGAATTTAACATGCTGCCCACGCTGCACACACAAATCCAAGGATCCTCCTTTGCACTGAGCTGTGAATTCACATAAACTCATCCAGCTATTGAAAACCTGATTTGCAAAAAATCCTTTGCCAAGCAAAAGATGAAACCAGAGGACCCCTTCTAGCCTTCACTCTTAGAGGAAAAGATTCAGAAATAAATGATTTATGGAAATTCCCTAGGAATAGATCGGAGTTGGAGCTTTATCTTCCTTAAATAGTTCCTCATGAAGTTTAAGGAAGCTTTTCCTTCAGTGTGGGTTTTCAATCACGGCCCAGGTTCCCCCACGGCACTGAACTTGTAGAGCTCAGGAAATGCAAAGAGTGGTTAAAGCTGAGGCTCAAAGAAACATCCCTGGCACAGGGAGCTGAGCTGCTCCAGAGCAGCGTGTCCCTAACCCTAACCCTAACCCTAACCTGGCCCATCTGCTGAGCTGACCTTCCCCTGGCAGCTCCAGCAGCTCGGCTCCCCGATGGAAATGAGCCTGCCTGCCGCTGGTGGGGCTCAGCAAACTCAGCAGCAGCTGATCAAAGTTTGCAGCTTGGATGAAAAGCCTTGGAGCTCCTCTCGGGGAGGTTCAGGTCCCTCCGTGTCCTGTCGATGGAATTTCGTTGGCTTGTGGCTGTGACAGGTTGTAATCAACCTGCCCAATTTTAATTTCAGCCTTGGCTGTGTGGCAGATGTGTGTTTATTTTTTTTTTTAATGATCTGCTTTATTTGAATGGTGGAAGTGCCCTGCTAAAAGAAAATATTCCCAAAGCTGTTTTCTCCAGGCAACTGGAAAAGTTCCTCCTTCAACTGATTGCTTAAATGGCAGTGTCCAGGAGAGAGATGCTAAGGGAGAGTCTTTTTGGACTGTCCAAGAGGAAATGGCAGCGAACAGCCAACCCCGTTACCTGTGTGGAGAGCTCCCAATGGGAAATGCGATTTGGGCCCTGATGGAGAATTTACCACTCCAGGACCTAGAAAAGGATCACTTGTGCCTGGCAAGAAGGGCTCGGACCCCAGAGAACAGCCACACAATGCCCTGCAGGGAAAGAACTGACTCCATTCAACAGGAGATGGGCTCCACATACTTCACTGAGGTCACTGGGCAAAGCCAAATCTTGTGTCTGGAGCTGAGCTGTGTGAAATGAAGGCGTCGCTCTCCTTGTTGGCTTCCACTGCTGCCCCTGGCAAAAGGCACGGTGGAGCCTGAACACTCCAAACTCAGAAGTGAGAGGTCTTATTTTGGTTAAAAATAATTTTAGAAATAATAAGAATTCCTTGCTTCTGTATGAATTATTGGGAAGGGAGACACTTAGACTGTGTTTGTGGTCATCAAACGTATTTTCAAGCAGCCCCGAGTGTAGGTGTAGCTGCTGCAGGATTTTTCTCTCTCAGAACAGAGGGGCCGGTTGAACCTGGAGCTTTGCTGGGAGTTGTGATGGCTGGACAGAGAGCCCCTGCCCTGTGAGGTGTGAGGGCAGCAGGAGGGCTGGGGCACGGGGCCAGCCCAGCTCCAGCTGCCTACGAGTCACCGCAGGGTTTGCTCTGTGCCAGCGCCTTGGGAGATCTCCCGTGCCCGGTGGGGAGTGCCAGCTTTGGGATGGGGCTTTGCAGGGGTTGTTCTGGAGCTGTCTGTCACCATTACAGCACTTGGCTTCCCAAAGCCAGCCTGGCAGCTGTGCTTTGTCCGGGGAGTGAGGACATGATCCAAGAGGACACCTTCCCCAGCCTCCTCCAGGCTCAGCCATCCCTGCCCATCCTGGCACGGGACACTGGGATTCTGCTCCATGCCAGGGGCAATTCACAACCCAGCGTTTTCCCTGTCCTGGGTGGGAGCTGCAGCGGCTGTGGGAGGTGTGTGGGATGGGCAGAGGATGGCTGGGATGTGCTGTGTCAGGGCACCACTTCAAACCACAGCGAGAACCAGCTCGACCCTACGGAGTTTTATGCTGGTGTAATTACCTCTTCTGGGCACGGAGGATATTTTTAGCCTGCTTGCCTAAGGAAATTAAGCTTATATGATGATGGAATGAATGCGTGAGCGTTCCTGCATGTTTATTCTGACCTTAATAATTTTTGAAGCCATTGGCAGTTTCAAGACGGGGGAGGAAAGCAGTCTCCCGTACAATTAAGGTTTTATCCACACTGTGAAAACACTGGTCAGGTAGAGGAGAGAAAGCCCATAAATGCTCCCAATCAGCATTTCTTGTCTGAACAACAGGCCAGAGCGTGGGCTTCTACCTCACCAGTCATCAAAGACTCCACACCAGGGGAGAGAATTTAGCAAAACCCATTGGAACGGCAGGAAAGGATTTGATCGGAGCTCGCAATCAAGCATGAAATGCAGATCTTGGGGAAACAGGGCTTTGTTATTCTGTGTGCTGATGGGACTGCATATTAACTGCTGATTAGTTGTATCAGCACAAAGGCAAGAGTGGATTTAGTTGGAGGTATAAAGCCATTCCTAGTAGCACAGCTTGTTCCTCTTCCCCACATAAGTGCATTTGTGTCAGTCAGGTTGTTTGCTGCACTCAGGGAGTTAATGCTGCTCTCACTTTGGGGCATAACAGGGCTTAGAAACCCAGACTATTTCACATGGAGATTTCGGTGCTGGGGTAAACCCAACCAGCTGTCAGATTTGGTTCTCTGCTGTACTTTAAGTGACATGGATTAGGACTGGGGAAAGGAGTTCTTACAGCAAATCCTCTGTGCTGCTGCTCCTCAGAGGCTGCGATGGAGCTGTGCTGGGGAGAGGCCAGGGGAGCTCAGCTCTGAAGGGTCCAGAGAGACCCCTCCTGAATCCAGCCCTGAACCCCAGCATGGCCCAGTGTCCATGCCACTGTCCTTTCTGCCTCCCTCACAGCTTCTCAGGGTAGGAAAACCACATCCCTCTCCCACATTTTGGAATGAGCAGCAGGCACCCTCACGCCTGCAGCTCCCCAGGACCTCTCCCTGGTTTTCCTCCAGGGAGATATCCATGATGATTACATATTCCTCAAACATGCACAGAAGCCTTCTTAAAATTAACATCATCTTCTTTTCATTTAGTGCAACTCACACTGGGACTTAATGCAGTTTAGCAAATCCGCTGGAAATTTCGGCTTTTGCTTAATTCAGATTAATTTTGCAGAGTCCCTGCATGGACAAATCTACTGAGGTGCCTGACAGCAGCCGAGACTTGCCACGTGTGGCCACTGGGACAAAGTGGTTGGAATTGGCTGAGATGTGTTTTGTTTGCTCTCTTTCCTGCTCTCAGCTAAATGACGGGCAAAGACCTGCCAGCTGCACGAATCCCTTCCAGCTGCACGAATCCCTTCCAGCCTCCCACCCTCATACCCACCCCAGTTAAAGCTCTGGGCATCACTGGGGACAGGGGGTTACACAGCTGAGCCCCGAGCAGCTGGGGGTGGGAAATGATGCTGCATCTCTGCCTGATTGCCTGGCAGAGCCTCCAGAGCTCCGAGGTGAGAAAACTGCCACAAAATCCAGTGCCAGAAGGGATTTCATGGGAATGCTTCGGATTTCAGGCTGGAAGCTGTGGCATCTCCAAAGAAACAAGCCCCCCTGCTTGGCAGGGCTGTTCTTCCCGAGGGTCACCCCATTCCTGCCTCCAGGGTGATGGGTGATTTGTTTGCAGAATGACTTTTATTCAGTCACTGGGAGCCCTGTGGGTCTGTGTCAGCTCCGCTCTGCACACCCTGGCAAAGAAACCCCATGAAAACCTCCCTTGTCCTGCTCCTGCCAGCTCGGAGCAGCTGGAATTGCACCAGTGCCAGCACAGCAACTGCGGGCCCATCAAAGCTTTCCTGGACTGCTCCTCAAGGGTCTCTTTGCCATAAACCAGCTGGGTGAAAACCACGGGGAATACTGAGGAATAACATCCTCATTGTACAGGGCCTGGAGCAGGCCTGGGCCAGTGGGATGTGTCCCTGCCCGTGGCAGGGGCAGAACGGGACGGGCTGTAAGGTCCCTCCCAACGCAACCATCCATGAATTCTGTGATCATTTAGGATGGGAAAACTCCTCTCTCTGCAGGTGCTGACTTCTGTTGAATCAGACCATCCCAGGAGCTGTCTGTATTCCAAACTAGCCTGGTTCTCCAGGTGCCCTGAACCCCTGGATCCACAGCAGCTCCCTTCTGGAGCTCCAGCTGCCTGTTTCAGGACACCCCAGGCACCGCTGCAGGGTCAAGGTGTTCCTCAATGGCTGCAGTGATCCCGGTGCCCTGCAGGACGGACCTGCCTGCTCCCCTGCACGGAGTGAATTAAAGACACCACGGAACTCATTCCATGTGCAGCTGCCTCAGAGGAAGCATCACAGCGCCGGGCAGCCCCAGTGCTCATTAAAGCCTCTGACTGGAAGGATGCAATGAACCGGTTTTATGACAACAGTAATTCCTTCCCATCACGTTTGGTGGTTGTGGATTCACGGGGGATGCGGGAAGAGGGAAGATCAGAGCAGTCTGCAGCTCTGGGATGTGCTGAGGGTGGAAAAGCTGACACCGGCGCGTGTTGGTGACAGATGGGGCACAGCTGAGGTGGGAGTGCAGCATCCCCAGGTCCCCTATAATGCTGTCACACCGACCTTTTAAAAATATATACTTGAACAATAAAGAGGACCCTCTGCTCCCGGGTTCTGAACAGCAGCAGCTCTGAGGGTGCTTTAATGCCCGGGGATTGTTTGGATCCTTGCAGAGCTGCCGCTCACGGCGCTTCCAGGCTGGCCAGGAATGCTGAGCACGCCCTGGGGTGTCCCTCTGCAGCACGGGGACACCGCTGGGACCCCCTGGGCAGAGCTGGCACTGCTGGGCCATTCTCCACGCTCACTCCGTGCTCACTCCAGGGCCTGAAGGAGGGCAGGAAGAGGGAAACCTCAGAGGACGGAGCCTGGAAAGGAGTCTGGTGCTCTCCCCAAAGTTTTAACCCTGGGCTTCTTCCACTGCCTTCAGGCTGGTTGTAACCCAGGTAGTTTTCTAAATTTGTGCATGATTAACAGCCATTTTAATAAATGGCTAATCAATTTATATAGGTTGCTATAGAGTTTAATAAATCAAGCCCAGGCTGATTACAACCATGGCTTGTGGCCATCCTGTAATGCCTTCCTCTGATGTGCTTCTAATAGTCTGGAACCTGCACTGCTGCTGTCAGGAGCTCATTTAAAACACCAGGCAGGGTTTCTTACACGCTAAAAGCACAGGGGGAGTAGATATTCCTCTCTACTTGTAAGTCACATGACTCTTCACGGCGGCAAATTTGGGTCCAAACCAAAGTCCATCAGGAGCCTTGGCAAGGAGGGGCTCGTGGAGCTTGGAAAAGAAGCTGGGAGAGAGATGTAATTGTAGGAAAGGTGATGCTGAGCTGGGTTGGGGTCCAGTGGGGTCTGAGAGGGGCCAGGAGAGAACTCCTGGGAAGGAGGGAATAGGGAATGGGCAGCCAGACCCCCTCCCTGGCCTGTCTGCAGTAATTCCAGTGCCCAGGCTCTGCAGGGAGCTGGAGGCTGTCCTTGGGCCTCACGTTCCAAAGTCACAGATAGATTTATTGAACTTATTTAACTTCTCGTGCCCTTCCTTCTCAGGGTCACAGGGCAGCTGGGGCTCCAGGGGCCTCTGGGGGTCACCTCTCCCCCAGGGCCACCCCGCTCAGGGTGTCACAGGGTCACCTTTAATCTGCTTTTCCTGCGGCCCTGCAGCCACGCATTCTCCGTGCAGCCACAGGGCACGAGGGAATCACACTGAGGGAATGTTTATGTGACTGGACACAGCAAAGAGATGGAAAATGTCTCTCTGAAAGGGTCTGAACTTTGCCCACAAACACCCAGCAGGGGCTGGGGGCCGTTTCACAGCCTGGATGTCCCAGCTGGCACCTCACTGTCCCCAGTTCTGGCTCTTCCTGAGGCCGTGTCCTGCCAGCCAGGGAGGACAGCGATTTTCCAAAGGAGAAAAGGAATTCAGCACTTGTACTGATCCCTCAGAGAGTCAGAATTTCTGCTGCTCTCCAGCCCCTGTGTTTTCAGAGCCATCAAGACAAAAGAGAATCATGGTACATTAAAAAAGCCAAGCAAACTGTGAGCCTGAATGTTTAAAGCCCCACAGCCAGTAGGGTTTGCTTTTTTTATATTCCAGGGTTTTTTTCTTTCCAGCTTGATTCACACCACTCTTTGGAATAAGCCCCATCTGCTAAATAGAGTCTGAAACCTGTAGCTGCCTGGAAAGAGAAGTGTGGTGATTTCTGAAAAACTCCAGCCCATAAAAGCTGACACACAGCCCCTCACACTCTCTAAAAACCATCGCCTTGTGGATTTATTAGACTTAGGCAACAGCAGTTGGTCTGAAAAGAAAATGTATTTAACCTTTCTTTTTAATTGTCGCTCTGTTAACCTGTCAGTTCTACATGGGGCTGTTAATAATTCCACTTTAAATGTCTCAAAAGTACTTTCATGTTTAAATATTAAACACTAAAACTTGGGTACACTTAGCAGAGAATGGAGGCAGTGCTCAGAGCAGTAAACGCGGCTCAGTGCAAAGTCCACTGGAGTGCCTGGGAATTGTCACTCGGAATCCAACAAGCCCAGACACAGTGTAGGCTGCAAATCCTGATCCCAGGGTCAAACCCTCGGCGTTTTAACCAGGCTGAACAGTGGGGTTTAGCCTGGGAAGGACCTGGTTAGACCTTTAGAGCTGGGCTTTACCTTCAGCTTAAGGTAAGATGCACATTGAGGGGCACAATTCGCTAATGAAGCTGAGCTGACTGCACTTCAACTGCTCCTGCAAGAGGTGAACACAGATCACCTGGGCTTTAGAGGAGTTGTCAGATGGGAATCAACTCCCAGTTTGTTTAAACAGGAGTCCTGTGTTAAAAGCCACGATTTGATACCATCTGCTGGATCTAAAACCTTCCTCCTGTGGCAAAGATGTCCCAGCCGGGCTCATACCCCTGGCAGCTCTCACCCTCCCCTTCCCAGCGGGGATATCTGGGGAGCTGGGGAGCCCTTCCCAGCAGGGATATTCATGGAGCCCTTTTCAGCAGGGATATCTGTGAGCCCTTCCCAGTGAGGATGTTCATGGAGCCCTTCCCAGCAGGGATATTCATGGAGCCCTTTTCAGCAGGGATATCTGTGAGCCCTTTTCAGCAGGGATATCTGTGAGCCCTTTTCAGCAGGGATATCTGTGAGCCCTTCCCAGCAGGGATATCTGTGAGCCCTTCCCAGTGAGGATGTTCATGGAGCCCTTTTCAGCAGGGATATCTGTGAGCCCTTTTCAGCAGGGATATCTGTGAGCCCTTTTCAGCAGGGATATCTGTGAGCCCTTCCCAGTGAGGATGTTCATGGAGCCCTTTTCAGCAGGGATATCTGTGAGGAGCAGGGTATTTGAGGAGCCCACGTTGCTGTGATGGAGCTGTCTCGGTGACACCTCCACGCTTCCCTCGGCAGGAGCCCTGCAAGAGCCTCATGGGCTCTGCTCTACCCCAGTCCAAACCCAGGACAAACTCCCAGAGGCTTTCTGAGCCTGGCCAGGACATCATGGACCATGGACACGAGTCAGGAGAGCAGGACAGGGGTGCTGAACGCATCCTTATCCCGTCTTGGCCTTTCCAGTCAGGATGTTTGCATCCCTGGGATGCCACGGGGCAAATTCAGCATTGCTGGTGAAGGTGGCACGATTCAGAGCCTCTCAGGTTTGCTGAGGCCCCCTGAGCACTTCTTACTCCTGGCTGCTGATGCAGAAAGCAATATAAATAAGTGTAATTTATGCACCAAAGGAAAGGTGCGAGTTAAAATAACTCCCAGCCTAAAATAACCTCTTTGTGGGGAAAGGGGGAGAGAAGGGGAGACTGAAATTTGTGCCATGTAGAGCATCAGCTCTGAATTTGGCCCTGGGCCTCAAAGCTTTTAAAAATAAGGAATAAGTTTAGTTTGGAGGAGGTGGCACAGGGCTCTGCTCCCCTCCCCAGGACTTTGGCCGAGAGAGGTGAGGATGAGCAGCGGGGCTGGCTGGGAGGAAGGGCGCTGCTCCCACGCTGCCTGCTCACACCTCTGCCAGGCAGGGAGAAAGAAACCAGGGCACGCACGCAGCACCAGGAATGCCCATTCCAGCCATGGAGCAGCAGCTGCCTCCCGCCTCAGCTCGGAGCTGACTTTTCCTCCCTGCACGGGACGCAGCCAGGCGGCTCCTGCAGCGTCGGGCACTTCTCACTGTGACCTGAATATTCCCCGCGCTGGTGTCATCCTGCCTGATGCCCACTTAGCGTTAGATTGTCCCTGGAGGCAGCGCTGCTCCCGATGTCTGACCTGCTGCCACCCCGTCGGGGCTGACGGGGCTCGGTGCCACCGCTGTGCCCAGCTGCTGGCACTCCGTGCCTGTGACACGTGCAGCAACGCCAGGCTACGGAGGTGATTTGGGATGTAACGAATAAACGTCCCCGGGTTTGAAGAGGGGACGCTGTCAAAGCTTTCTAAAAATAGTTGGTAATTGGCTTTGTATCAGGCTGATTATTGCCTGTGACCGTCTCTCCGAAGTGCTGGTGCACCCCAGTGCTCCAGAGCTGGGCTCCAGGGCACAGGCACGGCCTGTCCCAGCTGCAAACACCCAGCAGAGGATTGTCCTCAGCACAGGGCAGTGCCCTGCTCCCCACGGGATGGGAACACAACTCCTCCAGTGCTCTCCTGGAAGTGCTGTCCCTTGGGGCACTGAGGGCAGCTCCGAAAGGTCCAGACCAGGAATCCCAGGGGATTTATTTATTGCCCCTGATCCTGATCCCTGTGATTTGGCTGTGCTGGCTCCCACCATGAACCCCTCAGCTCCAGAACTTTTCCTGCTAAGGAGCTTTGGTTTGGAAAAAAAAAAAAAATATTAAAAAATCAATTTCCTGGCTGAAGCGTTTGTGCCAAGGGCACAGATCACAGAAATCAGTGGGAGAGGCCTGATGGAGACCCTGGTGAGCGGGTGAGAGTGGGAGAGCTCGGCCTGCTCCTGCCCCATCAATCCATGGGGACGCAGGGCCCCCAGCCCTGCCCCAGTGCTCATCCCTGCTGCGGCATTTTTCCCCCGGGAAAGGAGAGCTGGATGGGCTCAGAGTGCAGCAGCCTCTCCCACAGCGCTCCTCACAGCAGCAGCACTGCCTGCTTTGTACCGGCTGGGAGTTCTGGGGAAGGTTCCAAATCACCCTGGATTTCTGGGTGTGCTGCTCAGGGCAGGCCTGGCCCCAGATGTGAGGGTGACAAGGATCCCTCCTTTCCCCACCCAAAGCCACTCTGCTCCTCTCTGCTCTGTGATCAGACTCCTGCCTTTGACAGGACTTGGATGAGACGTTTCCTCCTCAGGCTCTTGCATTAAAGTTCACACACACATCTTTAAGCACATGTGGAGGGAAGCCTTGAGCACTGCAAATCACCCGAATCATCAAAACTCCTTTTATTTTTACATTAAATGTTTTTCTTTATGAAAGAAATAAAAGAAGTCTAACAATCATGATGAAATAAGAAAGGGAATGCCTAGAGCTAGCTACAATATAAAATCATATTCATCATATCGTAATATTTTACATTTTGCTCGTTGTTTTATGTGGATTAAAACCTACTTGAACCAGAATGTAACAACAGTAAGGAAAAGTGCAGAGGAGGAAGAGGAGAAGGAAGCTGCAGCCCAGGGGTGGGGACAGCAAAAAGTGCCCTCAGACAGGACAGGAGCCAGAATTTCACAGAATCCCAGGATGGTTTGTGTTGGAAGGGACAGTAAACCCCACGCAGTGCCACCCCTGCCCTGGCAGGGACACCTCCCGCTGCCCCAGTGTCCAGCCTGGCCTTGGGCACTGCCAGGGATCCAGGGGCAGCCACAGCTGCTCTGGGAATTCCATCCCAGCCCCTGCCCACCCTCCCAGGGAACAATTCCTGATTGCCAGTCTCCCATGCAGTGCTGCCCTCTGGCACTGGAAGCCATTCCCTGTGTCCTGTCCCTCCATCCTTGTCCCCAGTCCCTCTGCAGCTCTCCTTTAAGCCCTGGCAGGGGCTTGGAGCTCTCCCTGGAGCCTCCTCTTGCCCAGGTGAGCATTCCCAGCTCTCTCAGCTGTGTCTCCTCTCCGTGCCCAGCCCCTGCAGTTCCAGTGGTCCCTGGCACTGGGTGTTGGATTGAAGCACAGAAAGTGGAATAAATGAGACCCTTCCTGTCCTGCGAGGCTCCAGCCCAGGATGAATCCCCTCCCCGGGGCTGTGCTGGCAGCAGGTGCTGGGCGAGGGGCAGGGCAGAGCCTGGGCTGCATTAACAACCCCATAAAGGGCTGCCCCAGCCCTCTGGGGCCTGAACATCTCTGGCTGCAGCAGCCCTGAGTGGGGAATGCTCTTCGCTGGCCTCCACACAGCTCCCAAGGTGCCTTCCCCCAAATCACTGCCGAAGCACCGATTCCTGTGAGGGATTTGATTGTGAGCACCAAGGGCTCCTGGAGCGTTTTACTCTCTGAGAAGGGAGGGAAGGAACAAAGCAGCTCCTGGTCCTGAGCAGTGCTGGAGCCCAGGGAGCTGGGCTGCTGTTTGGAGAACTGTGCAGTCACCGTGAGCCGAGGAAAGCAACTCACACCCCGGGCAGTTTGCACATCCTCTCCTGCATAAAACCCAACATGACATTTACTACTCTTCTTAAAATGCCTTGCCATGTATTTCCAGACGCTTCCAAAGAACACTTTCAATTATCCATGTGCCATTTGCCATGTGTGGCACTGCTTTTATTTCCTGGGCAAGTCAAAAGGCTCTGGTGGGGTTTGCTTGTGTGAAACAAGCCTGTGTGGCAGAAACTCTGCTGGGTGTCGGTGCCACTGCGCAGCTCCTGCAGCCAGAGCTTCTGCCAGGACAGTCTGCAAACCTGGCTGGCATTAATTAGTCATTAACACTTCCTGCTGGACGTAAACACACCGTGAGCTGCATCTGGAACGGGTTAAACGATCTTGAGGCTGTGTTTTTCCGTTCCAATGAGCTCTGCTCGGAGCAAACTGAAGGAGGCAGGTGCAGTGTGATCCTGTCATCCCTCTCAGCCGCGGACTGCACTGGAGGCCACACGGCTGCTCTGCCACGCCAGCACCCCGACTGGGAATGGATTGCCCTTCCGGATCTTTCCACATGCAGCCGAGTTTTATCTCCTCGCTCCTGCCCCTCGGGAGCCCGGGGTGGATCAGGGCTCCATTGGACATTTATTTTACCCAGACAGGGATTTGCCAGCTGCCCAGATGCCAGGGTGGCCACGGCCCGAGCAGAGCCAAATAGAGCAGGGAAGGAGATAAAATGAGGGCTGGAAATGCTGTTCTTCATCCTTGGGATTGCTACCAAGGATGAGACTGGAGCAAGGAGCCCAAGGCGCTTCTGCCTTCCCTCCTCTCCATCTCAGTCCCACAGAGGGAAGATGAATATGCAGCATTTTCTTTGTGCTGCTAAAACGCCCATTAAATGCCAGCAGGGAAAAAACAGACGTAAATACCCGCTCCCCCCCGTGCCTGAGGGAGGGAAGGAGCATCTCTCCTTCTGGAGAGGGAGCTGCTTCCAGCTGGGAAGGGCTGGGAAGGGGCCGAGCTCCCAGCCCTGCCCAGCACAAGGAAAGAGGCCAGTTTGATTTTGTCTCTGCAGACTTGGCAGCAGACCCACTGTGTGTCGGAGCCCCCTTTCCCACCAGGAGCTGCTGGAAAGGATTTTCCTTCATGTCCGAAGCCCTCCTGACCTGTTGCAGGACCAGAGGTGTCGGAGGTGTCTCATCAACCTGCGCTCACGCAGCCTTTAGGTGGGAGCAGCAAAGCTTTGCCTCCAGGGAGATCTGTCAATGGGATGGGATGGGATGGGATGGGATGGGATGGGATGGGATGGGATGGGATGGGATGGGATGGGATGGGATGGGATGGGATGGGATGGGATGGGATGGGATGGGATGGGATGGGATGGGATGGGATGGGATGGGATGGGATGGGGATGGGATGGGATGGGATGGGATGGGATGGAATGGGATGGGATGGGGGATGGGATGGGGTGGGATGGGATGGGATGGGATGGGATGGATGGGATGGGATGCGATGGGATGGGATGGGATGGGATGGGGATGGGATGGGATGGGATGGGATGGGATGGATGGGATGGGATGGGATGGGATGGGATGGGATGGGATGGGATGGGATGGGATGGGGTGGATGGGATGGGATGGGATAGATCCCAGGAGGGGCAGGCCCAGCAAACGAGTCCTGCCCATGATGCAGGACTGTCACAGCACTGGCCCAACACCAGGATCCAGGGGACATTGGGGACATTCAGAGAAAGGAAAAAGAAAACATCCAAAACACCGCCGCCCCCCCCCCCGCCCCCGCCGTGGCTCCTCAGTGCCTTGAAGCGGGTCCTGGACAAGTGTTATCTCACCTGGATTAGATGAGATGGAGCCTCTTGGAGGGTGAGCCAGTGGTGGGACACAATCTCCCTGTGGGAACCACCCAGGATGCTGCACTTGGAGGCACTTTGGGGATCCAGACTTGGCTGTCCCCACCCTGTGCCCCCTTATAAAGCCCGTGAAAGCCCCTGAAGCTGGCAGGAGCTGATCCCAGCCCCAGTTCCTGAGGTCTCCAGCCCCAAATTCCCGAGGGTCTCCACCCCAGTTCCCGAGGGTCTCCACCCCAGTTCCCGAGGATGTCCAGCCCCATGCCCTGGGGTCAGCTCCAGCTCCAGAAGAGCTCGTTTGCAGCAGCACCGCCTGGGCCATGTCTCACTAAGGGAGCTGGGGAGGGCTCGGGAGGAGCCGCCGGGATCAGATAAGCCGGGCTCTGTAATGCCAGATTTCCAGCGCCGGGCTGGGGGGCAGATTAGGATCATTGTGTTATCTGCTGTTATCTAATTCAAGGAAATAACCGTGTGCATGGCACATGTTATCAAACGCACAGCACTCCTCCGAAAATGATATTAAGGCAGGAACTTCACGGTTCCAGCTGCCACTTCATCTTTAATTCACCTCCCCACCCGCACAGCTCCTGCATCGCTGAAAGCTCGGAGCAGTGGGTGGCCAGGATGCCGGGTGTGCTCCATAAAGCCAGGTGAGTTACAGGGATAAGAGCCTTTAATTCCGCATCCCAGGCTTTCGGCTTGTTCGAGCAACAAGCAGTGTTATTTTAACGACTCGGGCTGTGTTTGTTTGGTTTTCTGCGCTGCCCACAGAGGGCGGGGGAGGCGGGGCACAGCTGTGTGATGCGGAGTTTGGAATACTCTGGAATTGCTGGTGCTCTGCTGGGGATCAGTCCTGGCTCGGGGACATTTATCATTTCCATAAACAGGGAGGGGAAGTGGAGCACGGCAGGAGGGACAAGAGGAGCCGCTGGAGGTGGCCCTGGAGCAGGTGGGTGGCAGGGAGGGGACAGGGAGAACCCACGACCCCTCCCTCCCGTCCAGAAGGGACGTGCTGATTTTAATCTCCCACTTGTGATCCAGCAGGGAAGGATTTCCGTCTGGCTGGGGACTGGAGGAGGTGTTTAAGCACCATCTCGAGTGACTTTTCAGCCTGACACAGCAAAGATTTAACACTGCATCAGACCCTCTCTGGGGGAACCCATAAAATGCCTGCACAGCCAGTTCCTCATCCAGAAAAAAGGGATGAAATCTTTAATGGGGGAGATGTTTCTGTTCATCCTCACTAGAGACTGAAGCCTTATCTGGGAAGTTGCTCTTTAACCGGAGATGTAAATTTAAGGTTTATATTCAGCATGAAGTGATGCATCCCTCTGGGAACTGGCTGCTGAAGGCAGGGCCTGGCAGCACTGAACACTCAGTGCAGGGTTTAGTCACGGCTTTGTTCGGATCCAGGTGATGGAATAGCGCTGCCCTGGATGCAGGGGGACACAGCTGCCAGCACACAGCTTGGACACATCCTGTTGCCAGCCTGAGCCTGTCCTTTGCAGTGATCCTGAAGGGGTGGGAGGGATGGGATGGATTTCACAGCATCACAGACCCACCAGGATCAATGAGTCCAACTCTTCAGTGGACCTCTTCAGCCCACACAGGGATCCAAGCCCCCCCCTTGGTGTCACCAGCCTCTGCTCTGACCAAAGGAAGCCCAGGGTTACACAGCTGCTCCCCAGCACTCAACCCCTAAAGCTTAACTCCTAAGCCAGCCCCTCTGCTTCCCAGCACAGCCCCGCCAGGGACCCTCCCTCATGGCTGCACTCCGCCAGGGTGGCACCGCCAGACCCCAGGGCAAGCCCCGGCAGCATTTTCAGGATCTCTGGGATTTCTCCAGAGATGGCTTGTTACGGAAGTTCCCAGTTCCTCAGCTGGTGCCTGGTGCCCCTGGCCCGTGCTCGCCCTCGGCTCGGGCTGCTCGAGGACACCAGGGCCGGGCTCACGTTCCCCTGCTGAGCTTTGGGCAGGTGCTGGGGCCAGTTTAAGGTCAGGACCCTCATTCCCAGTGCAGCTCATGGCTCAGACCCCAGCTTCCATCACAGGGTGGGGTTTGATCCCTGAACAGCAGGACAGCCACACTTCTTTGGGTGAGGCAGCTCCCAGGGCCAGCAGGGGAAGGTGACACAGCTGGGGACAGACGACTCTGCTGAAGGGACCTGGGAGCCTTCCCGAAGCACTGAGGGCATCCAAAGGGCTCGCTGCAAGTAGGAAAACTGCAAAGCCTTTCTCTTGGAAAACGTGAGCGATACCCAGCACCAGCGCTCCTCACTTCAGTTCAAAACCCCACGGAATATTCACAGTCGTGGACCTGAGGATGGGAACAAAGTCATAAATCACTCCAGGGCTCCCTGCTCTGGCCTCGGGGTGTTTGCACCATCTCTGGATGTGGAGCTTTGCAGCTGGATCGGCTCTGCACAGATTAGAGGCACCATCTACAGGGAAATCCAGTGTTCAGCCTGGAGAAAAGGAGACTCAGAGGTGACCTTATCACTCTCTACAACTTCCTGAAGGGTGGCTGTGGTCAGCTGGGGGTTGGTTTCTTTCTTCAGGCAACGACAGAACAAGAGGACAGAGTCTCAAGCTGTGACAAGGGAGATATAGGCTGGATATTAGGAAAAAGTTTTTCACTGGAAGAGTGATAAAGTACTGGAATGGCTTGCCCGGGGAGATGGCGTCACCATTCCTAGATATGTTTGAAAAAAGACTGGATGTGGCACTTGGTGTCATGGTCTAGTTGAGGTATTAGAGATGGGTTGGACTCAATGATCTTGAAGGTCTCTTCCAACCTAAAAATTCTGTGATTCTGTGATTCTGGGAAACAACTCCATCCCTCCCTCCCAGCTGGGGCAGTGCAGAGTGCCCGTCACTCCCGTCACCCAAGAGGTGACCCTTTGGATGTCACCCATCTTGCTTTCACTCACTTTTATACCCAAACACCTAAATGGAAACTGAATGTTCCCCTCAGAGGGAATATTTTCACTTCAGAAAGTTCCAAAGGGGTTCTTTCAAACATTTCCCATTTCCCTGCTTTGGGGGAAGGGATCTGCAGAGATCAGCCCTAGCTGTGGCGGTGTCTGACGCTGGCAGCACGGCAGTCCTGCAGGGAGGGAAGGAAGGATCAGCTACAAACTCCGTGCCTGAACTCCCCCAAACCCAAACCCCGCTGTTCCAGCTCCCTCGTTCCCGTGGCCAATCCCAAATGCAGCAGCAGAGCCGAGGAAGGGCTGCAGAGCACAGAGGGTGGAGAATCAGCTGCACATCACCCTGGCAATGATGAAGTGGCTGAAGAGGGGCTGGACCTGGCACACCTGGGACAGCTGAAACCGGGGGAACATCATTAAAATGAAATTACCCCAATTACCCAGGCTTTTATTTATTATTTGTGGACTGCAACACACACAAATAAAAAATGCAGCCTTTCAGCCAAAATGCTTTCTGACCAGAATAATAGGGTTTTTTTTTTGTTCCCCTTGGACTATTTACAAGCCATGAGTAAAATCTGGGGAGCCCAGTTTGCAGCAGGACACGGAGAGGATCAGCACTCAGAGAGCCACAGGGATGTCTGGCAGCAAAGTCCCACAGATTTAGAAAATAACCCCACATTGTGGCCCTACTTGTCCCTTCTCCCTCCCTCCCCAAACACAAACTTCTTCCATGCACTTCCTTCGAGTTCTCAGATCCACACGTTCAATCACTCATGGCCCTGTAAACTTTCGGAGTTTGCATCCAGCATAAAGCAGGGACCCTCAAACTTGCTGTCAGCTTTCTACTCTGCTTCTCAAATATGGACCCAGAAAGTGATGTGAAAACAAACATTAATTCCTAATACCAACCTCTCATCGCTGAGGAAGGAACAGTTTTACAAAAAAACAGAATGGAAAAATCACCAAAAAAGCAGTTGGAGCTACTGAAAACCAGGCTTTGCCTATGACCTTCCTGAAAATTGTCCAAACCATGACAACATAGACCAGAGCAGGTGTTTGCTCTTGCTACACAATCATTCCCACACGATGATAGTTTTTTATGATTAATTACAAGATGTTGCTTCTGTATAGGAATTTTTCCCATTCTTTGTTCAAATATGGAATTTTGGATGTGGGGAGAAAAAAACAAATCAACCTTCCTTCCCCTCCCTGCCTGGAGGACATCCCAGTTTGGGAGGGTTTTTTAGGAAGAACAAATGTCAAACAGGCAGTGAGAGGGTGCCAGGGAGGTGCTGCTTGTGGACGCCTCATCCCTTGGCCATTTGGGTTTGGGATGCTGCTCTGGGACAGCTCCCTCAGTTCATCCCACCTGGGATGTGCCTGGAAATAACCCTGGAGCTGGAGAGCTTTCCTGCATCCTCCTTCTCCCTGAGGGCACTGAGACAGCAGCAGGTTCAGTTCTCTCTGTGCCCTGGGTCCTGGTCCTGTGGGAATGAAGGCTTTGCATCTTCTGGAGCCCATCCCGGAGTGAGGGAGAGAGGAAACCCTGGCCAGGAGCTGCCGCTGGTTGTCACCTTGCCCTGATCCCCACACCGCTGGAGCATGGAGTGGCTGCCAGCAGGAATGGCACAGCTGGGGGAGGCATTGAAAACCTTCGGGTTAAAAAATGAAACAAGGGGTCGAAGGAAGCAGAAAGTTGGATGTACAAGGGAAAGGAACAACGTGACACCACCCTGGATGGATACAACCCTGTTAACCCTTATCAATAATTGATGGCCAAGAACATGGATTTTCTATTATTCTGATGAGACCAGCTCTGTTGCTGATATGTTCCTTGGCACCAAAGATTACTCATGCATTAAAAATTACTAAAACACTTTTTTCATCCCTTTTAGAGACAGACCCTCTGCATTTTCCTCTGTCTTCATCTCACTGCAGCATCCCAGAGCAGCTGAATTTTCAAGCAAATGTGCATGAAAGACAACCTGGAGAAAGCCTTGAGTGCTCCTGGCATGGGGAGGCTCCTCTCCAGCCAGCTCTCAGGGACCTGAGGACTCATCCAGTGCCATGGCAGGGACACCTGCCACTGCCCCAGTGTCCAGCCTGGCCTTGGGCACTGCCAGGGATCCAGGGGCAGCCACAGCTGCTCTGGGAATTCCATGCCAGCCCCTGCCCACCCTCCCAGGGAACAATTCCTGATTGCCAATCTCCCATGCAGCGCTGCCCTCTGGCACTGGAAGCCATTCCCTGCTGGTCACTGTGACAGTGGAGAAATGGCCATCCCTAAAGACCCAAGGAGGGAGAACTCCAGGAATCCTATACACAAAAAATGCATCAGCAGAGCCTGAAACAAAAAATTTCACCTCCAGCGGGAGTGGCAGGAGCAGCAGTGCTCAAGATTCATGGCTGTGACCAACCAGCACCAACCTCCCACCCTGGAGGAGCCAGGATGTGCCTGGGATGTGCTCTGGGAGCTGGGACTGGCCCCATTCCACCTCTGGACCTAAGGGCGTCCATCCAGAGCGAATGGAGCACCAGGATCTGCCAGGCTCTCTGAAATCCCAGCCACGCACAGCCTGCGCGGAAATAAATCAACACTGAGGCAGCTTTGCCACCTTCAAAGGCTCATTTTGGTTGGGTTTTCTGTCAGGAGTGTAACCACTTGAATTTATGCAGATTATGCACTCCTGCCAGGTGTTTATTTTATATGGTTCTCTTCCCCCCTGCTACACTGTGAAAGAAAAATTGGGCAATATTTGTTAATGAGGCAAGCGGGATCTTTCCAGGCCCCTTTCACTTACTTGGAATAAAATATATTTTTTAAAAATTGCTGACCCTTGAAACCTCAACTGTTAGCTTATCTTGGGGACACGTTTCTTAGTCAGCAAAAGGCGTTTCCTGCAGGAGTTATTTGTAATTCATTAGCACTGGAGTAATGGCCACACTCTTAAATAATTCCTGTGCTTATAAAAGACCATCTGGCACACTGTGCTAAGAGGCCTACGCTCCTCTGGTGTAAATCAGGAGAGATCCGTGGAGTTGAAGGGGTTCTGGAGGCTTTGCACCCTCCTGCCAGGCTGGCCCAGAGCTCCTCTCCAAGGCCTTGTGTTCCCAGTTTTATGGGATCAGCTTCTCCATCCCAGCTCATGGCAAAAGCTCTAGGCTGGTCCTGGGGCGGCAGGAATGTCCTGGGTCCGGGGCAGGTGCTGCTCCTTGGGCTGTATTTCTGTATTATCCTGGTTTTGTGTCCCAGCAAACGCCAGGTCCTCTGTGCAGAGCCATAAAACCCTCCAGGAAATCCCCGGGGTAAGAGGGGGGAAGGAAAAGCCAAGACTTTGAAGCCACTCTAGCTTGAGCTTACAGTTTTTGCTTAAGCACAGGGATGGATTTATATCCGGTAAAGGAGATTTGCTGGGGTTGTATCTCACTTTTCCACCCCTCCTTAACAAAAAGAAAAATGCAGCAAGAGGCAAGAGGGAGATTTGCAGGACACAGGCAGTGAGGAAACGCAAAGTTCTTGTAAGCAACCCAAATAAAAAATATTTCCCACTCACAGATCCTGCCTGCAAGATTTCAAAACTGCTTTGGAGCCCCTTGGGCTTTATGAGGGGCAGATCCAGGGAGGCAAAGAGATGGATCCAAAGCAGCCAGCAGCAGGTCTGGATGTGGGAACAGCTCCTGCCCCTAGCCTGTGATGCCAAACCACCCCAAAATCCTCCACAGGAACAAATGCCACCGAACCCCTCCTGGCTCCAGTTGTTGCCCAGCTGCTTTGGGAAGCTAAGAACAGTCTTTATGTTCCGGGGGCTTCTCCATTTCCACTGGAGACTCTGTGGAGCTGGGCCCCAGGAAAAGCAAATTTCCTCTGCCTCAGGCAGGGATAACATTTCAGCACAGCAGTGTGCGATTTCATCAGGGCTTTTGTCTGTAACAAAACCCCAGCGACAGCAAGAGCTCGGTGCCCTGGAAACTCAGCACGGACAGCACATTCTGGCCTCAGCCTTTGGTAGAATCAGGCCTTTTCACTTTTTCTTACAGGTATCTGATATGCCAACCCCCATTTGTTTAATGTGCCTGCAGCCCTCCTCCGGGATCAAAGCACACCACGTCTCTGGGTGATTTGTGTGCTCCCCAAAGCGCTGACCCACATCTCCCCCAGTGAAACAAAGGCTTCCAAATGAATCGGTTCAAATCAGATTTTTGGTCTGGATCCAGCTCTGGAGGAGCCGACCCCGACCCCAGCTGCTTAACAGCTGACAGCCCTGAAAGGCAGCTCAGTGCTCCCAGCAGTGGCTTCAGGGGCTTTTGGAGCTGTTCATTTTCCTTCCCCGCGGTGCAGAGACAGCAGCTCCTGGGCTTGCAGTTCCTGCTGGGTCTCAGCATTCCCTGGAGGGCCAGGCTGCTGCATCCAGGAACAATCACCACCCCAGGCTGGCTGAACTCCCTCCCTGCTTCCCGGCAGTGCTGGAGGACTCCCACCATCACAGCTTTCAGAACTATTTTTGGGAGAGAATTTTCTCTTTCAGTCCTGTGCTTACTTGAAATTTTTAAGACTCAGAAAATGGTCAGGATGAACTGGAGCCCCTGCAGAATGTTCTGCACAGCTGAGTGCTGAGTTGACCTCGTCTGGCACTTACAAAACCCTTGGCCCTCTCCTGCAGCCCCATTCCCAAACCAGGTGTCTGGCATGGCCCAGGTGATGGCGTGTCCCACGGATGGGCACAGGACAAGGCACCTCGAGGTGGGCAGGACCCTGACAGGGCATCTGGGGAAGGAAGGCGATGGCAGAGGCAAGGAAGAAGGAGGAAACGCAGATGAAGCTGAATTTCTGCAGGACCAAGTTCGAGTGGATTCTGACCCAAATTAATAATTGTTAATGGTAATTACAAAGAGCTAAGAGCGGGAACAGGGCACATGGAAGGTGAGCAGAAAGCAGAACACGGGAGTTGAGCAGCAGGAAGAAGACAAAGCCGTGGCAGGAGCTGTTGTCAGTGGCAATGAAGGCTCTCAGCCTCGGTGATTTATTGGGGCTCTCTCTCTGCTGTCACCGTGGTGTTTCGAGACATTGGTATTTGCAGAAAGTGCAGTGCAGCCTCTGGATAAGAGAGAAGAATGAATCCATCACGGCTTCCCCATTGGCACCTGACAGCCCCAAGCTGTAAAACCAGGGACAGACAGCTTTTCCCGGGCGACAGGAGCACCGGGACGGGTCACTCGTGCCCGGGGCCATTGAGCCCAGCATACCGGGGGTGCCAGCCCTGCACGGCTCCCTGCCCGACAGAGATCGAACTCCACTGTCCTTGCAGCTCCTGCCTCCAGGCTGGCCCAGGCTCCATCCAGCCTGGCTCTCCCAGGACACGGTGCCTGCCCTGCCTCCTCAGTGCCTCCCAGTTGGGCAGGGGCTCTTCTCTCCTACCCTGCCCTGCTCCACACAAACCCCAGGTGTCCACACAAGATCCCTTCACACAGAGGTGAAAAGATCACTTGGCCACGAGACTGCAAAGTCAAAGGCACAGAGGAAGCTCTGAGAGCAGCAGGAAAGGACTCCAGAGTCATTCCATCTCTGTCACCCAGGATGAAAACCTGGCGGAGTTACATGGAATAGGTTCATTTCAGGCCGCTCGTGATGCACCTCCCTGTGTACAAACAGCTCCAAACACTGAATCCCACCAAAAGGCCTCTTACAGTTGTCCTCCAATAATTCAGAGGCTTATACAGCAATAATGTGAAGAGAAATAGGCAGCAGTGAAACTGTTCTGGTTTTATGCCCTGTTCAGCTCAGTTTCTGGCCTTCTCTGTCGTTCTGTGGCTCGTTGGAGCGTTCCTTTGTTCCCCTACAGAAGCTGTGCTGGGCTGGGGCTCGCTGCTCTCCCTAGCCTGTGGCATTCCAGTGTGTCCAGTGGGGCCGGTGGGGTTGGAAAGGAACACAAAAGCCCCACGTAAGAGGTGTGCACGTTGGCTTTATCCCTGCAGCTCTCCCGCTCCTCGCTTCCTTATATTTCATACAAACATTTCAGAATGACAGACAGTGAAAAAAGGAAACTGCAGATGGAAGTGTGAAATTTTGCACTTTGGGGCCATAATGAATCTTGCCTAGCTTCCCACTCCTTGCAATATCCTTGCTGGAAAGTGCAAAGACCTTAATTTTCCCTGCACACAACTTAAAATGTCTCAGCTCCTGGTTGAAATGTCAGGGCTCCATCACGTCCCTAATCCAGAACAAAACCTGAGGGCAGCCAATGCATCTCTGCTGTGCTGGGAACGGCTGGGCTGCCCAGGCAGCTCCTGTCTGGGAGCTGATCCCTGCAGTGCCTGAGAGGGAGCAGCATCATCCCATGGAGAGGAGGGATGCAACTGTGAGCCAGCCCAGAGCCAGCACCGACCTCTGGGACAGGGACAGCAGCCAGGGCACGGCCGGAGCTGGGCCAGGGCAGGCTCAGGCTGCAGAGCAGGGAAAGGTTCTTCCCCCAGAGGTGCTGGCACTGCCCAGGCTCCCCAGGGAATGGGCACGGCCCCGAGGCTGCCAGAGCTCCAGGAGCCTTGGACAGCGCTCCAGGGATGCACAGGGGGGATTGCTGGGGGTCTGTTGGACTGGGTGTTCCTGGTGGGTCTCTTGCAGCTCAGAACATTCTGGGATTCTAAGTGAACACAAACTCATCTTTTGGAGGAACACCCCACATTCTGCTCAGAAGAGGGGAAAAAATACAATAATACAGCGTTTTCCTGACGAGGTTTCCACAGCACTGATGATTCATTGTGCAATAACGAGCCACGTTCTGGGTCAGGCAGAGGTGCAGCTGCACAGCCCACGGCACCAGCCTGGGGTGCACACTGAGCTCAGCTTTGGGGACACCAGGGTGCAATGGATGGATCCCTCTCTTCCCTGTGCTACTGCCAGTGAGTTTTAGTTTTTTTCCAAGCTCCTCCTTGCAGGGATGGAAATATCCTGGCACACAAGCTCTGGTCCCTCCCTTGCTGTCACACCAAACCCAAACAACCAAGATCCCAAAACCCCACACCACAAAGCACCAAACCAAACGATCAAACCCCAAAAATCCCACACCACCAAACCCAAATAATCACGCCATCTCCCAGCCAAAGAAGAGCCTTGACAAAGGTGTCCAGAAATCCTGAGAAGTCTGGGATCCAGCGCCAGCTCTGCATGTCCAGAGCTTGGGACAGGCCTAAGCAGAGCCAATGGGGAATGTGAGTGTCAGCACTCTGGACTAGTTCTGTTCTCTAAGAAAATGAGAGACAAGATCTTCCCAAAGGAAGAAAATGAAGTGGAAATAAAGCCTTTCTTCCCCAACCTTTGCATTGCACCCACACATTTTACACTGACACTGTTCTGCACATCAGAGCATGACCCCAGTCCCGGGTGGAATCACCTCTCCTAGCACTGAGAGCGTCCATGGGGCCACTTCCCTCCCTGGTCTGTCATCAGCCCGCTGCAAACCCTGCAGCAGCTATTGGGAAAGGTGCTGATTATTTACAGTACATGCAATTCAGGTGTCACTGGCATTATTAACCTTGGCGGGGGAGCCCTAAATGTCTGCATTAGCAGAGATGAGTTTGTTTCCTCCACTTTGGACTAAAAAATGGGAGATCAGGCAGTGCTCTGCTACCGCCTCACAACCAGAAAGGCCAAGGAAGGGAAGGGTTGGCAGCAGGAGCTGTGCTATTCCAAGGGGTCAGAATATGTGAGCTCCAGCCCCAAAGGTGAGCGATACTCTGGAAGAACCTGGGGAGAACAAGTCTCTGCTTTCAACAGGGAAAATTCAGATTGAAGTTAAGAGCAAACCCTGGAGCAGCCTGGGAAGTCCCCAGGCACCACCTCCTGCTGGTTCTCATCTCCCCACAGCTCCAGGGGTGATCCCAGCACTGCCAAATTTATTTTGGGATTTTTGGGAAAGCAGCCTCTGCTCAGCCCCTCTCCATCGCGTGGCAAACAGGAGGCTGGGCTGTGCTGGGACACGATGAGACACGACGCTGAACTGGTGACAAATCTGCTGCTCCGGAGGCAGCGGGGCTGTGACACGGAGCTGTCACCCTGGGGCTGGCACAGACCATAGCCAGGGCTGTGACACGGAGCTGTCACCCTGGGTGTGGCACAGACCATGCCCAGGGCTGTGACACGGAGCTGTCACCCTGGGGGTGGCACAGAGCTGTCACCATGGGTGTGGCACAGACCATGCCCAGGGCTATGACACGGAGCTGTCACCATGGGTGTGGCACAGACCGTGCCTAGGGCTGTGACACGGAGCTGTCACCATGGGGGTGGCACAGAGCTGTCACCATGGGGGTGGCACAGACCATGGCCAGGGCTATGACACGGAGCTGTCACCCTGGGGGTGGCACAGACCATGGCCAGGGCTGTGACACGGAGCTGTCACCATGGGGGTGGCACAGAGCTGTCACCATGGGTGTGGCACAGACCATGCCCAGGGCTATGACACGGAGCTGTCACCATGGGTGTGGCACAGACCATGCCCAGGGCTATGACACGGAGCTGTCACCATGGGTGTGGCACAGACCATGGCCAGGGCTATGACACGGAGCTGTCACCCTGAGGGTGGCACACGGAGCTGTCACCATGGGTGTGGCACAGACCGTGCCCAGGGCTGTGACACGGAGCTGTCACCATGGGTGTGGCACAGACCGTGCCCAGGGCTGTGACACGGAGCTGTCACCATGGGTGTGGCACAGACCGTGCCCAGGGCTGTGACACGGAGCTGTCACCCTGAGGGTGGCACAGACCATGCCCAGGGCTGTGACACGGAGCTGTCACCCTGGGGGTGGCAAAGACCATGCCCAGGGCTGTGACACGGAGCTGTCACCCTGGGGGTGGCACAGACCATGGCCAGGGCTGTGACACGGAGCTGTCACCCTGAGGGTGGCACAGACCGTGCCCAGGGCTGTGACACGGAGCTGTCACCCTGAGGGTGGCACAGACCATGCCCAGGTGCCACGACTGTCCCTTGCAGCGGGCCTGGCCAGAGCCAGCTGCGCTCCCTCAGCACAGAAGGATCTCCTGTCCCCTTTGCCACTGCCGCAGCCATTGATTCCCACGGAAGAGGCACCAGGCTGATTTCCAAGAGGGACTCTGGGCTGAGCTGAGGGAGCACAGCTGTTTCCATCCCCCCGAGGATGGTTCTCAGAGGTTTCCCGTGGATCAGGAGGGCAGCCAGCTGCTGGAACTGCCTCCAGGGCAGTGCTGGATGAGGGCAGGGAGCCTGATCCCCAGCCCCGCAGCTCTGGGTGCCCAGCAGCGGGTGAGGAGCCCTCAGGTGTGTGGAGGTGTTACAGAAACACAGACTGTGAGGAGAGCCATTCCCAAGGCACTGGGAACGTCAGAACCCACCCCTGTGCCATCACAGGAAGATTTCCCTTTGACTTTGATCCTTTTCAGACAGCTGCTTTCACAACGAGACGGAAGGAAAGGTGCACGTGGAAGGCTGCTCTGAATGAATTCTCCCCAAGGTTTCCAGCACCGCATGGGCTCCTCTGTTTATTTTTGGGTTGTTTTGCAGAGCTAACCCAAATACACAGGCCTGTTCTGGCACTGCTGCTCCATGGCTTTCCTGACAGTAATCCATCTTATCCCACGAGGAGCAGGAGGAAGAGCTGCTGTCGCTACCAAGAAAGAGAAAATAAAATCAGCTGCAAATTTTCTCTGACTCTCAGGAAACTCAATTCAGCTCCGAACATGGTGAAGAAAATGCCATCAGTGATTTTCCCTTTGTAATTAGGTTTGCAAAGGTTGACTGGCAAGGAATTAAAACATGGAAGCATTTAAAATATCAGTGAGTTCTGGCATCCTAAGTAATGTGACATTTATATGATAATTTGGCAATTAAATATGCAAGCAAGGATGCTTTTTTTTTTTCAAACACAAAGGTACAACACTTCCACGAAACCCCTTCCGGCATTTTAAAGGTTCAGCTTCTTGCTCCAGTGGGAAAATATTATTTTCAACGTGTGGGCAGAGGACGCTGGCAGCAGAACAGAGCCAGCAGTGCACCCCCCGAAGCACCCACGGGGACCTGGGGTCACTCATGGACAGGGGCAGGTTCTGTTCCCACCTGGGGGATCACCCTGGCTCAAACCCAAGGTGAAATAAAATCTCTCTCCAAGCTGCACAAATGAAGCTGGGAAAGCAGGAGCTGTTCAGCCTGGAGACCTCAGAGCCCCCTCCAGGATGTGTAGGGGCCCCAGGGAAGGCAAAGGGACAGTTCATCAGGAACTGCAGCGACAGGATGAGGAGGAATGGGGTCACAGTAAAAGTGGGGAAATTTAGGTGAGATATTGGGAAGGAATTCCGGGTTGTGAGAGCTGGGATGGAATTCCCAGAGCAGCTGTGGCTGCCCCTGATCCCTGGCAGTGCCCAGGGCCAGGCTGGACACTGGGGCTGGGAGCAGTCTGGGACAGTGGGAGGTGTCCCTGGCTATGGCAGGGTATGGAATGAGATGATCTTTCAGGTCTCTTCCCACCCAAACCATTCCTGATTCTATGGCTGGACACGACCCACAGGAGGAGGAGTTCAGCTTGTGCTGGGAAGGGAATGAAGTGAAGCAGCCAAAGGTCTCTCTCCACCCAGACACTGACTGACCCCCCCACACCCATCACATCCTTCCTGAGCATTTCAGCAGCTCCCTTCCTGAGCTGATGAATAATTTGGAGGGCCTCCGCCATTATTAAATAATAAAGATTCTTTTCCTTGCAGAAATAATTGAAGCATCAAAGCTGAGAAATTGAGGTCGCCCTGAGCTCTGTCCCATCCTCTGCTCTCACCAGACCCTGGGCCCTGCTTGGCTCCGGGGGACAGGGGGTGCTGGAGCCACAGGGCCCCCCCGAGGGGCTGCTGACAGGGGCAGGGACATTCCAGAGCTGGCATTAAGGCTGTGGTGGCCCAAGCCTATCCCAAGAGAGGCCACTGGTGTAACCGGGGTTTGGGGTGGTCCAGGCAGCATCACCCAGCTGGGAATGTGCTGCTGCCAGCTCTGCACATCCATCAGCTCCTCCTCAAGGGGAGAGGAACACAGCCTCTGCTGGGTGCAGAGTTGAGCAGACTCCGCTGCCAGGGACTCCTCAAAATCACTGACTGGTACAAGAGTTCTTCCTCATGAATGGAAACCTCCTCCTCTCTAAAGGTCCAAGTTCTGCTTCAAAACCCCACTCTTATCCCGGGACTTGGTTCTGGCAGCACTGAGAGGTCTGGGGAAGCTTGAATTCAAAAGTGCCAGCAGTAACACATCCAGGGAAACCCTGCTGCTTCCAGCCCTCCCTGCTGCCGTGGCTCCTCCCTATTGCTGTGCCCTCAGGCACTGCTCAAGTTTTGGCTCCAGGTGGATCCCAGTGGATGAAAAGCTGTGGCTGCGATCTGTCCTGGCATTTCCACACTTGTTATCCACAGGAGGAAAACCCAACAGGAACACCCCAGCAAAACAAGTCCCCTTTAACCCAGCAATGCTTTTCCTCCACCCTTTTCTTCCCCTGACTTTTCTCCAGAGCAGAAGGGAAACAACAAAGGTTTCACAGTTTTCTGTCTTCACACTCCTGTGCTGATAAATAAAATCAGCCTTGACCAGCACATGATGATTAACGGCTCCTCCCAGGAGGAAAAATTCTGTCCCTGGAGAATGCAGCCAGGATGAAAATGATGTGGGTTTAGAGCAGCTCCACCAACAGTGTTAAATGTGGAATGAGGTCCTTTCTGCAGGGTTTTCATGAGCCACGCTGATGGTGCCAGCAGAAAGAGCTTCAAGTGACAGTAAAGGTGCACCTGCCTGCCCAGTATGGGACTGGGAGTGCCAGCATTCACTGGGGGAAGGATTCGTTCACTGCAGCACCAGAAAGGTGAGAAATGCCAGGCCCCCAAGTTAGAGACCTCAAAGGGCAATCAGCTCATCCTGAACCCTGCAATCAAATAACAATGAAGACATTTGGAAAGTGTTTCCCCTCCCTAGGGACTGCCTGTACGAATTAGGGACAATTAACACTGCTAAAGGAGCACCAGCGGGTTTGCTGAGCGGTGGGAAGTGTCATCTCCTCACAAACACCTCGGGCCCAGGGTTTGCATGGGGGGTGTGAGAAGGGACAGCTTCCCCGGGCCCTGGACTGGGCATCCTGCAGGAGGCAAAGCTCTGCTCCATCCCCTGGGAATTGCTGAGGTGAGGAACGAGACCTTCTGGAAGCGCCGTGACTCTTCCTGAGGCTGTCCCTGCGTGGCTTTGGAGGGGGAAGAGAGGGCACCATACAACGGATTTCTTTTCCATGAGATAAAAGCCTGAATCCCAAATTCTGCACTCTGTTACCTTTGGAAAGTGTATGTCCAGAAACCTGAGAGTTCTCAAGGCAAAACGAAGTTCATTTCTCAGATGTCCATCCAGACATTTTCCAATTAGACCTAATTTGTGCTCGTGAACACCCCATTGCACAAGAGGGATGATGGTGGAGTTCAGGAGTCTCGGCACAGAGACCTCCCAGAGCCCTCCTTGGCCAACTCTTCAAAGGCTGAGCAGGTGCATTTGTTAATTCTAAATAGGATAATCCATAATTACAAGTGAAAGCCCAAACTGAAGGTCTGAGTTTTGTTTGAACTTTCCCCAAACCTCATTTCTACAACAGAATAGTTTTGTTTACATGAGGTTTTGTTCCAGATAATGTGACCTTGTGGATAAAGGAGAGAGAAAAATAGGAGAAAAAAACGTGTACATGCACGGGGGAAGGATCTTCCTCCCCTCCTGGAAAATGCACAACAAAAGCAGAATTGTTCTGGGGCTTGTTTGAACTTTGTCTGAAAATTGATTTCAGCTCTGAGGAGCCCGAGCTCGCCCCGTTCCTCAGCTCCACCTGCCAACAGGCAGCAGTTTTGTCTCTGTTGATAAGGGACTTTTTAATTATTGCCATTATAATTTGAAAATTGGGTTCCTGCCACAAACAATTGAAATTAGATTCAGCCTTGCTTTTAATCTTTGGTAATGTCTTTTAATCGGGGGTTTCATTTCCCATCAGCAATGAAATGTGTGGATGTCTGCACACACGTGCTGGGTTTGAGGGCACACAGGAAGATCTGAGCACGCCCAAAATGTGTGAGTGCTTTACTCAGGCTGAACAGGAGTGTTTTACACAGACTGAAAACGAGTGTTTCACACAGACTGTACACGAGTGTTTCACACAGACTGTACACGAGTGTTTCACACAGACTGAACACGAGTGTTTCACTCAGACTGAACAGGAGTGTTTTACACAGGTTGTACACGAGTGTTTCACACAGACTGTACACGAGTGTTTTACACAGACTGAAAACGAGTGTTTCACACAGACTGTACACGAGTGTTTCACACAGACTGAACACGAGTGTTTCACACAGACTGAACACGAGTGTTTCACTCAGACTGTACACGAGTGTGTTACACAGACTGAACACGAGTGTTTCACACAGACTGAACACGAGTGTTTTACACAGGCTGTACACGAGTGTTTTACACAGACTGAACACGAGTGTTTTACACAGACTGTACACGAGTGTTTTACACAGGCTGTACACGAGTGTTTCACACAGACTGTACACGAGTGTTTTACACAGACTGAACACGAGTGTTTCACACAGACTGAACACGAGTGTTTTACACAGACTGAACACGAGTGTTTCACACAGACTGTACACGAGTGTTTTACACAGACTGAACACGAGTGTTTCACACAGACTGAACACGAGTGTTTCACACAGGCTGTACACGAGTGTGTTACACAGACTGAACACGAGTGTTTTACACAGACTGAACACGAGTGTTTCACTCAGGCTGTACACGAGTGTTTCACTCAGACTGAACACGAGTGTTTTACACAGACTGAACACGAGTGTTTCACTCAGGCTGTACACGAGTGTGTTACACAGACTGAACACGAGTGTTTTACACAGACTGAACACGAGTGTTTCACTCAGACTGAACACGAGTGTTTCACACAGGCTGTACACGAGTGTTTCACACAGACTGAACACGAGTGTTTCACACAGACTGAACACGAGTGTTTCACACAGGTTGTACACGAGTGTTTCATACAGGCTGTACACGAGTGTTTCACACAGACTGAACACGAGTGTTTCACACAGACTGTACACGAGTGTGTTACACAGACTGAACACGAGTGTTTCACACAGACTGTACACGAGTGTTTTACACAGACTGAGCACGAGTGTTTCACTCAGACTGAACACGGTTGTGTTACACAGACTGAACACGAGTGTTTCACACAGGCTGTACACAAGTGTTTTACACAGGCTGTACACGAGTGTTTTACACAGGCTGTACACGAGTGTTTCACTCAGACTGAACACGAGTGTTTCACACAGACTGAACACGAGTGTTTCACTCAGACTGAACACGAGTGTTTCCCTCAGTCTGGGTGGGGTTTGCAGCAGAAAGGACTCCTTGATCAGCCACTTCCATCTGTTATGGTGCATGGCCCTGTGACTTGGTCCTGTGATTTCTGCATGGAGTCAGTCCTTCAGAGGAGGCCCAGCCCTGCCTGGGGGTCTGTGCAGCACAGCTCACCCTGGCAGGATTTGCAGGGCTCACTCCTGACCCGGGGGTCCTGATGTGCACTGAGCAGCGTGGAGGGGACACACTCAGGTGAAGGCGGCTGGAGAAGGTTTCTGATGCCAGGAGGGGCAGCCTTTGGTCTTTTCTGCTGGCAGATACTGAGATCTTTTTATAGGAACAGGACCGAGCCCTCATGAACCTGTGTGACCCAGATGGCTGTGCTGGATATATATTTATACACCTCTCATCTCTCTCTCTCTCTCACCCACCTGGCAGCAGGTGAGATCCAGTTGCCTGAGATGCACAGCCCCAGTGACCTTGGCAGGAGGATGGGGACTGCAGTCACGAGGGCACTGCCACGTCCCTGCATCACAGTCCTTCTTTCCATGTCATTTTTCAGCTGAAAACCAGCACTGCTGGCAGGTTTCAGTGCCCAGGAGATGGGATCTGTCCCCAGCTCTCCAGGCCACTCAATATCTACCACAGCCTGTTTTGTTTGGGCAGAAACTCAGCTGGCAGCTCTGCCCCGGGCAGGCAAAGCCTCCCCTCTCCAATGCACCAGGAAAACAGCTCCAACTGCTATTTTCTTTCTTTTTTTCCTTTGTTTTTTTTTTCCTCTCCAACTGCCCACAGTGCTCTAGGTCATCCCACCAGCCCAGCTGCCCATGGCCACCCCTCAAGCTGGCTGTGCTCCCCAGTGACCATCATTTACTGCAGAGAGGCGCTGGACACAGGGACACAGCAGCCCCAGGGCAGGAGCAGCGCTGGAGGATTCTCCTCTGTGGAGAGGAGACCTGCAGGACACAGTTCAGCCTGTGCAGAGCTGGCACAGAGCTTGCAAAAGGCTTCTGCCCCCAGAAGGGTGGGTTTGGGGTGTGACTCCTCCTGAGCACACCTGGGCTTCCATCTCCAGGCCAAGGCAGTGGAAACTGCAGACCAGGGAATCCCACAATAGTTTGGGGTGGAAGGGACATTAATGATCCTCAAATTCCCACCTCCTGCCCTGGCAGGGACACCTCCCACTGTCCCAGGCTGCTCCCAGCCCCAGAGTCCAACCTGGCCTTGGGCACTGCCAGGGACCCAGGGGCAGCCACAGCTGCTCTGGGCACCCTGTGCCAGGGCCTCAACACCCCCCAGGGAGGAATTCCTTCCAGATATCTGATTCAATCCTTCCCAGAGTGGTGCAGAGATCAAATCCCACAGGCAGCACCACAGCCTGTCAGGCAGGCTGAGATTATAGACATCTGAGATTACACACATCAGCCTGCTTCTAAAATATCTTGAATACCTTTAATGGACTTGAAGCCATTCCTTTCATTAAGGGGAGGTGACAGGGAGACTTTGCTGCTATTTCTGAGCCTCTTTACCGACCCACCCTCCTATTTCAAGTAGGATGGCAGAGAAAAGCCTCCTAGGATGAGAGCATAGAGTCTTAAAAGATAAGAAAAATGAGCTTTGGAACAGTAGTCCTTCACAGGTCCACCTGTGCTCTGCCTTATAGGAACTGTTTAAATCCAAGGAATAATCAAGGAGGAAGATGGTTGAAAAATAAAGTTGTGGGTGTGTTGAATTTGGGGTTTTTTTTTTTTGTTGTTGTTGTTCTTGTGTGGGTTTTGCAATTTTTTATTTAAAGAAGAAAAGAAACTGAAGAGGTTTGGTGTTTTTTTTTTTTTTTTTTTTTTTTTTTTTGTTTTTGTTTTTGTTTTGTTTTTGTTTTTTTTTGGTTTTTTTTTTGTTATATTCCATATTATGAACTTCATTCAAAGCAACCCCTCGCTCTTAGAAGTGGTGCAATAAACCCTCCTGGTTTAATCTGCCTGCTCGGGAAGGGAAATAATCAGATCCTGCCTTTTGCATAGGCAGAGTTTTAATTACCTCTGCAGCTCGCCTGGTCCCATCTGAGCAGCTTTTCAGAAGCAATCTATTAGCAAACAATAACCCTGCAGCTCCCTGCCTGCTGCTCAGCAGATGCTATCGCTGCCTTCCCCGCTCTGCCCCAGCCGGGAACAGGGAGCCAGCCCCAGTCCCTGCTCCTGACGGGGGGAGGGAGAGGCTGGGAGCACGATGGGCTGGCAGGACAAACACAGCTCGGAGTCCCACACGGATCATTCGGGGCAGAGGATGAATTCCCACGGGAGGAGATGCCGTGGGCAGCTCCAGGATGGCCAATCTCGTTAGCCGAGCACTGGGATAATGAAGCCATGAGTCCCTGTCCTCCACTGCTGGGGATGAGGCTTGTGTTTGCGTCCCAGACCCTCTCCCCGTGCAGAGAAGGGCCACGAGGGTTTTAGCCCTGCCCAGAAAAGGCCATCGGAGCGCTGGGCTTGGTGCGAGACCCTGAGTGGCCAGACCCGCACCCAGCAACCACCTGAGGTGTCCAAGCACTGCCCCAGCTGCCAGGGAAAAGTCAACACAGCCTGGAAAGGTGAGTCCTGCTCCTCACCAAGGAACAGGGACACCTGCACGACCTCCCAGCTCTTCCTGAGCCCCCATTTCTACAGGATGAGCAATCCCAGCTCCCTCAAATGCTCCTAGCTTTTGGACTCTCGCGGTCACGTTTCCTTCCCCTGAGCTGCTGCTCTGGAAGGATTCAAACCCAGCTTTTTCTCCCCAGCAAAGAGGAAACCTTTCAATCATCAGCCTTTCCTGGTGGCTGCACACCTGCCCCAGAGCTGTTGCTGTCACATGCATCACTTCAGCCGCAGAGGATAAAGACCCTCAAATGAAGTTCCCTCACTGCACCATTAACCTCCTTATGGAGCTGCTGTTCCCAACCAGGCTCCAGTGAACCTTTCCCAGGCCTCATTTCCTGAGCTCCAAACACCTGGGTTCCTCCTGCAAACCACCAGGAATATTTATTTGCCACACCACACACTTTTCCCCACTCCCATCTTTCTCACCTGGAAATTAAGAGCCCAGGAACAGCCTCCGGACGTCCCTGCAGAGCCTTGATCCTCATCTCCTGCACCACCAGCTGCCTCTGCCTCTGTCCCAGGGCATTCTGGAGCCCAGCAGGGCTTTGTTTGGGCTTGGTACGGGGGAATAATGAGACACAGGTAGAGCAGGATGGCTCCTGGCTTGGGCTGGGCTGCTCCCGGTGCTCCTGGCGCTGGGAAGGACGGGATGCAGAGCTCCAGCATTCCCAGCTCTGCAGCAGGAACAACCAACGGGCTGCAGGAGCCAGGACTGCTCGGCTGCCTCCCTGGACGTGGAAATGCTCAAAATGTGCAAAACTCGGGCTGCACCCTGGGGGCTGGTGGTGATTCCTGGATTGTCCCTTGCCTGGGAATGCTGGGAGAAGCAGGAGATACTGAGGTGTGTGGTTGCTTCATCTCTGCAGAAAAAGCCAGACCTAGGAGGTTCTTTGTGATGAAAAGAACATTCCCCCATGACAACGACTTTAACACCTCTCACCTCCAGGATCCAACATTCCCTGCTCAAATGAGCAAATGGTCCGACAAATCCCTGTCTGTCAGCACCTCTGCAATGGCCTTGTGCTTCTGATCAGTGATTAAATGTGGGAGCCAGGCTGGAAGTGAGGGCTCTTCCTTTGGAATTGGAGAACTGACGGATCAAACCAGAAAACAAAGCAAGGGAAACCAAAGGGAAGGAAGAGTTGGATCCACTCGAGCAGGAGCCGTGCTGTGGGGATGTCAGGGATCCCCATCCCGCGGGGCTGTGAGGACCCTGGTGACAGGGGACAGGCTCAGGGACGTGCTGGCTGTCACCCACAGGCAGCCTGCAGGGTGTCTGCCACGCTGCTGCTGCTCAGGCTGGCATTTCTGAGCTCCTCCTGGTTTCCATGGCTCTTCCCCTGCACAAACCCATTCTGGATGCACGGACAGAGTCAGCAGCACTTGGAGGCGCCTGGAACAGCAGCGTCCTCCCCACAGCTTTGCTCCTGCTCCCTTTGTTCCCAAAGAGCCAAACTTTGAGCTGAGCCAAAGGCACTGAAAGCCTTTGCTGGATTCCCAGCTCAGGAAAAGCTCCAGCCCCTCTCTGGCAGTTCTGAGGCCCTGGAGGAGCAGAGCCAGGACGGAGGAACACGGAACGACAGGGCAGGTGTTAATGAGAAAGTGATTTGTCTCTCCAGGATGTCCTTGTGCTTCCCAGGAAAGTCACTGAGCAGAATTTCTGAATATTTAATACAGCTTCTTAATTAAGAAAAGGGTAAAAAACCTGAGGGATGCCTTTCCCTCCTGCAAGGTCAGGGACAGAGCTTTAAATACAGGATAATCACTCGTTAGGAAGAGGGAGGCAGCTGGTGGAGAGGGATGGTCTCAGTTTGGAACAGAGAAAGCCCCTTCTGCACTCTCTGCTGCTGTCACACAACCTTTGCCCTCTGGACTAAAAGTTTTCAGGACATTATAAAGGTTTTTCCCCTGCCCTTCCCTGCAAAAGCTGAGTATCTAAAGTTAGGCTCAAAAAATGAAGACTCTGACCAAGTAATTAAAAAAAAAAAAGGCCCTGTCTGGTTTCACAGAAACATTTCAGTTTGGTAATTTCCAAAGGTTTCATTTCCATTTCAGTCTTTCTTTTTGTCCTGTAGCTGAACTTCTATTTCAAAGCAAAGTTTGAAGCAAAATAGAATAGTTCCATTTCCCACACTGTGGGAGTCACGGTGACCTGCAGATGATTCTGAAAACTTTTCTCCATTTCCCCCCAAATGTAAAATCTACCGAAATTGGTCCTTTCTTATGAAATATTCTGGCTTTGATGAATCAACATGTTACAAAGAGGATTTTTTTTTTGGCAAATGACTCCCAGGCACACTCATTTCTCCATTAACATCCTGCTCGGCGCAGGGCACCGTCTGGGACTGGCTCGGATTTCAGGGATGCGGCTGTTTTCCCCGTTCCTGCGCATTTTCCCGTGCCCCCCGTGGATTTTTCTCCTGGCCTGGAGAAGGGAGCGAGGCACGAACAGGAGCTGTCAGCTCCATCCCTGTCCGTGTGCAGCCCCGAGCTGCATCCCGGGGATGGATGTGTGTCTCCAGCTCCCTGTCCCTGGTGAGCCCTGCCTTTGGAGCTCCTCGTGCCGCAGCACGCGCCGTGGCATCGCTGCTTCGGCTGCCAGGTGGCACTTCCCACGCGCCCACACGCTCGTGCCCGGACTGCGTCCACGTTGTCTTCTCCCTTCCCCCTTCTCCCACGTGTGCTGCAAATTCTTCGGGCCAAAAATAACTGCAGGCGCAGGAAATCAGGCTGCAAAACCCGGGAATGAAGCGGCGCCTCGAATAAACAACCTGTGCCTGCGCAACACCTGAGCAATCAGGAGCGCGGAGAAAGGGGCAGAAATCCGCGTTTGGATCAGTTTGCACAAGGAGCTGTCAAAAGTGAACGTGGGGTGCACTGAGGGAATCAGGAGAGGCTCGGAGAGAGACTTTGGCCAAGGGATGGAGAGATGGGGCACAGGGGATGAATCCCCACTGCCAGGGCGTTCTTCCAGCCCTGCTCCAACACCTGAGCAGACACAGCCAGCGAGTGCCAGCGCAGTGAGGTGGTACCAGCTGCTCCAGCAGCTCCACCGAGGCAGCACCTCCTGGAAAGGGGCTTTCCTTGCCCCAAGCCGCTCCTGCCAGGATGGCAGTGCCGTGTGCCAGGCTGTGCTGCCTTTGATGTTGTTCATGGACTCAGCAAAGTCATTTCCCCCAGAGCTTCGGATCCGAGCACCGGGTGCTGAGCAAACAGGAGGAGACTCCGTAAGTCCTCAATTACATTTCCTTTCTCCTCTTCAATTCCAGCCCAGACAAGAGGTGATAATACTGAATCTTTCAAATATTTGATATACAAAGAGAAGAGCTTGTTAAAACGAGACCAATTAATGCATTTTTAATCCACATTTAAACACATGCAAAGATCCTGAATGCTAATGCCATCATTTGCATTCTGGGTGGGGAGGGCTGGCACGAGTCTGCATATCTTTCCAACTTTCCATCTTTCCATCCTTCCACCTCCCCATCCTTCCAAGTTTCTGTCCTTCTGCCTTTCCACCTTCTCATCCTTCCACCTTTCCCTCTCTCCATGTTTCCATCCCTGCTTTGCTGCCTCACCTAGATCAGGCAAGGTCAGATCGGCATTGCTGCTCTAACAAAGAGCTGCACTGAGGCTCCCTCCGGATTTTTTAACCACCTGGTGATGTTCTCCCAGATGCTGCTCAGGTTGTTTGGGTTTTTTTTTCCCCCCTCCTTATTCTTCTCCCTTTTATTCCTGAAGCTCAAGGACATTTTGAATCCTTTGGCTGTGCCTGCTGCTGGAGAAAACAACCACACAAAGCTGTTTGAATCATGGAATCATGGAAAGGATGGGATTGGGAGGGACCTTAAAGATCCTCTCATCTCACCCCTGCCATGGGCAGAGGCACCTCCCACTGTCCCAGGTGGCTTCAAGACCTGTCCAGCCTGGCCTTGGGCACTGCCAGGGATCCAGGGGCAGCCACAGCTGCTCTGGGAATTCCATCCCAGCCCCTGCCCACCCTCCCAGGGAACAATTCCTTCCCAATCTCCCACCTAACCCTGCCCTCCTGCAGGGATCCTCATGTGGGGAGACTGTGGCCATGTGAGGTTTTTACAGAAGTTTTGCATCACCAGTGCTTTGATTGCTTGTGCAAGTCCGAGTTAAAACCTGAATTAAGAACTAGTCTGTGCCTCTAAACCTGAGCTTCCCTCAATGAGCAGAGGCCTCCCAGCAGGGCTGTCAGTCCTGGGCTGAAGTTTGCTCATTAGGAAATTCTGGAGCATCCAGCCCTGTGCTGGATCTGCTCAGAGGACAGGGCTGGCAATCAGCATAAAACCCTGCTGCCCTGGAATTTGCATGTTGATGGCTTTCCCTGAGCACAGGAACACACTCCAGATAATCTCTGCTTCCTAGGAGGCAGGGAAAAAAAAACCCAAACCCCCTCCAAATGCAGAAGCTCAGAGCCCATTGCCATCCCTGGTGGAAGCGCTGCCGTGTCGGGGTCACTCCTGTGCCAGGCCAGATCTCTGCTGGCCCCAGCAGGGGTTTGGGGCTGTCAGGGCCAGCTCCTGCCTGGCTGGGGCTTGGTCAGGTGTGGGAGCTGATCCTCCTCCCCTATCCCCGCCAGGATCTCCGTGCCCAGTGCTGATTACAATTCCTGAGGTTGGAGCTGCTTCTCCCTGGCAGCTTTGGGAGATCTCAGCCTGGGTGGGATTTAAGCCACCCAGGTTTGGTACCTTTGCAGAGTTTGATTTTCAGCTCCAGGCTGGAATATATCCAGGTAAACTTGATGTAAAATTCACTCCAAATCCCACACAGGGAATCAAGGCTCATATAAAATGCTGCAAACTTTTTGCTGCCTCTGAAGCTGGAGGCATTTTTTCCTTTCCAAACCAAAATACTGGATGGGGTTTGCATTTTCTCCCCATTTCATCTATTTACAAACCCTGTTTTGTCCCACCATCCAAGCCCCCTGGCAGCCCTTGTGAGACTGGAGGGTCTTTAAAACATGCAGGTGGGAGTTGCAGCACAAACTCATGGATTTCAACTTTTCTGGGAATAACAGATTTCACGACTGCTTGTCTGAGTCAAAGGTTCGCAGGGATTTGGTTTGCAGGGAACAGCGTGAGATGGAGGTTGTGCACAGATTGGATCAGCCCTGCTGCAGCCTGGAGACCCCTGAGGACACCACCCATCCCCTGGGAATATTCACCTGTCTTCCAAAAAATGCTAAAAAAATGCCTCAATGGGAAAATGGGTGAAGGCGAGTGAAGATGTTTTAATTTGTTTGGGTTTTTTATTAAACATGACAGACTGCAGTGGAAGTAGAAAGCATTTTCCAGCCAGGGTGTTAATCCTGAGTGTGCTGGGAAGTGGAGAAGACACTCAGGGCCTCACAAAACGAGGATGTGTCTCAGAATGGGTGTAATCCCTGCAGGTGTCCCGCAGGAAATGGAATCATAATAACAAACATCAATTATAGGAGACATGCACCTGAACTCCTGGACTCATCTCACATGCACTGCAAAATGAAATTAATCTTGGGATAAAAAAAACCCCTAAAATATAAATGTGTGTGAGCAGGTGGGGAAGCACAAAGCACACACCAAGGGAATAAATTACCTGGGTTCCCTGAGAGCACCCTCGAGGGCATTGGCCATTGTCAGCAGCTCGTCCCACCCATCACAGAAATGGACATTTGATATTGGTCACCCCTGTGCCAAGGATGGCAGTGCTGAGGCAGGAGCGAGGCTGATCCAGCAGGATCCACACTGGGATCAGGGCATTGGGTCCCAAACAGAGCTGGGAATGCAGCAATCCCTGCTCCAGCTCCCACATGCTGCATTCCCTCCTGGCATCACCTCCGCTGGACAGATCCCTGCAGGATCCCTGGGATGTTTCTGGGCAAGGGGAGACAGGAGCCACGGATTCCCCTCTTGTCCCAGGAGACAGAGCCTGGATCCTCCACCCCTGGGTCCCACCTCCCTCTGGCTCTGATTTACACCACTCCCTACATCCCAGGGGATTTCTCTGAGGACTTTTATTTTCCAGAGAGCCTTTGGAGCACAAATTTAAATCAGTCATCAACTTCCCACTGAGTTCCAACCGGCTCTTTCCCCATTTTAAATGGTTTTTAAATGCATGCAATGCACTCCATCTTCCAGCTGAAATAACTTCTGTATTATCCTGTGAGCCTGAATTCCTCTCGCCCCTCGCTCCCCGCTCACTTCAGATAATTCAGAGGGAATTTATTTGAGAAGAGGTGGTGGGTCACCAATGAAGTAAAACGCTGACAGCAGGAGTTCCTTCCCATCCTCTGCCCAGGGAAAGGCAGGGAGCCAGGTTTTGGGAGCTCAGGGATAGCCGTCATTGGGACGCTTGAAACCACCTCTACAGAGGGGTGTTTCTCCTTCGCTTCCCTTGAGAAGAGATTTTTCTTTTGATTAAATGACATTTGGACAAATTGCATCTCCCCTCGCCTTGCTGGAAAAGCTCAGATGCCTGAGAAACAAAGCCGTGAGCTGCCGCAGGCAGGGCCAGCCCGAGGCACTGCCAGGGAAAAGCATGGAAGTGCAGCTGGATTTGGGGAATTGGAGGGGCTGCGGGAAGGGTGGAGGCGCCCTGCGAGGGATCTCTGGTTGGGGCTGAGGAGAGGAGCAGCCTCTGCATCCCAGGGAGGCTCTGCTGGATGAAGGAGGTGCAAGCTGAGACTCCAGGTCTATTCCTGCTGGAGTTTCCTTACTCCAGAAGATGCCTTGTCAGGATGAGGAACTTCTGCCCTGTGCCTCAGGCTGGGCAGGGCAGGGCATGGCATGGCAGGGCGGGGCAGGGTGGGGCATGGCAGGGCATGGCAGGGCAGGGCAGGGCAGGGTGGGGCAGGGCATGGCAGGGCAGGGCTGGGCAGGGCGGGGCAGGGCAGGGTGGGGCGGGGCTGGGCAGGGCGGGGCAGGGCAGGGTGGGGCAGGGCATGGCAGGGCAGGGCAGGGCGGGGCAGGGCATGGCAGGGCAGGGCAGGGCAGGGTGGGGCAGGGTGGGGCAGGGCAGGACAGGGTGGGGCAGGGCAGGGCGGGGCAGAGCAGGGCAGGGCGGGGCGGGGCAGGGCGGGGCAGGGCGGGGCAGGGCGGGGCAGGGCGGGGCAGGGCAGGGCAGGGCGGGGCAGGGCGGGGCAGGGCAGGGCAGGGCGGGGCGGGGCAGGGCAGGGCAGGGCGGGGCGGGGCAGGGCAGGGCAGGGCGGGGCAGGACAGGGCAGGGCAGGGCATGGCAGGGCGGGGCGGGGCGGGGCAGGGTGGCGCAGGGCAGGGTGGGGCAGGGCGGGGTAGGGTAGGATGGGGCAGGGCAGGGCATGGCAGGGCAGGACAGGACAGGGCAGGGCGGGGTGGGGCAGGGAAGGACAGGGCAGGGAAGGACAGGGCAGGGCGGGGCAGGGCAGGGCAGGGCAGGGCAGGGTGGGGCAGCACCTCCCTGGTGCCTCTGGGGTACTTTGGGGGAGCTGCTGAGGGGGAAGTGTGGATGCAGCAATCCCTTCAATCCCTTGGGGTCAGGAGACCAAGCCGAACTGCCTGAGCCCCAACGGGGCTTTGAGAGGGGACTTCAGACCTGTGGGGTTATGAGAAAGACTGGGGCCAGACCTTCCAGCAGGGCCAGGACAGTGGGGAATGGTTTGAAAGGAAGAGAGGGCTGGTCCCCAGTGATTTACAGAGGGAATTCCTCCCTGGGAGGGTGGTGAGGCCCTGGCACAGGGTGCCCAGAGCAGCTGTGGCTGTCCCTGGATCCCTGGCAGTGCCCAAGGCCAGGCTGGACACTGGGGCTGGGAGCAGCCTGGGACAGTGGGAGGTGTCCCCTGCCCATGGCTGGATGGGCTTTAAGGTCCCTCCCATCCCAAACCATTCCAGGATTCTTTTTTTGGGATCATCTTTTCCCCAGCCCCTGTGCACACAGTGCCCACCCTGAGTGCAGTGGTGGAAGGCTCCTCTGGTGATTCCTGCTGGGAGCAGGGGATGCTCTGGGTGAGCCCCAGGCTCTCAGGATGTTCTGTGCCCCACAAGGGTCTCTTAAACCCTTCAGAGACTTGGCCTGGCCAGAGCAGTCCCAGAGCTGGGACAGTTCAGATCCAAAGCAATTTTGGGTCTGTGCCACCTGCATGAGCTGGGCTGACCCTGACCCCCCTGCAAATATTTCCTCCCCCCAACTCTCCCTTCCAGCCCCACAGCTCCCTGATCACGTGCTGGCTCCGCTGTTCATGACTTGTCATCACCTGCAGCTCCAAGAGATCCCTTCTTTTAATTAACCCAGAGGAACACCACCCCCCCACACTGCTGCCACAGCTCAGGGCGGCAGAACCTGACCTCTGGAGCTTTTAAAATGGCATTAATTAAGCCGAGCTCATTGGTTGGAGTGGTTCCAGTCCCACCATGCAGCGATGGCTCCTCTCCTGAGTTTGTCAAAGCCCTTTCGGATCTACTCCGCCCAAACCTCTGCCTGGATCCTGCCCCCTCAGCCGGGCCAGTGGTGTCTTCCCAGACCCTGTTAGCCAAATTTTATTTACCCTACACGAAAATCAGCTTGAAAGTGCTGGGAGATGGAAGGTGTTTGGGAGATGGGCACCAGCGATGGCCCAGCAGAGCCACCAGAGGCACATCCCTGCCTCCTTCCCGCTGGGGATGTCACAGCACACACCTGGCACACCCCACCCAGGCTCACCCCGGGCCCTGCAGAAGGGGGTTAAACGGCCTGGAAAGGGTTAAATGCACGGAGAACAGGAGTTTTCATGGGGAAAAGAAGTTCTGTGGCTCCCTCTCTGGATAGAAAACGGAAAACAAAGTTGTGTCCCTGCTGGCTGTTTAAGGGCTTGCTTACACTGGGAAATTAATCCAAAATTAACTAGTGGTGTGAATTGCAAGTGGATTAGTTAAATTATATTAAACCTAGGCCTGGATACTTTCATTTAAAATTAAAGTAGCCTTAATTCAATTTGGCTCAAGTCACTTCAAAAGCGAATTAAGAGAAACCTAATTACGAACCCCTTAATTCCAAATGAGTGTGTCTACATAGGTTGCTTAATGTACTTTCATTTATCCTTTTAAAAAATTAATCTTGATGAGCTTTTCCGCATCTCCCCTTGGTGGAGAGGTCCAGATGTGGGAGTAAAAACCCTCTGATTCCCTGGAAAAGTGAGGAAAAAAGAAAGGAAAGAAAGAACAGGACAGGTGAATTCTGCCTGCAGCCAACTCAAATAACGCTGCTGGGTTTGCCCTGCTCCGGTGCTGGGGACCACGGGGCCTGGGGGCCTTTTCCCCTCCCAGCTCTTTTCCTGGCAGTATTCCTCCCTGCCAGCTCCCAGCAGCATTTCCAGGAACTCTCTCAGTGCTATTTTTTTCCCAGAATCACAGAAAACCTGCGAAGTCTCCACCTGCTGCACCAGGAGACGCAGGGAGGGGTTTGCAGGGGATCTGTGCAGTTATTTCTGGGCACAGAGTGTGGGGAGCTGCCAGGGAGCTGCCAAGGGATTGAATTCCCACCCCTCCGCTGCCCCTTCAGCGATGGAGAGGTCCCTCTGTGGGAATTGACTCCTTCTCCATCATTTTGGGGAACCTGCCTGGCGGGAATTCGCCATTCCAACCTGGGAGCCAAATGTTTCTAGCCCAGAAGCCCCCAGGAGCAAGCCTCAGTGACAGCAGGAGCTCGGGGCTATTGAGATGCTGTGGAGAAGCAGCAATGAACCATTAAAGCCAAAACCTCCCCAAAATGAGATGAGACAAGGCCAAAGTTTCTCATTTTCTTCCCAGAAAATGATGTGAAGACTGGAATCTTTCCTGCAAGGTGCTGGAATTGGACAGAAGTGCGTTTTGGACCCCAGCTCACGGTTTGGAAGCGTTTTCCTGGCCAGCCACAAGGATTTGTCACTGCTCAGTGTCCCCTCACTCTTTGTCTCCTTGTACACTGGTGATCCCTGGGGTCTTTCCAGCATATTCTCTATTCCATTTGCCGGCATAATGGAGAAAAGGAACAGTTCCTCCCCAAGCAGCACAATTTAACCTTCAGCATGATGTCCCCAAGAACTGCTCCTCACTCTGGAGACGATCCAGGCCAATGGGCAGAGCATCCTCAGCTCACCCCAGCTCCCAGCCCAGTCTCTGCCCGGAGCTGCTCCCCCAGCCGGATCATTTGTCACTCCAAAAGGATTTATTTCAGTTTTACCAAGGTGTGTTCAAAGCTGCTGAACACTCCCAAAGATTGGCTGGGAGCGTCTCCAAGTTCCCTGCTGCACACGGGGGCTCTGCTGCCTCTCGTGGTCTTTGGGGCTGCAGTGGCTCTTCCCAAAATGCTTCCTGCTGTTTCCAGCCTGGTTTCCCTAAGGGAATGGAGTTCTGTGGGGTCACCCTATTTCTGGGTGTCTCTTTGCCTTTTCAGCCCCCTGACCATGTTCAGAGGAATTTGAAGGAACCAGAGGATGGTGGAGGGGGAGGTAGGAAATGCTCAGGGAGGATAAGAAGCAGGGGAGTCATGGAATCACAGAATACCCTGAGCTGGAAAGATCCACAAAGACAATCCAGGCCCTGCCCAGACCCCAGCAATCCCCCCTGTGCATCCCTGGAGCGCTGTCCCAAGGCTCCTGGAGCTCTGGCAGCCTCGGGGCCGTGCCCATTCCCTGGGGAGCCTGGGCAGTGCCAGCACCTCTGGGGGAAGAACCTTTCCCTGATCTGCAGCCTGAGCCTGCCCTGGTGCAGGAATAATCAAATAATAACATCTATAAATAAGAACTGAAGTCCCTATTGTTATTTAATACAAATAATTGCCCCAATCCTTCAGGTGTTGGGAGAAGGATCTTGGCAGAGTTTGGGCTGTCCAAGACACAAGAGAGAATTCCCTGGAAGTTCTGGGATCTGTGCCCCCCTCCAAGGTGCCACACAGGGTTAAGGGCTCTGCCCTCCCTCCCCTGAGGAGGAGCTCATTAAAGCTGTGCCAGAGGGGCTGCAGCAGGGAGAGGCAGAGTTTATTCTGTTTCAGAGTTCTGGTAGATATTAATCACTTCACATCCCCAAAAGGTGTCTGAGGAACTTAAATTTGTCACGGAAATGTCAGATAAGAGAGATGCTGCATCTCCAGCTGGGAATAGACAGTGAATTCCGTGGAATGTTGTGCTGAAATGACCTTTTCCTTTCAATTAAAGCAAACAGGTAAAAATCAAAGTCGAATCTGCAGCAGAGGCCCTTGTGAGTGTCCGTGTTTGCACACGTGTCAGGGTGTTCCTTCTCCTCGGAGCACACCTGGATCAGCTCAGGTGGCCTGGGACCATCCCTGCTCTGGGAGGATGAGGAGGGACGCTGAGGTGTCTCAGAAATCCTGGCTGTACATGAAAGCAATATAGAAATCTGCTGCATATAAATTATAAAAATATATTGTTTTATATTACTTTATATACAGTTCTTTATCTAAATTTATTTATATTATTATACAATATATATAGTATTTTTTTATATTTACATGTTTATATTATCATATTCCCAGAGGGCCCCCATTTGGAGGTTTCCTCCCAAATTTGCCCTAAACCAGGACAATTATTACATGTGTAGTGTCAATATTTCACAGAATCAGGATCACAGGTGGCAGGAGAGGCTCAGTGCAGCCTCGGGAGCAGCTCCCCACCCTCCTGTCCCTGTGTGAGGAGGCTCCATCCCCATCCCAGCATTTTCACCGGGGGCTCCTTTGCTTCTCCAGCGTTTCCTGGGAATGTGCCACAAACTGCCAGCGGAGGGGGAGAGTTTGGACAGAAGGGCAGGGGGAGCTGCCTGCACTCAGAGCAGGAGCTTTGGGGTCACTCAGCAGCTTTGTCTTGGTGCAGAGGAGATTTTTGTGTATTTTGTCAATAGCTCAGAAAATGCCTTTAATTTTCTCTGCAATGTCTTTGTTTCCCTACTTTGTTTGGCTGCCCCACCAACATCCACATGTTTTTAGGAGATGGAGATGACAGAGGGTGTTTGGTGGCAAAAGTCAAGGCAGGGGTTTGGAAATGAACCCTGTCTGGATCCAAACTCAGCTGTCCTGGAATCCCAGCTCCCCGCTGGAAGATCTCAGCTCCAGCAGGACCTGGGGAGTGGTGCTGGTCCCCAAAGGCTGCTGAGCCACGGGGGTGGCACAGGTGGCACCAGCACCAGTGACCCCTCCCTCACCCTGCCAGGGAGGGACAAGAGGATGGGGCACTGGAGGAAAAGGGAATTACTGTGGAAGTTTGACTCCAGGGTGAAGCTCTGCAGCAGCAGTGGGCTGAGGAGAGCAATCAGAGCCTGCTAGGGGGCAGGAGCTGCAGCAGTGACTCGGTTCATGGCTCAGGTTGGGAAATCACAGGGTAAAACAAGAGCAGATTTCAGGTTTAGTTGATGATCTACAAGAGCAGCTATTCTGGGTCACAGCAAAGGCTGAGGTAGCCCAGGTTTCCATCTCCGGAGTGGTTAATGGGACACCAGGAGCTGTGTGTAGGAACAATGGGGTGCTTTGCTTGGTTATTTTCCCAATCTTTTCCAGCTTGCAGTTGTCTGTTGATGATTTTGTACTTAACAGCCCTTCATGGATTCATTCCCTGCTGCTCTGCCCACTTGCCTTTGAAACCTGCAATATTCTGTGGCAAAATTTCAGGGGGCAAAAATAGTTAATTCTCAGTCTTGTCCTAAACAGCTCTTCCCTTGCATGAATCAGCACCTCCTCCAGCCACTCTGCAGCTTCTCAGAGGTTAAAGCTGGCTGTCAGCATTTGCCCGGCACAAAACAAAACCTCTTTATTTCAGTCTGAATTGTGTGATTATTTTTACTCTTCACACATCTAAAACCATTTCGAAATAAAACCGGTGTTTTTTGAAACAGTCAGAATGTTCTGTTTTGAAAATGGCAGGGTAAGTGCTCTTGCTCTTTCAGTTTTGGTGGTTTTTTTTTTTTTTTTTTTAAATTTATTTTATTTCTATTTTCTGGCCAAAATCGTTTACAAAAGTTCATCCAGAAGCTTTCATCCTGCCCGGATCTGTGTAATTCCACAGGCTTGTGAGAAGCCTGTCCCTGCTCAGGGCGCTGTGTTCAGGAAATCACCTCCCAACGCCCCACTGCTGGCAGCTCTCCTGCCCACTGCTGCATTTCTGCAGTTACTTTGCTCCCGGGGCCTCGTCCAGCCCTGCCCTTGCCCCAGCCCATCCCTCACCCCAGACAGCCCATTCCAAGGCGTTTGCTCGGCTGTCCCCAAGAACAGAGCAGGGATTTATTGGGATTTATTGTTCTGCTGAGCACCAGTGCCACTGCTCTGCCTCAGCCTCTTGGGGCGAAACCTTCCCCTTCCCTTTCCGCTTCCCCTTTCCTTTCCCCTTCCCCTTCCCTTTCCCTTCCCTTTCCCCTTCCCTTTCCCTTCCCTTTCCTTTCCCCTTCCCCTTCCCTTTCCTTTCCCCTTCCACTTCCCCTTCCCTTTCCTTTCCCCTTCCCCTTCCCCTTCCCTTTCCCTTTCCCTTCCCTTTCCCTTCCCCTTCCCTTTCCCTCAGGCCTGCTCCGCTTCACCTACTCTGCTGCTCCTCTCACTGGCCCTGGGGCCCTCTCAGCACGGAGAGAACCCTGCCTCGCATTTCAGAGTTCTGGCTGGCATTTCCTCGGGGAGCAGGGAAAGAAACAGGCAAGAAAACCTGCTACCTTTTTAACACCTTTATTAAAAACAGCTCCTTTAAGAAGGGGGAACTCGGGGGAATGGCACACACCGCCACTGCTCCCTCTGGACACCATTTAGGAGATGGTGCCAGTCAGATCTGCGGCCCACACTGCACAATCAGGATTCCTGCCTCACAGGGGTTCCCAGGAACTCATGGTAGCTTGTATAATCCGGGGGGTGTCTGTCTCTCTCTCTCAGCACCTTAGGTTATGGCGAGGAGATAAAAACTGCTCACCGGTAGCCTGAGGTTCTGCCTAGATAAGAATGTCTTTTCCAAGTTGAGATCTTGTGTTGGCTCATTCTTTTAGGGGCTTTCTGGTGCTAATTGGACCTCTGCTTGGAGCTAAGCACCACAGGAGTCTCCTGATTTCCCTATTAGGTGGTGTCAGGAATTCGAGGAGCAGGTGAGGAGCAGGCGGTGTCAGGAATTTGAGGAGCAGGCCGGGAGCAGGCGGTGTCAGGAATTCGAGGAGCAGGCCAGGAGCAGGCGGTGTCAGGAATTCGAGGAGCAGGCCGGGAGCAGGCGGTGTCAGGAATTCGAGGAGCAGGCCAGGAGCAGGCGGTGTCAGTAGTTCGAGGAGCAGGCCGGGAGCAGGCGGTGTCAGGAATTCGAGGAGCAGGCCGGGAGCAGGCGGTGTCAGGAATTCGAGGAGCAGGCTGGGAGCAGGCGGTGTCAGTAGTTCGAGGAGCAGGCCGGGAGCAGGCGGTGTCAGGAATTCGAGGAGCAGGCCAGGAGCAGGCGGTGTCAGTAGTTCGAGGAGCAGGCCGGGAGCAGGCGGTGTCAGGAATTCGAGGAGCAGGCCGGGAGCAGGCGGTGTCAGGAATTCGAGGAGCAGGCCGGGAGCAGGCGGTGTCAGTAGTTCGAGGAGCAGGTGAGGAGCAGGCAGTGTCAGGAATTCGAGGAGCAGGCCGGGAGCAGGCGGTGTCAGGAATTCGAGGAGCAGGCCGGGAGCAGGCGGTGTCAGGAATTCGAGGAGCAGGCCGGGAGCAGGCGGTGTCAGGAATTCGAGGAGCAGGCCAGGAGCAGGCGGTGTCAGTAGTTCGAGGAGCAGGCCGGGAGCAGGCGGTGTCAGGAATTCGAGGAGCAGGCCAGGAGCAGGCGGTGTCAGTAGTTCGAGGAGCAGGCCGGGAGCAGGCGGTGTCAGGAATTCGAGGAGCAGGCCGGGAGCAGGCGGTGTCAGTAGTTTGATGGACAGGCGGGGCAGCAAATGGCCACGAGCAGGCAGGGAGCAAGCAGAGGCCCAGCCGGCCAGGGTGGAAGGGGAATTATAACTTTGGAACCCAAGGGTCTGGGATTACAGGGTCAGCATGAACAGTTTGGAATAGGGGTAAGTAACAGCATAACATTTTATCAATATAAAAAACAGTACAACCTTCTTGACAATATAACAATCAATGTAATTTGGAGCCTTTGGGTTCTTATTCACTTCAAGCAGCAGGATCCAAGTCCTCCCACAGGCAGCACCAGGCCCTCCAGAGCCATTGCGCTGGGGCTGTGCTGGAGTGAGAGCAGGACGGCTCCTCCTTGCTGCTGCTCCTGGTGTTCCAAGCACGCCCTTTGCACAGACAGTGTTCCTTTCCACAGCTCTCCACATCCATTGATCCCTCCCCACCATCCCTACATATTTTTAGGCATTGAAAGCCCAGAGCAGTCCCAAGGTGCCTCAGCCCCGGCACAGGGAGCAGCTCTCCCAGGCCATGGATCCTTCTGGTATCCCCTGGAGGGGAGAGACATCACTGCCTCTCAGCTGTCCAGGATACAAAGGCCCAGGAGCAGCAGCAGAAGGAAGGTCTGCAGGTCTCTTGTCCAGCCTTTGGGACTGTCACCTCCAAGGGTTTCCAATCCCTGGATTTTGGAACTGGCTGTTCCCCAGTACCCTCCCCATGCCTTCAGGGGACAGGGAGGCTCCCACAGAGCCCAAACCGTGACCTGGGATTTCTCTTTGGGTACAACTCAATGGAAGAGGAAAGGATGGCAAAGCCAAACCTTTGCTAACAAGGAAACTTCGCCTCCAGATCTCAGGTTCCTTCCCTAAACAGCAGGAGCTGCTTAAACCAACCACAGTAGATATTTTTATGAAGCAGGAAACCAATTTACTTTCTCTGACTCCCTTCCCAGACGCAGTCAAATCACTTTGTACTCTCATTAAAGTTTTTTTCTCATTGCAAAAATAAAGATCCAGGAGAATGTGAGCACAAATATGTCAGATTTTCCTGTGCTCTAATATTATGCAAAGCAGAATTTTCTAATGAGCAATCTCCAGGAACCAAAGGGAAAGTCATAATCTCCAGCTCCCACTGCCTTGTGCTCACCCAGCAGCTGAAGTGGGGAGAAACAGCTTTTCATGGCTGGAAGTGAGCAAACAATTCCTGCTGTTTTAGGGGAGATTTCCATAATGGCCACAGTGTTGTTCATGTGGGCAAAATCCAGAGGGAAAATCTGGCTGAAAATGAAAGGTGTTAATCATTGCAGTTCCTTGCAGGTGCTCCCTCTTTGGCTGTTTCTCTCACTGGTCTCTTGAAAGCCTCGCCTTTCTGCCTGTGTATCTGTGAGTGCTCCTCTGGCCAGCTCCCCTGCTTTAATTAGCTCCAGAATTCCTGAAGGCATCTCCCAGGGCTCCCTAATCCTCTCCACATGCTGACTAACCCGACCCCAGGAGATCCTTGCCAGAGAAAGCTGCAGGATAAAAGCAAATGATTCCAGACTTCTGGTTTCTTAATGAGGGCCTGTACAGCCAAGATCCAGGGAGGGACTCTCTGACAGGGAGACTTTGATGTCCTGAAAAGAGGGCAGGGTTAGGTGGGATATTGGCAAGGAATTGTTCCCTGGGAGGGTGGGCAGGGGCTGGGATGGAATTCCCAGAGCAGCTGTGGCTGCCCCTGGATCCCTGGCAGTGCCCAAGGCCAGGCTGGACACTGGCGCAGTGGGAGGTGTCCCTGCCCATAGCAGGGTGTGGAATGAGAGATCTTTAAGGTCCCTTCCAACCCAAATCCATTCTGGGATTCTGGGATTCTGTTTCCAGAAGTGATGCAAACCCTTGGAGTTACATGCAGAGATATCAGGACACTCAACTTCCCACCCCAAAAGCGGCACATCAGATACAACAGAATAATAACTACAAATCTCCTTTAACTGGAAAGGGACTCCCCACAAATCTCAAGAAAACAACATTTAAATTCCAGATGATTGAAGTGAGGTAAAATGCAGCCCTGAAACAAGTGCCTGGATTGGCTTTAAAACAGATCCTTGTTTAGGTCTCTCTTGTGAGGTCAGGTGCCTGCATCTGCCAGCCACATCTGGGAAGGAAATTGGGTATCTAGAATGCAAATTGGCACTTGCAGACTTAGAAATGATGACTGGAGCCTCTCTGCTGCTTTGGGCATCAGAATACCTCAGAATATCTGCGGTTACTTTTAGCTGGGGGACTTTAACGGGCAATTTCAGCCAATCTGTCAGACTCTGCTCGGAGTGGCTGAGTCAGAGCAGGGCCCAGCTGAGGCAGCTGCAGCTGGGGCTGAGCAGGGAACTTCTGAAAAGGCTCCAAGGGCACGGCAGAAACCCCTCTGCTGCAGGAACCCCTCTGCTGCAGGAACCCCTCTGCTGCAGGAACCCCTCTGCCTGTGCCCTCTCTGCCACCAGGGCCAAACCCATCAGGGGCTTTGGAAAGTCTCAGAAGTGACTGACTGGTGTGCCCCAAACTGGGCATGGAAGCATCACTGTGATGCTCTGGTTTAATTTACAGGAGCTTTGCACTGCAAAAGGCATTCAGATCACCAGGCTCTCATTGATATGGATCAAAACTGAGTGGTGCTCCTTGGCCCAGTGCAGCTCCTGGAAATCCACGTGTTCTGCATTGGAGCTGGCAGTAAAGCATAAAAAAGTGTCTGGAATCAGCACAGGCAGAGCTTTCTGTACGTCATGCTCACTTCAAATTCACACAGAGCCGTTCTAAGGCTGCCAGAGAGATGCAGTTCGGAGTGATGCACATCTGGTGCTCTCTCTGCTTCCAAGGCCAGCTCAGTGTCTGAGCCCAAGGCAGCCCCTGGGGATGGCTCAGGGTCCTGGCAGCTCGGGGAGCACCAGGATCACCCCAGCATCACCCCGGCATCACCTGAGCATCACCTGAGCGTCTCCTGAGCATCTCCAGTTGTCTGCCGTGGTGGAGGACCAACGTGCAAAGTTCATTTTGTGTTGTTGAGGTGTGTGAAATCCTGGGTGAGCCTCAGGCAGCTCAGAGAGCGGCTGCCCTAAAGGAGGTGCTCATTTTGTGAAATGGGACTTCTGACACCCATCAGACACCCTGGAAAGCTCATAAAGCTGGATTTTCAGGTACTTTCAGTTTCTCTCCAGTGTGCACACCACGAGGAGACCCCTCTCCAGCAGGCCCAGGCCAAAGGGAGAAGCAAAGATGCGGGAGAAGGTGGATCGCTGAGGCAGGAAGGGAGCACAGCATTTCCTGCCCCTGCAGGGCTCTGGGCTGGGAGCTGGTTGGATTTGGGGTCAAAGGGATCAGGTTCCACTTTGCTTTGTCCCTTCTCACCTCGAGGTGCTCCGGGAGTATGAAAATGACGAGAAATCTCCAAAGCTGTTTCCCTTCTTTGATAAGCTGAAGTATCAGCTTGCCGTATGAGAATGGCTCTTTGATTGAGGTTTTCCCTTTTTTATTTGGATTATATTTTTATGGATGTCAGATCAGCTGCTCCTCTTTGTGACTATGAAGAATAAAAAATAGTGACAGATCCTTCCCTTCCCAGCTAAGTGCTTCTGATCACTGGCCAGTGCATTGATGGATGTTTTTCCATTGCATCCTTCATCCCAGGCTTTTTCAAGGCTGGTTAGGAGTTGGAAGGCAAGACCAAAGAATGCTGCTTTCTGATGGAATTCAATTTCCTAGAGGGGGAAAAAAAAAAATCATTTTTTTTTTTTTTCCCTGTGACCTAAATGGAAAACATATTGTTCTGAAAATGCTGTTCAAACAGAATTACCCAAACCTTTTATCAACAAAGAGACCATCGTCTATCAGACATCTGGTGTGGATGTCAATTATAATAATTAATTAGACATCTCCCCAGATGCCTGACACTACATTCTGTCAGCAGATTTTTTTTACTTCAATCAAAAGTGCTGCTGCATTATGCATGAAACTGCTGGAGGAGCTGGGAGTGGAGGGGAGCAGCCACAAATCCCCCCCAGGCACGGGAAGGGCTCCTGGTTGTGGGGCTTCTCCTGCTCCGGCGCTGCCGAGGGAAGGTCGCACGCGCTGACTTCTCTGCCTCCGTAAGGATGCTCTCAAATTTCACATTTCTTCACACAGGACTTCCAACAAAAAAGGATGAAGGGGGAAGGAAAATATATAAAATATATTAAATATATAAAATATATAAAACCAGGTGACTGCTGCTGGATCCTCAGGACGGGGAGAAAGGAACTGCTCAGTTATGGAATGTCAGCCTGGAGCTGCTGCATCCATCCTTCACCAGCAACACCATCAGGAATGACCCTGAAAGGCCCAGAAATGATCTCCTTAATTTTCCAGAAATTATCCTAACATGTCCAGCGATGATACTTAAATGTCCAGAAATATGGATAGGGAAATATGTGGCAGGGACAGAATGAAATCCTAAAGTATCCAGAAACGATCCTCAAAGGCCCAGAAATGATCATAAAATTTCCAGAAATTATCCTAAAATATCCTAAAATGTCCAGCAATGACCCTCAAAGGTCCAGGAATAATTCTCAAAGGCAACTGAAAACGACAGAAGACAGATGAAGGACACCTTACTTCCTTTCCTTTTACTTTCTTCTTTCTTCTGTGCATTTTTTTCTTTAAATAAAATTGAAAATAAATTAATTCCTGGAACATGTAATTCATACAAACTTTTTGTTGTTGTTGTTTCCAGGTTTTCAAAAAGGCTTTCACGTTTTCCGGGAAAAACAATCCAATTATTTCTCCTCAGTTTAGGAAATCGCTGCAGTCAACCTCAATTTTTTTGTTTGTTTGTTTGTTTTTGGTTTTGTTTTTTTTGTCAGCGAGGAAGAGCTGAACAAATATATCAGCAGCTTTATCAGTATTAGCAGGGATAGGAACTGCTCCATGCTTCAGACTAAGGACTAGGAACTGCCAGGCAGCTGCTCCTGCAATCAGATTCCCTCCGATGGGAATTGGCTGGGGTTCAGCTTGAGGCTGCAATTGCTGTGTGGCAGGGACAGAATGAAATCCTGGTTTAAATCGCTGGGTTTTTCCCCTTCTCTCTGGGGCAAACACCTTTTTATTTGCTCTGCAGAGTGTTTGGCCGAGGCTGGAGCAGCGTGCGGCGAGGAATGAGCATGGAACCCCCAAATGCTGCCCTTGCCAGGGGTGGCAGCGCCTTTGGTTTGAAGGATTTGCCCTTGGAAAACAGAATTGCAAATACTCTGTGCATTTAGAGAAGGAAAAATATTTGTAGTAATCCACGTGTTTCAATATTTCATAAGAGTGCCCGGGTTAGTTTCAGTTTCAACGCAAGCAAAAAGAAAATACATTTAGATTGAAGTGGATTTGCACTGAAATAAAACAAAGATTTTTTTTTTTTGAGGTTTCTATTTCCTTCCTCTGTTTTTACTCTCTCCTCACCAGCAGAGGCTGAGGCTAAACGAGAAGGGAGGCAAAAAGTAATTTTTAAAAATTCAAACAGTTGAGCTTTGTGCGGCATCAAAATGAAAAATGAGGATTAAATTACGAGTGTATTGTTCACGTCTACGCTTTTGAGAGAAATAATGATTATTTTGTAAGCTGTGGTGACAGCTAACGATGGCCTGGAACCAGCAGAGAGATGGGAGCTCTTATTAAACCCGAGGATGTTTTCATGGAGCGGGAACAAGGCTGGAGTGCTGTCACCAGGAATAGTGAGCAGGGTCTGAGCTGTGAGGGCAGCTAATTGGTGCTAATGAGCAACGAGAGGGGATTAAGAGCGCGAGGAGCAGCACGTGGGAAAGCTGCAGGAGCAGCCCCAGAGCTGCTTGGAGATGCAATCCCCATCTGCAGCAAATTTTGGGGGGTCTTTGGCCACTCCCTGCCCAAAGCCAGGTCTGGCATTTGCAGGACAAACAGGACACCACAGGAAGACTTGTCACGGAAAGTTCGTCTCCACGGGGGAAGCTGAGAAGTTTAATCCCCTCTTTAATAATTGCAATTAAGGAAGGTTGGGGATTTAAGGCGGATTAGGTGAAGTGCACTAAAGCAGTGTGTAAACACTCCTGGTTGGGGCAGAGCAGCTCGGAGCTGCTGCCCTCGTCCTTGGGCTGGCTCAGCCTGAGAGGCTGAACTCAAACTGCCCGTTTCCATGGGCTGGTTTGGGCGTTTGGGTGATTTTCTAGGGTTTTGATGTGTTTTAGCAGCATTTTTGGCTGTTTACTCCTCTGTGAAAGCACAGAAGTTGCCCTGACTCTGGGGAGAGCCTGCGGGGAAGGTAATGTGCCAGAAATTTCTGCCTTGTGCTGCAATTTCATGGGGTGATTCTTGAGATTGGCCTGTGCAGGGCCAGGAGCTGAACTTGATGATCCTTGTGGGTCCAACTCCGATTATTCTTCAGTTCTATGATCATTTCACTGGGAAGAGAAAACCTCTGGGCCTGGAGGGTCCTGCTCTGATTGATGTCACTGCAGCTTGGAATAAAGGGCTGCACCAGAAGAGTTTAGAAGAGTCTGATCCAGCTCAAATGGTGCATTTGGCATTAATGCAGCTCCATTTCCCTGAATGTCTCCAGCTGAGTTCTGGGGATGCTCCCTGGGAGGCACAAGCAATAACCTGGATGTGCAGTGGGGTTGGGTGAATATTTTCCCTTTCCTCTGAAGATGGAGTGTGGAACAGAAATCCCTGTTCAAGGCTCAAAAGGATCATTTCTATTTGGACAAATGAGGCAGAAATCAAAGAAATGCATCATAAGAAGGGGATGATCAAGAGGAGACCTTGGAAGACTTTCCAGGTGGCTGAAATAGGCTTCATTTATCTCCTGGAGTTCTTAATTACTGAGCATTTCTAATCTTGCTTCATGTTTAGATAGAGAGCAGGAGCATTACAGAAACACCAAACACATAAATAAAATAAGACAAAAACTGCAAGGATGAGTAATTACTTGGGATTCATGGAACAGTGAATTAACACTGAGGAAGAGGCAACACGAGCAATTGCTGCACACTGCCACTGATAAGAGAAACAGATACATTTTTTTCTTTGCTAAAAAAAAAAAAAAAAAAAAAAAAAAAAAAAAAAAAAAAAAAAAAAAAAAAAAAAAATTCCCAGGAACTTGTAGCCAAAAATCTCCCCAGTCAATTAATGACCTTTGTCTCTGGTGTGCCTCCCTCCAAGCTGTGCATGGTTATTATTTCCAGTGCTTAATCTGTGAGAGTGATTTGTGTCTCCTAATAACTGACTGATTGTTTTGCTATCAGTCAGCTCCAGAGCTGCCACAGCCTCTGTTCAGCTCAAATCTTGCTTCGTTCACCTTGTGACTTCAAACACGGCTCCGTCTCAAGCAGGAGGAAAGGGAAAAGCCCCCAAATCCCATCTTGCTCCTTACAGTTTTATTGCTTAAGAAACTAAAGGCAGAAAATAAAGGTCACAAGGACTTTAAACAACAGTAAAGTCTCAGGGACAGGAGAGTTTTAAAGGAAGTTACAAGCTGGAAATGACAGGCATTTTTTTGTAGGATGCTCCAAGACATTTCAAAAAAAGCAGAACCCCCATTACTCCTTCCCCCCTCACTTCCCATGGGAGGTTATTCAGAATTCTCTCTCTGAGCCAACAGAGAGCAGCTGGGGAAATGTCAAATATTCCCAAGGGGGAAAAGCGATAGTACCTAAGGAGCCCCCAAGGGCCTTTTCCAGATAGGGAAGGAGCTCCAGAGCCCCCACATGTCTCAGGAAGCCTTTCCTCATCTCATTGTTTATAAACATCTCCCAGGTGCCACGGGACAACCTTCCCCAGGTGTGGGCAGAGGGTCTCACCTGAGCTGGCCACCCTGGGCCACAGCCACAGCTACATCCCCGAGCCCACTTTAGGGGGTTGGGTTCAGAGGAGGCCAGAATTCACCAGGATGAGTCCAGAGGAAGATGCAGCCCTTTGGGGATGTGTTTTCCTCACGAGGGAGTCCTGCCCCGTCCCTGCTGCACAGCCCCAGGGGCCCAGCCTGCTGTGGCCAGAGCAGGACACCTCAGGCAGGGCTGAGCTCCTGGAACAAAAGCTGCTCTGCTGCCCAGGGCCAGCGTCTCCTCGGGAAGCTCGTCTGGAAAAGTGGCTCAGGAGACGTGACAGAGCTGCAGGGGATGGTGTGGAGCGTTCTGCAAAGCAGCCCGGGGACCCAGGATCTGTTCTGCTGCTCAAATGCAATTCCCTGTCCTTAGAACACCTCATGATTAAGCCGCTTTTGAAAATAGGATGGCCTTGGGTGGCTCCTGGGCACATCCCGTGTTTGCTGCTCTGCAAGGAGCGCTGGGATCCTGAGTGCACAGGCACAGGCTCTGGGGGGCTTTTCTTTTCTTTTCTACTTGAGGAAGCTGCAAAGCTGCCCAGTGCCAAGATAAATAAAACCCCAGACCTTGGCCTTGACTGAAACCCCAGGCTCAGGGCTGTGCAATTTTTGTGATGTGTCAGAAATAGGGAGGAGAGGGTCTGAAATCATCAGAGCTCCTCCCTTTGCTGCCTCCATGCACTTCCCTCCAGGCTCCTTCTCCTTTCCACCTGTCTTTCCAATGGGGAACCTCAATTCCCTGCTCCCCACATCCAAAGGAGCTCTCTGTTGATGGCATCAGCCAGGCTCCAGAGTGGAGCTGCTGATGGGCGGCCAGCCCCAGCCAGTGGAGTGTTCCATTAATGACAGAACTGATACCAACGGCAGGTGTCAGAGCTAATGAGGGAGGAAAGACATCATCAGGAGGGGCTGCACGTGCGTTGTGCTCCTGCCCTGGGTACTGGATTTCTGCGGGTGTAAATGCCTGACCTACATCACTCAGGGAAGCTAGGTGGCTTGGGGACACCCTGGGGAAAGTGACAGCAACTCTCACCCTCCTGGAGCCGAGGGGGATCTGCTTGGTGGGGGACATTTTAACATCTTCAGGACGTTGCTTGTTGAATTTCCATCCCTGCCAAGGCTGTTCCTAAAATGAGGAGGAGATTTGATAGGAAGTTTTCAGCCACCTGGCCAATGCACAGCAGAAGGAGAAATATGTGCCTCTGCAAACTCCTTTTGAGCTTTCCTGAGCCAAACGTCACATCATAAACACAGAACTGGAATTGTTTTGAGTGAGTTTTGCTGCATTTCTCTCTGAGCCAAATGATTCTATAACAGTTCCTCCCTTGCTTCAGTCAGTTATTCCAGTTTTACTCCTGGGATAAAAGTCTCTCCTGAGCACCTCTCCAGGCTCCCCCTCCTGCAGAACCCACACAGGACAACCCTGGAACGAGGAGGAGATAGATCACTGCAAACATCATTAACAAAATAAATCCTCATCTAAAATCTTAGAGCTGGAGTGACCAGGGCACTTGATCTCCTGTCCTGGGCAGCTCTGAAGCCTTTCATTACTGGGTTCACTGGACCAGAGAAGCTACAAGGCTGCACCTCTGGGTGAGGTGATGAACAATTTACGGGGCCGTGGCCTCCTCACTTAACCCAAGGCACTGGCCCGTGGTGGGGTTTGCCAACCTCCTTGTTCCCAGCAAGAGCAAACATTTTATCTGCTACCAACTTAGTAAATCTATTCCTGCCACCCCAGCCCGCTGCACTGCCTGTGCTCATGTATCATCCCCCACTGTCTCTCTGGTGAGATGTGTTAATTTTAACAGGCCTTGCTCAGCAAATTCCCACCCCAGAGCACTGGAGCAGGGCTGAGCTGCTGAGCCAGGGGAGGGGTTGTCCAAGGAAAGGCTCCTCCGTGGCCTTGGAGACCTCTGATGCTTCTGTGGCCTTGAACAAGTTCAGGAGACCTTCCCTGAGTGGAAGGCAGTGAAGGCATCCCATGGACAGCAGCACTTTGGGGCTTCCTTAGCTCAAATCTTCACTTTTTGGTAGAGTTTGCAGCAGCGAAAATGTTGATCAACACAAATAGGTGGATTTGTGTCCATGGCCTTCTCTGAGGTGGCTTTGGGGAGTCTGCTCCCATTAAGATGATATCAAGAAGCTGTTTTATGAGGATTGCATCCACCAGGATTCGTGTAAGCTGATCCCACTGGAGTTGCACTGTGCTTAGAATTATGGAAGAAGGAATGCTGTGTTACGGCAGGGAAGAGAGACACAGAGAAGGAGAAGATAATGGAAGACCTGCCAAGAAAATCCATGGATTCTGGGATTGTCAGGGCAGGAGCCACAAAGCAATGAGGAAAATGAGGTTTCCTTCATGGGGATTCCTGCCATCACTTGGAGAGCAATCCCAGCTGCAGGCCCAGGTCTGAGCTGGCTCTCTGGGAAATCCCAACACACCAAGGACAGCTCAGTCGCAATCTCTAACACCTTTGTTGGAGAAGGATCAGCCACGCCCTGGAGGGTCCCTGCCTGCAGAGGGAACCCAGCCAGCCTGACCTGGGCCCTGCAGGAGCAGAAGGGTCCGGTGGGATTATCTGGGGCTGGAGCTTGGCTTTGCCCAGGCTGGTGGGAGGCACTGCCAGCCCTGCTCAGGAGGGATGGAGTGGCTGCATTCTGAGTCACTGGAGGGCTGGAGCCAAAGTGGAAAAGCAATTGGGAGTCTGTGTGTGTGAGCAAGGCAATAACTCTGCTTGCCTTGGTGACTGGGATTGATGGGCCTCTGCTCTTCCCATCTTTGGAGGATGCCCGGGTCAATATTCCCTGCCTTGTGCCCAGCCATGCCATCACTGCAGTCTGGCACCAGCCCCTGGGCATGTAAATAAGACTCACTCCTCAGCTGCCAGCCCCTCTGCCTGGAACACATGAGGCTCATTTTGGCTCCTGACATCCAGCTGGCTCCTCCTCCCCTCTCCCGCAGCCCCTCGGTGCTCCCTCCCTTGCTGCTCTTTTCCTGGGCACATTTCCTTGGAGCAGCAGCTGGCTGAGCTGGGGAATGGATGCAGGATGGGCTCATCCTGCCCTGCAAACACCTGGAGAGTGGCACAGGAGCCAGCCCTGCGTTAACACCTGAGCACGGTCTGTCCATGGGGTCGGCAGGATGCTCCAGGTCGCTTTCCACTCCGGGTGCTTTTCCCATCCAGGCAAGCATGGGTTTGCAGTTTAATCTGGGAACACATTCCCTGCGCATCCCTTCCCAGGCTGGCTGCCCTGCTGGCGTTACATCCACACCAAAGGACTTTTTTTCCCCCTGGCATCTCTCAAATCAGCTGTGACTGCTGGGGGAGCAAACGCTGTGTGCTGGACCCGAACCTCCCTGAGCCAGCAGTGCCTCAGCCCCAGGGCAGCGACGCCTCTGCTGCTGCTCCAGCATCCAACCCCTCCTTCCCTGTCCCACCTGCAGCTGGGGAGGACAGGAGGCTGCAGGAGAGCCCAGGGTGGTTCTGTTCCTCCCAGACCTGGGCACTGCAGATTCACATCCCTCTGCATCTTCTGCTGAGCACTGTTTTTTTCCTATTTGGATTCTGTTTCCTTTCAGCAAAGCTAAAGGAGTTTTCATCTCCACCTCTGTTGCTTTGCCAAAACACTTTGGAACTGCTGAGTACAGGAAACCAGAAATAGTTTTTGTGTTCCTCTCCCCAGGTATTTTTAATAAATGAGGGAACCCCAACAAACAGAATCTTGTGGGTTTTCTCTTCCACCTCTCACTGCCCGTGGGCTGAGCTGGGCTGGGAGAAGAAGGCACCATCTGGCTGCTCCTCCCCTGGCAGCAGGGACGAAGAGGGAGGGAGGAAGAGGCATTCTGGCCACAGATGTCCCATTCCAGTGAATTTCAGAGGGTTTGGAGGGTGATCCAGAAGGGACCAAATATATTACCCAGAGCTGTGGGGAATCATTGTTACAGGGCTGAGAAACAGCCCCCTGAAAAGCTGCTGGTGCAGGGAAGGAAAGGTCAGGCTGGAGAAGGCAAATTAATTGGGCTGAATGCTGATGGAAGATAAACAGGAGGATGCTCAGCACTGGCCTCAGCTCCCTGAGGGTGTGCACAGCACTCCAGCACTGCTGCCTCAGACTCCACAAGCACAACCCCAAACTCCTCAAGCAGGTGAGCCCTGGGAGTGCAGAGTTTAATGCAGGCACTTAACTCCATAATAATATTCCTGTTATTGTTATAGCCCTGCTGTGCCTGCTGCAGCTCCACGGCTTTGATTTCGATTGCCACTGACATTTGGAAAATGCTGATTCAATGGAACTGCAACTCCCTCACTCCTTGGGAGAGCTGGGAAGAGCTGCAGCTCTCCTGGGAGGGCTGGAAGCTCAGCAGGAAACTTCTCGTGCCCCTGGTTATGATGTGGGCTGGCCTCTGGTATCTTGCCTGTTCATTCTGGGCACAGGGGGTGTCTGCTGGGGAACAGGCAGCTCCTTCCTGGGGTTCCCAGGCTGCTCCCCCACATCTCCCGGAGCCCCCCTGCTCTCTGCAGCTCTGCCCTGACCCTGAGCCTACACAGCAGCTCCCACAGCTCAGTCCAGGCCAAAGGTACAGCTGGCAGTTGTGGCCCAAGCCAAAGCCCAGAGCACTGGGGCCATGAGCTGAGCACGGAGAATGTTTCACCACCCATGTCCAGGTTCTGGGAGCAGCCAGCTCTGGGAATGGCTCTCAGCACTGAAAACTCCTTGTTCCGCCTTGACCTGCAATCTCATGCCAAAACTGTGTAAATAATTCCAGAGCCAGGCTCACTGGGCGGGCGGGTCCAGGCTGCTCTGCTCCCTGGTTCCCTGGGCACAGCAGTGTCAGGGATGGGATGGGGTCAGGGGCACCGGGCTGGGGCCCAGCGGGGTCCCACTGGCCGCGGGGGCAGCTGGAGGGCACTGCCCCATCGTCCCTCTCTTGCTGTCTGTGCTCCCTGGTTAGACGGTGCTGGAGAAGATGCCCCAGTGAACACACACGTTCTCCTGTTCACCATTTCATCCACGTGTCCACCCATTTTTACATTAAACTTTCATTATTCAATTTCTATATTATTCTATATTCTATGCCATTCTATATTTGATATTATTCTATAATCTATACTATTCTATAATCTGTATTAGTCTCTATTCTATACTATTCTATATTCAATATTATTCTATAATCTATATTGATCTACATTCTCTACAATTCTATACTCTCTATTATTCTATACTCTATATTTAACCTTATTTTTTCTATCAATTCTATCTTTAATTATTCTACCAACCCTCCAAAAACCCCCAGCTAAACCTCAGCCCTCTCCTGTTGCAGACAGGTAAAAAATGTTATGAAAACAAAGTCTAATAAAATATAGATTAGGCCCTGCTACTTTAGCCAAACAGCCACCAGTAGCTTTCAAGTTCCCAGTTGAAACCATTTTGAGAATGAGGTCTTTGTTAATACAGCAACTGCTCCTTGGTGGAAAACAAGTGCACCTCTAATAACAAGGGATCTGTCCCATGAGAATCAGTAGAAAATGTAAACTAACTTAAAATACTGAAGTTTGATAAATATGCAAAATACCATGTACCAAAGTATGAATGTATTGGTAACCAATCTGATCTGACACAGTACCTTCTGATAATCCTATCAAATACGACCTGTGCAATAAAGAGGGGGCCTTTCTGCATGAAGAAAATGGAATCCTGACTGGTTTACTGCAACACTCTCCCACCTGCTTCCTTCAAGATTTTTATGCCTTTTACTTGATTATTTTCCCCATCTCAAACCTTCCTATTTTCTTCCCTTCCTCCTCCCGAAGTGTCTCTGTGTGGGGGTGAGTTGTGCGAGGCTGGTTTGGAAATGAAAGCCACGAGCGGGATTGCGGTAATTGTCTGTTACATTGCTCCTCCTATTTACCTCATTCAGCAATTCCTGACTTGATTTGACAACGAAAGTTAATGCTCTGATATGTATTTTTACAGTTATATATATATATATGTATGCACATCTCTATGTATTTTCCCTTTTATTCCTTGATTAGAACTGTGACCATTTTCAAAGATTAAAGCCAAGTGCCTGCCTGGGATCTTTCTGCTGGCTGCAACATTAGCTTTAATTGCCTGCTAATAGCTCCAAGCATTCGGCTGGGTCTTCCCATGCACAGCCAGAAATGCCTTTCCAGGAGAGTTTTGTGGGATAATGACCCCCGTCCTTGTCACTCTCCTGGGAAGCAGCCATGCTGGTGGCAGCGGGATGCTCCCAGGTGTGCAGAGCTCCCAGAACCTTCTCTGGCAGCTCAGGAGATGCTGGAGATGGATTTTTTTGCCCAGCCGGGCCCCTTCCTGATGTCTGGAACTTCTGACCTTTCCCTCCTCATGTCCCAGCTCCATCTGGCCCAGGCTGTCTCCCCAAATTGGGTCTATGCTTCATTACAGACAGAATGTATTGTCCCGAGTCATGTCACCCCTCGAGAGGCAACTTGTCACAGCATCTCAATGTCTGTGTTGGTCTGAAGAGCTGTGATGGAGAATCCCATAAAATCCCAGAATGGTTTGGGTTGGAATGATCTTGAGCCCCACCCCATTCCACCCCCGCTACGGGCAGGGACACCTTACGCTATCCCAGGCTGCTCCAAGCCTAGTTCAACGTGGCCTTTTTTAAGCAGTTTCCTCACTTTTGCCATCATTAAAACTTCCAGGGCACTCTCCTGTCACAGGAACATTTTGGGACCATTTGTTTCTGTGTTCTCGTTTTGTTTCAAAGATATCAAAGTGCTTTGCTAAGTCAAGACTGGCTCATTAGAACATTCGGAGTTTGGTTTTGTTTCCTTTTCAACTTCCCTTCTCCAGGATCCTTTTATTGTTGGAGACACCTGGAATTTCAGATGTGAAGCCTCTGTTAGAGGCTCAGTGAGAGGGGGTTTGACTTCATCAAACCAAAATGACTCAACAGAGGTGGAGTGAGCAGCTTCAACAGCTTCCACAGAACAGGGTCAGGATTTTCATTACTTTGGAACCTTCCAGTTTGAGTTGTTATTGTGCATGTGGCCTGAATGCTCTTGTTTGGAGGTTGGCCTTAAAAGATTAAGGCAGAAATGGCAGAGTTCCCCATGGATATCAAATCTTAAACTCCGGGTGATACTACAGAATTCACCCCGTGCTGTTGGGGTGGGGTTTGGTGATATTGTAACAGAAGTTAAAACCAGGCATTCCCCAAGTTTGCTCTGGAAACTGAGGGTCTAAATTCCAAGTTGTGAAGCAGATTTTTACCTTCTCTGGATCCCTTGAACATCTCCCAGCTCTCAATTTTTTATATTTCTATAGGAGAGGGGCTGTGAGAACTTGGGAGAGAGGCAGAGCCCATCCGGAATTCCACAGGTGTCTCAGACTGGGAACAGTTCTGGAGCTGGGAGAGGTCCTACATTTGGCCACATTTCTTTTTCCAATGATTTGCAGCTGAGTTAAGAACTGAAAAGAGTGAATGAAGCTAAAATCCCCAAAGCAAAATGAATCTGGAAACTCATTTTCCTGTCCCTGAAGGGCTGAGTAGCTCGGGAGCGAGGTGCAGCTCCCCCCGCCCAGGTCAGCACCCCTGGGTGTTTATCCCGACTGAACCAGGTGGGCTGAGCACCAGAGCTCACAGTGCCAAGGAAGCTCCTCTCCCCTGGGCAGGTGACAACAGGGACAGCAGCATTTATGGCACTTTGAGTCCAAAATGAACCCACATTTAAGGCTCGGGTGTTTCAGGCACTGGGAAATGGCCCTGAAATGCTGATTGTGCTCTGATAAACAGGGGAAGAGCTGTTTTGTTCAGGATTCCGTGGGAGAGAGGGGAAACATCAGAACTGAAACTGCAGAAAAAAGGAAAGGGGCAGGAAAGGCTCTGGGGGGTTTCCCCTGCCTCAAGCCAGGAAATGGTACCCAACACAACCCTGCAGGGCTGGAGTCACCTCCCTGGGCAGCGCCGGCTCTGCCCCTGCCCTGGACAATCAGCTCAGCTCTTCCCAGGAACAGCTCCAAACACAACCTGTCTGCTGTCAGACCCGAATCGTTCCTGCTGCAATTTAAGCCCATTTCTTCTCCACTTTTCACCAGGGGCATAAAGAATAAATTCCTCTCTTTTTCTTTTCCTTTCTCCTGGTTGAAGGTTGTTATCTTGCCATCTCTTCTTCAGGCTAAACAGTCCCTGTGTGTCCATTTCACCTTCAGGCGTGTTTGCAGGGCTGCTGACAGTCCCTGCTGCTCGTCTCTCAGTTTTCTTAAAGAACAATATTAAAAACCAGATAATTCCTAATTGTGTCCCAGCCAAGTGACTCAAGGTTTATTCAGTCAAATTTTCAGGCAGGTCTGCACCTTACTGTTTGCCTTTTGGGACTCCCACTCCTGGCTTTGGGCTACAGCCCTCATCCAGACCCTGATTATTATCTCTCAGTCCAAAGCAAACCTGGACCTTCATTTCTAAGGAGTCCTGCGCCTCATTCCCTAAGCTCAAGCCCAACTTCCTGAGAAAACACTGGGTTATAAATAAACATGATATTTATCATCATTTTATTGCAGTTCCAGGTTCTTTGGGAAAGGTTTTGACCATAATGAGGGGAGAGGAATCAATCCTTGGAAGTCTCAGCTCTTCTTCCCTCACTGCAGGGAGTGCCTCTGGCTCAGAGCTCATCCCTCAATTTTCCAAACTGATTTTGGGCAGGTGATTCCTGAAGGAGCCCAGAACCATCTGCCAGGCCAATCCCAAACTTCCAGCCTGCCCTGCTCCTTGGAGAAGGCCAGCACTGAAGTCCTGGGGCTCCTCTGCCCCACAGATCCCCTTGGAGAACATTTTGTGTATTTTTATTATTATTTGGTGGAGTCATTCTAATCCAGTTATCTCTGCCCTTCCTCTTGGTGGGCAGGGTAAAGCTCAGGTCAGGCTCTTCTAGAAGCAGTGAAGACCTCATTGAACCTGGCAGGGAACAGTGGGAGCTTTACCCTGGTGTGAAGCTGACATTTCCCCCTGAAAATGACACCAGCCCATCGAGGGACAGCTGCAGGAGCGCTTGATTTAATTTCAGATGGAATTTCCCGATAATTCTGGGCCCTATGGTTCAGGAAGGGGAAGGCTGGGAGGATCTGGGGAGAGAGGAGAGTTTGGAAAAATGGATTTGCTGAGGGGGAAACACTTGCACCATGGGCAAGTCCAGGTGGTTTGGGGTCGGTTTTTTGTTTTTCCCCCAGTAGCAGGTTTGGGCTGGGGGCAGATGTAGGAACCAGGATTAAAGAGAGCAACCCAAATCCAGCTCGTCCTGCTCATTCCCACAGCTGGGTATGGGTGCAAAGCTTTGGGCTGAGTGGGTGTGCTATAACTTCAGGAAAAGCAGAAGCAGAATTTAAGAAGGGTTGCATCCAAATTTTTTTTTGCACCACACATGGTGCTCTCAAAATCCTGGATTTAATGTGGTTCATGGGGATCTGGAAATGAGATGTTTTGTTTTGCTTCCTCATCTTTTGATGACAGATTAGGGAAATGTGAAGCAATTTCTGAGAGGAAACTGAACGAAGCAAGATTTGCGAACACTGAATTCCTAAATGCTCTGGAATATTTTAAAGTGGCAGACTCAGGGACATCAATATGGATTGACCAAACATTTTGGCGTAAGGAAATCTGCAGCTTTGGCACAAGAACAACCCAAGCACAGGAATGGGAAAGAATTCCCTGGGGCCTGGTTTACTCCCACTGGGAGATGTTCCCAAACCCTACCACCTCATGGAGAGCTCCAATAATCAGAATGGAGAGGTTTTTCCTCAATTAATTGTCTGCAGGGATCCCCCTGGGAGGAGCAGCACCACCAGCAGGGCCAAAGGCAGGAGCAAATGGGGTCCCACCAAGGGTGTGGGGTCAGCCCTCAGCTGAGATGGACCCACCCTGTCCTCTGAGCACAGACCATTCCCAGCCAAATTTCCACCACCCAAAATAATTTTGGGCAAAACTTGTTTTTTCCCCTGCTACAAATCCGTAGGTTGGGAGTGATGAAACAGGCTCTGAAACTTCTTCTGAAAGGAGCTGAAAAAGTAATGGAACAGAAAATAAAAAGAGGCTGAAAACAAAAAGCAGTCTGCCATTAATTTTTTTCAACTTTTTGCTTGACTGGAAAAATTGAAAAAATTTCAATTCAGGTTAACTCAAAATGCATTTTTTCTTCCATTTGGCCATTGAACCAAGAAAAGTGTTGTCTCTCAGCTCTTACTGGCACCTCTCTTTGTTCAGTGCCGTGGTTCATTGCCCCTGTTTTTGGGAGGCAGCTCCAGCTCTCTAATTGTGGCTGCTGTGCTGGGGAGGCCGTGGAGCAGAAGCTCCACTGGATGATTATGGGTTATTTTGTTTTAGTGGAGGAGAGGAGAATAATCACTGGCCCACACTATCATTTGTGTCTCCTCTCCACAGTCAGAGCCACCAAGGACTCACATTTAATGTCATTACCCAGGGATTCCAAACTGAGAGCTCATTTCAGGGAAAAAAAACGTTGTTCTGTCAGTAAATGCCACTTTTGATGAGTGAGATATTGCTCAGTAACGTGTTGACTTCAATCATGTTTTATTTGAGAAAAAAAAAAGCCACAGAGTGGAACTGTTTTGATTTTCCTTTTGAAGTGATTTTTCATTTTAGCTTTATTTTTTTTTTCCCATTGGTATTAAAATCCTATTCAGTTTTAAAAAGTAGAACAGGTGGGAGACATTTCAGTCATTAAACCCAAGAGGTTTAAGTGATCCCCAAAGCTTTTGCATCTGCTCAGAATTTTACAGGGGGGAAAAAAATCCCATCCTAGAATCAAAGAAAGTGAATGAGAAATTGTGAAATCTTTCAAGAGAATTATAAAATCACAGAATGGACTGGGTTGGAAGGGACATTAAGGGTTATCCAGTCCCTTGGGCAGGGACAGCTTCATCTGGACCAGGCTGAAGAGTGGGCAAAATAATTCCTACAAAAGCTTAAAACTCCCTCCAAGGAGGAAAATCCTGACTCCAAACTTGATATAAGATCTGTATTGGCTTCTTTTAGTCTATATAAAGTATTTTGGGAGCTCTCATTTCCCAGGTGGATCAGGGACTCTGGTGACATCCAAGTTAAATGAGAGACTTCCAGCAGTACAGGAATCCCCATCCTGGGGTGGATCAGAGCTTTGGAGACCCCAAAACACCTCACATCCATCCTGTGCCCCGCTGTGGGGTCCCCAGTGCCTGAGCTGGCTGGGAGCTGAGCACAGCACCCCGGGGCTGGGGCACAGCACCCTCACACCCCCTGGGACCAGCCCGGGAGCGGAGCCTGCAGGAGGGGAGTGGGATGGGGGAGTTTCCTTCGCCTTTCAGCGGGGACAGCACCAGGGCACGGCTGGAGCTGCGCCAGGGCAGGCTCAGGCTGCAGAGCAGGGAAAGGTTCTTCCCCCAGGGAACGGGCACGGCCCTGAGGCTGCCAGAGCTCCAGGAGCCTTTGGACACCCAGGGATGCACAGGGTGCGGTTGGTGGGGTCCAGGAGCTGGAACCCCTGATCCCTGTGAGTCTCTCCCCACTCAGGATATTCCATGATTCTGGGATTTTTCTTCCTTTCCCCTGCTCAGACCTTGTGCTCTGCTTTATTCTGAAGCCCCCCAGAGCCTTTTCCTGCACCTCCTGCAGCAGCACCAGCTCCACGCCAGACCTCCCCACACCACGTGGCTGCAGCTCCCAGCTCTGCCTGTCCCACAAGGTCCCATCACTTCCCAGCATAACAAATCCCCCAGTTCTCCCCCCAGCTCAGCTCGCTGCCTTTCCCCTCACCTTCAGCACTTTGACAGCCACTCCCTCCCCACCTGTTGTCAAAACACGGCTGTGACGGGAGCCCCATCAGCCCGGGACTGACGTGTGACTGACGTGTGATGGACAGCAGCCCGGCAGGGGTCACAGACAGGAGCCAACAAAGGGAGACCCCAGCCAAACGTGTCCCTGACACGTCGGGAACAACCAGCTGGGAAAGTTCCATGGGATTTAAGGTCCCATTTGCAGCATCTGTTCCCCAGCCAAGTGACCTCGGCAGTTTTTGCCTCCCAGGGCAGATTTCAGCAGCACCTTTCCAAATGGTTCCAACGCTCCCTGCCCTGGGCGTTCCTCATTGCTGATCTTAAATTTGTCAAGCACTTGGAGCAAGGTGTGGGAGCGGGGCAGAGCGGAGCAGCTGAGGGTTCTCTGCTCACACTAGCTCCCGTTTCCCTCCTCTCCTTTGGTGGGCTCAGTTTTCTAAGGGATTCTGCTCCTGCACCAATAAATACGTGCTAACATCCATGGGTACAACCTGGGGCTCCTCCCGTGGTAGAAGGAACAAAGGCATTTGAAAACTCAGTTTTCTCCTTCCTCCTCCAGAAAGGGAATTTGGAGACAGACAGAAATAATTACCTATTCCATCTTAATTACCAGGAGTGGAGTTTCTTCTTTTGATTCACGGCACATTAAAGCCATTCAAACAATCCCTTGAAAATGATACGGCTGAACTAAACCTGGGCAAGTTATCAACCCGTGACCACAGCAAAACCTGGGGAGAAAAGTCTTTCTTTGGCTGTGGCACTGCCAAGTGACAGCTCCAAATGGGCCTGATTTGGGAAAGGACTGACATTTTACATCCCCAGATAGCCTCATTCGGATGTGTTAGGGGAAGAATTCATTCAGCCAAAGGGTAACTCTGAAAAGCTCTCACTTGAAGCCTCCGTGTGGGGTTTAACCCCAGCCAGCAGCTCAGTCCCTTCCAGTGGGATGGGAGAAGAGCCAGAGGGTAAAAGGGGTGTCCCCAGGCTCCGTGCTGAGTTTGGGGCCACTGAGAGCCCCAGGGGCTTCCTCCTACAGCCAGGGCGTGATGGACAACACCAATCCAAGCCTGGGATCTCGCTCAGCTGCCCACTGAAAACGAGAGCCAGAAGCTGCAGGGCAAATCCCGATGCCATCCCTCTGCCCTGGCAGTCCCAGGGAGCAGCAGTGGGCACCTCCGGCTCCCTGCACGCCCTGCTCTTCCTCCTCCCCGCGGCCCTGGTGTGAAATAATCCATCAGATCACTCTCCCTGATAATTGCAGGAATTGCAATTGTTTTGCCCCCCCAGGTTAAGGGGGGCTTTGAGATTTTGTTGTTGTCACTGGAGGTTTTTTACCAAGTGTGTGAAAGAAACTCAAGCTGTGCTGCCGAGTTTCAGAGCTGTGCAGGGCAAGGCAGTGCTGTGATTTCTGTGCTCCAACCCCACTCCCTGGGAAAGCTATTTGTGGAGATGCTTTCAAGCTCCAAATCAATGTGCAGTTACTGTTTACCATGAAAATGAACATTTCAGCCTCTTCCACTAAAAGGGAGAGAAAATTTTCGAGTCACCTGCCATTTAAATGGCATCTCGCACACAGTCACTAATTTAATGCAAATCTGATACAGTTTCCTTGTATTTGTCATTTCAGAGCATTTTTGTGCTTGTAGTTTTTACGCAAATGCTGCTGTTCCAGTGCTAACTGGGTCTGTACAGTGATCACTTCAATACCAGTAATTACAGCTGGGGTGTCTGTGCTGCCTCTCCAGGCTCTCTGGCACCTCTCTTTTATTGCTGGGAGAGAAGTGAGATCTCACTGTCAGTGGGGCTTTGTTTGCAGCACCTTTCTCCACTCCAACTCTGATCAATATCAAAATCTCAGCAAATCTTCCAGGTGACAGTAAACAGAACCCTGTGGATCTGGGGAAAAGCAACAAAATCGGAGGATGGGGGGAAAAGGACTTAAAGCCTTGCTCTGCTCTCCAGCAGAAACTGCTCCTCTGACCCCACTGGGGCCAGGCCCAGCCTCCTCTGTCCAGCACCCCGTCCTGGCTGTGTCCAGGGTGGAGACACCGAGGGCCTCAGGGATTTATTGCTCACAAACCATTCGGCCCAGGGGAGAATGGCTGAGTCTGGGGAGTTTCCCAGGCAGCCAGGAAGAAGAGAGGAGCCCACCCAATTTTCGTGGCTCTCTGAGGTCTCTCTTGACCCCTCAGCCAACGCAGTTTGCTCAGCACCAAGTGTGCTGCTGCTCCTTCCTACAGAATTCCAAAAAGCTTTCTCCCTGTGGTAGCAGAGCAATCCCAACCCCAGTTCGCAACTGGAGACCAGCCCAATTTGTGCAGCAAACCCTGCCAGCCCAGGGTCCTGCCCTGGGTCCTGCTCCCACCATCAGCCACATGCCAGCTCTCAAATCCCAGGGGCTGGCTCTGGGATGGGGATGGAGTGAACCCGGTGACAGCCAGAATGAAACAAGACACACAATCATTGTCGAGGAGAGATTAACGGGCAGCCTATGGGAAAAAAATAATAATAATAAAAAAAAAGAGAACATTTCGTTTTGTCCTCAGTGCTCTTGACAGGAGAATCGTCTGTGAGTTACTCAAAGTGCAGTGAAAGCTGAGCTGAGCTGTGCTGGCTGCAGCTCCTCCAGGATCCAGGAATGAGGATGACTCCCCTACCCTTCTGCTTTGATAGAGATAAGGCTGAAATACACTTCAGATTAGGAGGGCTTGGGCTGCGGGAAGGTGATGGGGAACGCGGCAGAGGATGCGAGTGCAGAATGTAAACAGCAATATGGGGAGAAAATAATTGAAAAGAGTCTGCCAGGCAGAACGAGGGACTGGGAGAGGTCAGCACCATCCACTGCCTTCTGCCAGGGTGTGCGGAGAAACCGCCGGGATCCGGCAATTAAATCCCTGGCACGGAGGAGCTGCTGCTGCTGGAAACAGCTCAGAACTCGGAGCAGAGTCGGGCACCTTCTGTACTTGGCACTGCATGGACCTGCAAGGGGGGAGAGCAAACAAAGGGCTTAAATCGGCAAAACCTGGGGGAAACCGAGGCACGGGGCAGCAGGGGATGTGGGCAGGGATTGTGGAGCAGCACATGTTTTTTCCTGCTTTTTAAGCCAAAACCTCATGCATTTGTTTATCCACTTTCTCAGAAATGCTGGAACAGGCTGGGGGGATCAGGGGGAGATGCTGAGGTTTGGGATTGAGGATGGACTGCTCATCAAGGGCCACGTGGCTCCAGGAACAGAAGTTTCTGGTCCTTCAGAGGAGCTGAGTCCTGCCAGGGCACAGCAGTGCAGTTCAGCTCATTCTTCTGCAGCATCCTGCTCCCTGACCCAAGTTCAGGCATTCTGGTGCCAAAAAGCCAGGAACCATCAAAGCCACGTGTGGAGATCACAAATCTCTGAGCCCATCAAGGGGCTGCTGTGAGCCTGGAGGAGAGGTAGAGACTCCTGATGGGAGCTGGAAAACTGCCAGGGCCCGGGCTTTATGCCGATTTGCATGAAATGCAGATAAGCACCATCAACCCCTTTTAATTCTGATGAGGCACTCACTCCAGCAGCTGGATGGCAACTCAAGGGCTGCAGGGAGAAGGCAGCAGGATGCTCCCAGGGACTGATGCCCCCAGTTCTGAGTTTTCCACTGTTCAGGCTGTGCTGACCCATCCACGAGCCTCAAGAACATCCCTCATTTGTCATTTCCAGTTCAGCAGGCTCTGATCCCTCCCAGAGCACCTTTCTTGCAGACAGGATCCAAAACATGCCTGGTGGAAATGGAGTCCTGGAAGGGTCCTGAAAGTCCATCCAGTGCCACCCTGTGCCTTGGGACACGTTCCACTGTCCCATGGTGTTCCAGCCTGGCCTTGGACACTGCCAGGGATCCAGGGGCAGCCACAGCCTTTTACTGAGTGCTCCCCACTGTCCTCTGCACAAGTTCAGGAATGTTTAGGAACGGGAGTTACCACCCAGCTCTGAGCTGCTGCACTGGTGTGCCAAAGGCAGAAAGAGAAAAGGTAGAAGGGAGGATGGATTATTACGAGTACTCAGAGAGGCAGATTATTATGGCTTTACTGAACTATTGTATCACCAAAAGGTTAAAAAGGAGGCATTTTTCGAATACCTCCAAATTGTTCTTTCTGCTTTCTTGAAGAGGAGACAAAGGAAAAAAACGAAATACAAATTAAATTAAATCAAATGAGTTCCTGGACTGCTTAATATGGTGTTTTACCCCCATTTAAAACCTCCCTCAGGAGACGAGGCTGATTTAATAAGCCTGAGAGATGTTGCGGCGATGACTAAAACGCCTTGATGAAAGCACAGCTTGGCTGGGGCTGCATTAGCCTGGAAAACTTGTTCCAGCTTCTTAAGAGGAGCCTCGTAATCCATTCTTGAGATGGAAAGAAAGGATCAGGCAGAAGACATCCATAAAGGGAAAAAAAAGCTCCAGGCATTTACCACGGGTCTGCATGGAAACTGCCAGGTGGGACAGTTTAACTGGAGAGTCCAACGGGAATGCACTGGAGGCCAGTGCACACTTCAGTTCTGCATGTCCAAAGCTGCAGTTTGCAGTCTGACACCACCATGGATTTACAATTCCAGCAGCCAGGATGGGGAAGGGACAGAGTTCCCTCCTTCAGAATGGGGGGAACAACTCCTGCAGTTGAGTGCTGACATCCCAAACTTCCCCCAGGAGCAGAGTCTGCTGGGAGGAATCATCAACTCTGCCCAGAGTCTCTGAGACCTTGAGGGACCATGGCTGGGAGCCACCAACAGATCCCAACCAATGACAGAATTATGGAATATCCTGAGTGTGGAGGGACCCACAGGGATCATCCAGTCCAGCTCCAGACCCTGCCCAGACCCCAGCAATCCCCCCTGTGCGTCCCTGGAGCACTGTCCCAAGGCTCCTGGAGCTCTGGCAGCCTCGGGGCCGTGCCCATTCCCTGGGGAGCCTGGGCAGTGCCAGCACCTCTGGGGGAAGAACCTTTCCCTGATCTGCAGCCTGAGCCTGCCCTGGTGCTGTCCCTGTCCCAGAGCAGAGATCCGTGCTCTGCCTTTGAGGGACTCAACAGCTCCTCACAATTCTGTATCACTGACAAAACCAACTGCATGCTGCTCTGTGCAGAGCTTGGACAAGGGAGGGACTGAGGGGGAACCACCCACCTGGAGATGAAGTCTTGGAGATGAAGGAGCTTCCCAGGCCTTGTTCCATCCAGCCCTGCCAATTCCAGCCCCGCTGATCCCACCCCAAATGCTCTCAGCCGTGATGGTTGAGCACAAGCTGCCGTTCCTTCCACGCTGCCCCAGCCCTGCCTGCCTTGCACAACACCCAGCTGGAATTTGGGATTTATGAATGCGTGGAGGGAGGCAGAGGATCCTGATCCCATCCTGCTTGCCTGCAGGGGTTGTGGCTCAGGGAAGCTGCTCTTTGCCTAAATTTGCCTGTGTGGAGCTCAGAGAATGCTCTGGAATTGTTCACATCCCATCTTTTCCCACTGAGGGTGAACACAAAGCACTGCGCATGCTGGTGAATTCCTGACCTTGGAATAAAAACACAGGAGCTGTTTTCAGCAGCTGGATAGCAAAGCAGGTTTTCCAGGTGTTGGACTACCTCTGTCACTTCATGACTGCGAAGAAACTCTGTCAGTGTGCTTTTATTTCACCCCAAAAACATCAGAGAAGCTTCCCCCCTCCAGAACCCACCACTCAGCAGAAGGAACTCTCACTCTCAGGTCTGATTTCCTGATTATTTTGTGGCTTGGCAGCATTCTCAAGAGAAGCCTCCCTGCAATTCTCCTGTCACAGGTGCGGTGACAAAGGCAAAAGATTTGGTGTTTGGAGCAGAAAGGCACAGGGAGAGGATGAGGGAATGACTTCAGGCCTTGGCTTTGGAGTCTGGGAGAGCTCAGCCCCTGCACAGCTGAAACCTGTCATTTATCTTGGTGGCTAAATGGAGATTTAGCCAGAGACCTTTTTCTCCCTTAACTTTGGAAGTTTTAGTGAAACCTGTGATACTCCACACATATCCTCATTTGTAGACCTTTTTGATTTATTAGTCAAATGTCTTCACTGGAAAGTTTTTACTGAAAAAATAGAAAAGCTGTTTCATAATTAAAATAAATTAAAAAAAAAAAAGTCAATGTCTGTTTAAACATCTTATTTTTAAAAAAAACAAAGTCGTCAGTAAACCCAGCAGCTATAACAGCAGCCAACTGCTAAAAGGTTTGGATTTATAAATCCACTTACAAGAAATATTTCAATTTCTAGTCAACTTTTGCAAGACACAACCCCATAACAAAAGCAAAGCCAGACATGCCATGAAAAAAATCAATGCCTATTTCAGGCTCCAGACTTTCATGAGCTGCACTGAGGTGAAATGTAAACCCGTGCCTGCCAACAGCGAGCTCTGACAGCCCCTTTTTGTGCAGCAAATGCAAACCCCTCCATCAGCTGCTGAGAGCAGCTGGTTCGAGTCGCACAGACACGCTCGGGACAGCAGCAGCGTGTGCCAGCGAGGCTGCGGGGACAGGGGGGACCCGGGGACAGTCCGTGCCCCAGCACGGAGGGGCTGCAGGAGCAGGGCACGGTCTGGGCAGCACTGAGCCCTCGTGGGCGTGGATGCAGCGGGCTCTGTTGGAAGGAGTCACTCTTTCTGCCGTGTGGAATGCCGATGAATGACGCTGGATCACGGAGCAGCAGCGGGGCTGGGCTCGGGTGTGATCCCACACGGTGCTCAGAGCCCCTGGCACGGAAATCCCAGCTCGGCTTTGTTTCACTCCAGGAATACAGCAGGAAAGGCAAAACCCTTCTCAGGGAACGCAAAACCCTTCTCAGCCAGAGGTGGGGCTCGTTTCGAATCACGACTTGGGGGTGGTTGATGGTGCTCTGAGGGCGGAGTGTGGCCAGGGCAGGGGAGGCTCCGGGTCCGTGCTGACAGAACCAGGGCACTCACTCCTTGGTGGCTTTGTCCTCGAGGTGCTCAGGGCTTTGTCCCTCCTCTTCCCCCTCCAACCCAGATTGAAGACAACCTCGGCCGGGTGCAGCCCCAGCTCTGCTCCGTGTCCCCATCCTGAATCAAAGACAGGAGGGCAGCCAGGGCTGTGCTCCCCCTCTCTGCTGGCTGGGCCTTGTGGGTCCTGCCCGATGTAAATTAGACCCTCAAAGCTTTACTCTTATTTAATTTCATTAGTAACTTTGAGTGTCTGTGACCTGGGTTAGCATGTTGGGACCTGTCTGTGGTTTGCTGCAGGAAATGGGTGAGGTTTGGATGCTGTTGAGATTCTCAGAAGCGTCACTTCATGATGCCACCAGGTCCACAGGGCTCTAAAAGGTGAGAGCCTTTGGTCTGCACAGCTCTTGCCTCACCTCAGAGAGACATTCCTGATTTCTGCTTCATTTAGGGGGCAGCAGGAGGGACACAGAGCAGCACTTTCCCATCCAGTTCAGGATTAGAAACCCCTCAGAAATCCCCATCTGCCTAAAGGCCAAATTATCCCCAGCAGGACCAAACTGCGCTTGGTGAACGTAAATGATCAGAGCTTTGTAAAGCTGAGTCTACCTGTACGAACCGGTGATTGCACCGTTTCCTGTGGGGATGATGCTTCCTTCCCTGGAACACATCTAGAGGTGGCAGCAGCTGCCCTGGGCAGTGTCAGACCCGGCACAGCCCGGGCTCTGTGCCCTGCCCAGCTCCCCCGCTTCCCACAGGGGCAGCACTGGGTGAGGTCCTGCAAGAGCTGGAGCCCAGCCGGGCTGGGACACAAACACAGCCACACCCCTGGGATTTATTGTCCGAGGAAGAATTCCATCCTTCCTTCTGGCTGGGCCCTCCTCAGGGCTGGTTGAAAGGTCGCGTCTGTTTTTCGGACTCAGTTTCCAGAGTCACTCCAGGCCAAGTTCAAAGGGAAGCTCTAAACAAAAGAGGATGTCCCTGCTGTCCCAAGTGACATTCTTGCTGGGAGGGAGCTCTGGGGATAATTGGAGCCCTGACAGGGCCCTGAGCATGAGACACGAACCAGAAGCTGGGCAAGGAATTATTATTTCTGCTTCTGTTCCATTATGCTTTATGCTAAAAGACTTAAATGATCAATGCTGTGTTAATAAATCTCATTTGGCTCATTTAATAGATGACTTAGTAGAGGAGTGAGTTTGGCTACGGCCAGTAATGAATTAATAACTATGCAAGGAGCACATTCCCTCACAGAAATACTTCATCCTGGCATAATTCTTTATTCCAGGGGAAGCACAGGGGCTCTGCAGGACTGCGCTGCCTCTCTGAGAGCACAGGTGTAACTCGGATTTGGAGACAGAAGTGAAAGGTTCCTTTAGGACATGGGTTAAAGGAGTTGCTTCCCCAACTGGCCCGAGTGCTCCCATTGTTTCCTCACTAATGGCACCAATCTCCCGGTGCATGGCGAGTGTGGGCCTGACAGGAAAACTGGAAATGAAGTTTGTCAGCTTTGCTCAGCCGCATCCAGGAGTTAATGCCTGGCTGGGCTGGCGTTTGCAGTGCAGCTTTTTCAGCTGCTGGCCCCAAACTCCTCCAAACCCCCCTGTGGACGATGCAGCAAATGAAGCAGGGACTGGATGTTCCTTATGGGCCCCTTCCAACTCCAGATATTCTGTGGTTCACCCACTTGAAACCTCTCCGCTTTGCTCAGAGTGAAAATGTTTAGCACGTAAACTGAGCTTTCCCTGCGCAGCCCCAGCCTGTTCCTGCTGGCGCTGGCAGTGACTGATGGGGACAATTCCTCCCCACTTGCCCCGGCACAGCCTTTTCTGCAGCTGCCAGCTGCTCTGCTGCCTCCACAGAGCCATCTCGCCCCAGCCCGGGCCTGCACGGCTCTCACAGGCACAATTCTCCAAACCTTTCCATCATTTTTGTGGCTCCCTGGCCAGCACGTGCTGCTGGAGGTTTGTGATGTGCTTCAGACCGAGGGAACACCTGGACCAGGCTGGGCTAGGGCTCACCTGGGCTCTCTCTGGGCAGCCCTTGGAGCTGCAGGGACCCCACCGATGATCCCCCTGGAGAGGGGACAACACGGCTGGCACAGCCAGAGGGAGGGGACAAAGAAAGCAGCAGGAGCTGCTGGGGCAGCAAATGCTGTGCAGGAAGCTCAGCGCACAGATCACAGAATCCTGGAATGGTTCAGGCTGGAAAAACTCCCACCACTCACCCCAGCCTGTCCCGTCCCTGTTGGACACTCCCCGTGTTTTACCCAACCCTCACAGCTGGAAACAGCTGGAAGCTGAGGCAGCAGGGCAGGGCAGCTTCTGGGAGTCTCCTCTCCCAATTCCAGGAGATCCTAAGGCATGGAAGCCAGCTGGTCCCCTCTTCCACCCTGCACTGCACTGACTCCTTTGGCTGGGTCTGTTCCTGGGCTTCCTCTGGAAGGGGAGCAGCAGCTGTGGGAGGAACCAGGAACCAGGGAGGGATCAGGAACCAGGGAGGGATCAGGAACCAGGGAGGGAACAGGAATCAGGGAGGGATCAGGAGCCAGGGAGGGATCAGGAACCAGGGAGGGATCAGGAACCAGGGAGGGAACAGGAATCAGGGAGGGATCAGGAATCAGGGAGGGATCAGGAGCCAGGGAGGGATCAGGAACCAGGGAGGGAACAGGAATCAGGGAGGAATCGGGAACCAGGGCAGAATCAGGAGCCAGGGTCTCTGCACACACTGCCTGACCCTGGAGATCTGATTCTGCTCCTTGCCAGCCTTGTGTCCTGGGACACCAGCACTGCTCAGGGGTTTGGGATGCTGAGAGCAGAACACCACACCAGACCTGCTGATATCCAGCAAATATCCTGGATGTGCTGCTTCTACATAAAATGATGTCGTTTGCCTTAAAAAAACATCCCCAAACCCCCCTGCAGGATTAAAATTCCTCCTAATAAACAACAGGGCATCCTCTGCCTCCAAACACAGGGATCAGAGCTCCAGCAGAGATGGAGTGGCTTCAACAATTCCATGCTTCTGTACCTTGGAGTTCCTTGGAGTTCTGTACCTTGGGTTCTGCCCCCAAAGCCCTTTTTGTCCCTTTGTCCCCCACTGGCAGGAACAGAGCAGGGGCAGGTCTCTGCTTGAGAAGCACCAACAGGTCCTGTTCAACAACGGAGGCAACGGATGTGCTGAGTGCAGTCACTGCCCGAGCTCGTGTCTGCTTTATGGGGCTGCTCCAGCAGTCTGAAACCTGTCCGCTGCACATTTTGAGATGATGGGAAATGCCAAACTGCCAGACAGAGTGTGCAGGGAACGTGGCCTGAGAGCCGCAGTGAGAGCGGGACGGAGCCTCTGCTGAGGGGACAGAACCTCTCACTGCAGTGACTGCAGCCCACAGTGACCCAAAATACCTCAGAGCTCCCAGCCAGAACCACCACTGATGGCAGGAAGGACCAAAGCTCTGTGCCAGCCTCAGCTGCAGCCCAGGGGCTCACACCCCAGGGATGTTTTTCTCTGCCTTTCAGCAGTTTATGTCCCAAAACACAGTGTGAATTCCCTGCTCAGGAGCTCAGAAAATGGCATTTTATCATCAGAGATTCTCAGGTGCCAACCAGAGCAAACCCACTGAGCAGCCTCACAAAGGAGCTGCCTTTGGCGTCCTATCCTGGAGTGAAAAAATCCCTGTCAGCAGCAAAACCTCACCCTTGTCCCATGAAGAGCCAGCAGGAGCTGTGTGTCCCTGTCATTAATGTCACTGCCCCAGCCCAGATCCAGGCTCACCTTGGCCTGAGGTCACCCAGCTGAAACCTAAACCCTGTGGATGTGCAGGTGCCAGGGCAATCCTGCTGTTTATCTCCTGCTCCGGGGCTCGGCCTTGTTTTCCCTCAGCTTGCTGAAAAAACAGAGATAAAATCCCCTGTCCACAGCCCCAAACCTGCCACAAATGGAGATAAAATCCCCTGTCCACAGCCCCAGAGCTGCCACCAAGTCCTGTGTGCAGCAGGCCCTGCTGGGGCTTTCAGCGGCTGCTGAGATAAGGGAGGAGTTGCAGCACTGAGATAAGGCACCACACACAGATCAGGGATTTCTCCTGCCTGGCATCCAAGTGGACACACAAGTGACCATGTACAGCTGGGTGCTGGGACCTGGCCAATGTCCCCTGCTGTCCCCAGGCAGGGGGGCACTGAGACCCCTCTGTGTTCAACAGCTGAGAACAGAGAACAGAAACGAGAACAGAAGGGATAACTGAGGACAGAGAACAGGGGAGCAGCCCCTGGGGCTGGAGGAGGCAGAGGGACCCACCCTGTGCCCCAGAGTGACCAGGGACCCAGACACTGAGGGGCTGTGGCAGGAGAGAGGTTGTGGAAGTAACTGGAACACAGAATCCTGAAAGGAGCTGGGTTTGGAATTGTCCTGGGAGCTGGGCAGAGGCTGCCCCGGCTTTGGGGTGAGGCTCAGGGTTTGTGGTTCAGGGCTTTTCCTTCTGGTTCAGGCCCTTCTCCTGGGAATGGGATGCTCCTGTGCCTTGGGAGGAGTGTCAGGCTGTGTCATAGAGCCATGGAGGGGTTTGGGGTGGAAGGGACTTGAAATCCCACCCAGTGCCACCCCTGCCCTGGCAGGGACACCTCCCACTGCCCAGTGTCCAGCCTGGCCTTGGGCACTGCCAGGGATCCAGGGGCAGCCACAGCTGCTCTGGGAATTCCATCCCAGCCCCTGCCCACCCTCCCAGGGAACAATTCCTTCTCAATCTCCCATCCAGCCCTGTCCAAAGAAGTGACAGAATGTTTCACAAAGACCCCTCCTTTCAAAACACTGACTTCCCAAATTCCCCTCATTTTAACAAAAATGAAGAAAACTGAGCTTTCAGCCTCCCCTTCCCCCAAACACACCTTGATTTTGGCTGGGATTGAAGTGATTTTAGTTTCCATTGTGGCTGCTGAGCCAAAGAAGTGCCTTTCTCTCTGTGCTGCAGCTAATTTAGAATTGCTGCATAAATTGTCACTTAGCTCGGTGCCCAATATCTGACTGCAGCTCGGCTCATATTAAAAATTAGACAGGTGCTAAATGCAGCTTTAATGTTTGCACTTATAGGATGATCCTTCTCCCACTTCTTCTGCGATCCCTCCGTTTCCTGGGCCAGAAGAGGAAAGGATTCCCAAAGAGCCTAGTTCAGTATTGCAGCTGGGGAAAATCCACCCTTTGCCTTCCAGCTGCTGCCCATCCTGGGGCCTGCTGGGGTGGGAACACCCCTCACCCTTCACCCCTCATCCCTCACCCCTCACCCCTCACCCTTCACCTCTCACCCCTCACCCCTCACCCTTCATCCCTCACCCCTCACCCCTCACCCCTCACCCTTCACCTCTCACCCCTCACCCCTCACCCTTCATCCCTCACCCCTCACCCTTCACCTCTCACCCCTCACCCCTCACCCTTCACCTCTCACCCCTCACCCCTCACCCTTCATCCCTTACCCCTCACCCCGCACCTCTCACCCTCCACCCCTCACCTCTCACCCCTCACCCCTCACCTCTCACCTCTCACCCCTCATCCCACAGGCTGGAGCTGCTCCTATTGCTGTGGATATGAGAACAGAGCTGGGAAGGGTCTGGAGCCACAGGAGGGGTTGAGGGAGCTGGGAAGGGGCTGGAGAATTCCTGAGGGAGCTGGGAAGGGGCTGAGCCTGGAGAAAAGGAGGCTCAGGGGCCCTTGTGGCTCTGCACAACTCCTGACAGGAGGGGACAGCCGGGGGGGTCGGGCTGTGCTCCCAGGGAACAGGGACAGGAGCAGAGGGAACGGCCTCAGGCTGGGCCAGGGAAAAGTTCCTCATGGGAAGGGCTGTCCAGCCCTGGCACAGCTGCCCAGGGGGGTTTGGAGTCCCATCCCTGGAGGAGTTTAACGGCCCTGTGGATGTGGCACTTGGGGACACAGTCGGTGCTGGCCCCGGCAGTGTGGGGGAACAGGAGGGTTTGACGATCCCAAAGGTCTTTTCCCATGATTCTGTAGAAAATCTCCCAAGGAATGGTGCCAGCCCCGTGCAGGTACCTGGCATGGGAAGGGTTGCTGTGATCTGTCCATGCCCAGAGGAGGGATGGGCTGTGAGTTCCATGGGAATTCAGGTTTATGGGTTTGGTTACCCCCTTTATCCAGCTGGGTAAGGAGAGCCCCTGAGGTTACTGGGAAGGGTTGTTCTGGGGTAAATTGCTGCAATGGGAGAGCCTTGAGGTTCAAAACATTTCTCACAGATGCCCCCGAACCCTGCAGGGTGCAGCAGCACCTGCATCTCCTCGGGTGAGGAGGATTTATTCTCATGCCCTGTGTGCACAAACCCAAATCATCCTAATTTAGAACCAGAACTGCCCCCAAATTTCTGAATATCTTCTACCCATCCCTCATCCTCTCTCTGCAGACACCCCTGAAGAAAAGCCCTGAATTTTACACCAAATTTCGTCAAAGGACACAAGAACCCCCCAGAGCGATCTCCAAGTGCCACATGGAGCAGTTGCTGTAGATAATCCCTATAAAGATTAATGCCTCAGAAAATGTTTGTTCCTGGAGCCCAGCCCAACACCACAAACCATCTGTCAGATCCAGAACAGCGGCCACAGGGACAGGGGGCTCCATGTGGCACAGGAGAGGATGGATTTGGCCCTGAGCTTGGAGCAAGAGCAGCTCCTGCAGCTGCAGCCTCATGAGGGACCAGCACGGGAGAGGAATAATCCCATAAATAAATGCAAGGGGCAGAGTTTGGACCAGAGTTGTACTTGAAGGGGTTTCATGCAGCTCATTGGGTGTCCTGAGGCTTTTTAAAGGGTTGGGCTATTCCCAGCATTTTGGGGCTGGTGAATGGGTTATTCCCAGCCTATGGGGTCCTGCAGGAAAGATGTTGTTTGCCATTAGGGGCTGTGGTTTGCAAATCCCACGGGAAGGCTCTTGCTCCATCCCATTGCTCTCCAGAGAGCAACAATTTCATACAACATTTCTCATCCCGAAATCTCAGGGAGGTTGTTTTTTTTTCCATAAAGAGAGGGGCTGGAGATGCTCCTGAGCCATGCATGAGGGGTTGTGGGGACGTGAGGGGACACTCCTGGGCTGGAGCAGTGGAGGGGCTCAGGGCTCGAGGAGACATGGAGCATCCAAGGGCTTCAGCAAAGTTCTGGGGCTGGCTCCAGGCACAGCCAAAGGTCCCAGACCTCGGGGTCACTGACCCAGCAGCAAACACAGAGGAGCAGAGAAACAGGAAACGTGAGCCCAGAGCCAGAGTGAGCAGATCTGCTTGGAAAGGGTTGCAAAAATCCCAATTCCATGGCTCCCTGCACCGAGGGGCTGCACACAAAGCTGGAGCCTCGTGGGCTTGGCAGAGTTTGGGGGTGGCCACTGGGATGTGTCACATGCAAGGACCTGGAGTTTCAAATTCCCCAAATCAGGATTTTACACATATTTGGGATTTACAGCCACTCAAATACAAGGAAGGTCAACCGGTTCTTCTACAACTCAGCATCAGGAGCCTTCTCCCAGCTTCTTTAGTGGGCAATAGGAAGTTTTCTCCATGAAAAATGCCGAAACAAAGGTTCTGATGGGAACTTTGGGGTTCTGAGGAGAAAAACCCGACAGCAAAAATGCAATGTCCCAATATTACACCCATCTTCTAAAAAATTGTGACTTAATTGATACAAATAGTAAACCAAAGCATCTCTAAAAGCAGCTGTGAGGTGATTTTTACTTTGCGGGAAGGTAAAAATAAAGGTGTTTGGAATTTTTTTCCTTTTTGTGCATAGACAACTTTCAAATTGCAAAATCCCCTGATTTCAGCAGAGTCTGCTTTGGGATATCTGGGGGATCACTGACAATGGAAGCAGCGACATTAGGATACTCTGGACGGCAAGAACGGGACTGATAAAACTCCCATTATTTCCTGTTTGCTCCCAACTCCCCATCTCTGCTGAAAGCTCCTGCTTTGAGCTTTCCCTTTGGAAAAGGAACAAACCCAAGCTTCAGGAGTTTTTGGAGTTGAAAGTTGGAAATTTTGTGGAATCCTGGAGTGGTTTGGGTTGGAGGGACCTTAAATCCCATCCAGTGCCATCCCTGCCCTGGCAGGGACACCTCCCACTGTCCCAGGCTGCTCCCAGCCCCAATGTCCAGCTCTCATGGGTTGGCACAGTTTTGTTTTCTGTTTATAGAGAAATGTGAAATGTTTTTCCCTGCCAGGACCGTGGAGTGGTTTTGGGAGAGAAGGACAGGGAGCTATCAGAAAGGTGGCCGGGATATTGGCAGCTAGGTTGACCAATAAGGAATGTCAATGAGACTTTGGAAAGGACATTTAAAACTCTCATCTTCAGCAGATCGTTCTTGCTTCCGAATCAGCCAGAGGTAACGTCGTGGGCGGCGGGCTGGCCCGGGCCGGGCCCTGCTGCGCTCTGGGCGGCCGGGCCGGGCCCAGCCGGGTCTCCAGAAGCCGCTGCCCGCACAGGGAGAGCCTGGGCCAGCTGAGCCCTTTGCCCTGCTGCCGGCAGGGAAGAGAGGCGGCTGCAGTTCGGCAGCGCTGGCCACGTGCTCAGAACCATGGCAGAAGGGGCCAAGCCTTGGCCCAGATTAATCGCTGCTGGCAGCAGAGAAAGAAAACCTGCAGCTCCATAACAACTCTGAGCCGAGCCGCCCTGGATGAGACCGAGGGGTGGAAAAAGGACATCTGCCTGCTTCCTCCATCAGCACAGCTTGGCATTTCCTTCAGCCTCATGCAGCACAGGGTGCACGTGGCCCTTGAGGCCTGGGTGGATTTAACCCTTTCCTAGCATCATGGAGCTTTTAAAGCACAACTCTTCCTTGAGAGAAAGAAGAAAGAAAACAGAGGGTACGTGGAAAAGACACCGCATGAAGTCAGTGGATTAGAAGTGAAAGAACTGATGATATTGGAATAGGATTGAAGAACTGGACATTTTCAGCTGGACTTCTCTGGGTAAACTGTGGAGAAATGAACTGTTCTTTGTAGCATCTTAGTGTTGTTGAGTAGAATGCTAATTCTGATCAAAATTGAGAACTGATATAATTGAGATTTAATTGAGAACTTTAAAGCCTCTGCTCCTGGGTAAAAAGGAGGTCTCAGCCTTTGAGACAAAGAAAGAGACTAGAAGAAGTATTCGTAAATAGTACCCCAGATACACTGAGAGGCCTTGCTGGTAGAACATCACAGTCTGCAAAAACTCCGGGCGGTGGCAGATGTGTGACGTTGGGAGCACTGGACTATTTTGTGTTGTAGCAAGAGTCCCCATGAAAACTCTAGAGAGACTCTTCTGATAAAGTAATGAGTGATTATGTCTAAATAGTGGAACTGACTGAAAATCACAAGTTGTATCTTTCTATGTTGTTTAATAAGAAAGTTAATAGTTTGTAGGGGGAGAGAAGAGTGTTTTAAAGTTTCATCCTGTTTTAGTTTAAGTTTTCTTTTTCTCAGCTTTTTTTTTCCATTCTTTTAGTGCGTGTTAATAAAACTATTTTTGTTCATTTTTAAGCCTAAGCCTGCTTTGCTTTTTCTCCCTCCCACAGAAAAATAAATAAATACTAAAACCTCTACAATAATTAGTGTTTCCACCCAGTTTCATTAAACTAAGACCATTACACCAGCCTGGCGTTGGACACTTCCAGGGATCCAGGGGCACCCACAGCTGTTCTGGTTCTGTGCCGATGACTGAGCTGAGTTTTGTTAAATCAGTTGAAAAGCCCAGACCCAGACCTAGCACGGAGCATCCCTGCAGCAGTTTGGGGTTTGCTCGGAAGGGAAGCAGGGCTGGAGTTGCTGCCCACTGACAAGGGCAGCCACCATCTCAGCCCCATTCATGGGACACTCCAAGGTATCAACAAGATTGTTGATATTTTATTTTTAGTTCTCCTTTCAGATGCTTGTTGAGAGTAATTCCGGAAAAGCAGGTGTGGAAAGGGAAGGTATTGTGAGCCTGAACACTGTTTTTCTATTTAGGGTTTCTGAAAGTGCTTGAAAGTTTCTGCAAATGGAAAAGAAGATCCATTTATTTTCCATTCACAGTGTTGGCATGAGAAACCCAGCGGGAAGTGGCTCTCAAACACAAAGGAGTTGTTTCACCCAGCTCCTCAAAAGGGCACTTACAGCACGAGCTGGGGGCCGAGGGTGCAGGTGAATTGAAACTTGGGAACATCTGAACAGCCACGAGCTCTGCACCAACTCAGGACATGGAATTGGGCTGGGATGGGCAGGGAGGGACCTTAAATCCCACCCAGCACCACCCCTGCCCTGGCAGGGACAGCTGCCACTGCTCCAGTGTCCAGCCTGGCCTTGGGCACTGCCAGGGATCCAGGGGCAGCCACAGCTGCTCTGGGAATTCCATGCCAGCCCCTGCCCACCCTCCCAGGGAACAATTCCTGATTGCCAATCTCCCATGCAGCGCTGCCCTCTGGCACTGGAAGCCATTCCCTGTGAGGAAGCAGGAAGGATCTGGACTTGCTGTGCCCACACCTTCCCTGGCAGTCCCAGCTGCCCTGCCAGCAGGAGCTCGCTCCCCTCCATATTCCCAAGCTCCCAAAGCATGGAATGCTCTCCACATGTGCTTTTGGCCTGGATAAAGTTTCCAGAGCTGTTCTGGAAACAGGAATGTGAATAAAAATGCCAGAAATGTTTGAAATCCTTGAACAGAATGGTCCTGTGGGCAGAGAGCCTGGAGCAGAGCCGCCAGGCAGCTCCTCACACCTGTGGAGTTTATTAGAGCCTGACCTTGCAAGGCTTCAGGAGCTGGGTGCTGATGGGTTTTGTTTCAGTTTTGGTAGCCTCAGAACACTCTTCAATGAATTCCTAAAGCAGGCTGTGAAATGCTGCGCACCTTTGTCCCCTCTCCTTCTGTTCCCTCACAAGGAGCCTCCTCCTTCCCCCAATTTTCATGGCAATTCCAGTTTTATTCCAGAGTGCCCCTAAACCCCGTGGGGCTGTGAGCACCAGCTCGGGGTGAGAGAGGCTGTGAGGGGACAGGGGGACAACAGGGCTTTGCCAGTGCTGAGTGTTTGCCATGAGGGGCTACCAGGTGGGCTGCAATGGAATATTTTGCTCTGTACAGGGAAGAGGAGGCACTCTCTAAATTGGAACAGTCTTCCTTGTGGGAATGGCACCACGGCCCTTTAGGAGAATTATCAGCCTCCAGGTGCCAGGACCAGTGAGCCCAAACAAGCCCTGCATCCAGGAGTGAGGCTGAGAAGTGGACGTGGAATGTGGGAGGGGGATGAAGACCACCAAAGAGCCTGGAGGTTCTCCAGCCCGTTTCCAGAACGGCCCAGAACACTGGGCATGATAATTAATTTACATAGAAAGTGAGAAACTTCTCTCCAGGGAGAGGAAAGCTGACCTATTGCAAGGTCAGGAACAAACTGACACCAATTTCCTCACCGAGTGTGTCACTTAACAACAAACCCCGTGAGCTTTTACAGACCCTCTGAAATTTTTTGCTCCTTTTGATTACAACATCTCTGAATCTTCAGTGCTCCCTTTCCCTTTAGGGAAGATCTCATTTGCCATCAATATTCTCCTTGGAGCAGCACAAAGGAAGCCACTATTCCTATTTTGGAACGTTTTGTTGGTCACTTACCACCCGAGGGTGACACAAAGCACAGGCACAGGAGATCAGGGGTGGGACAGAGCCTCATCCATTTAGGGAGGGCCCCTCGGAAAGCAGGATGTGTTTGCACAGGCACAGCTGTTTCTCTGTGTTCTGTCCAAGTGTTTTGTGCCCCGGAAAGGCTCTTACCCGGGACAGTTAACAAGACATTAATTCATGTGGCTCCTTGCAGCAGGGCTGGGCTGTCACTGGCAGGAGAGGGCTTTGATTGTGTTATTCCCTATTGTCAACACGGGCACTTTATAATAGATTTATGGCTAATAAAATCTTTTAGTAGGAGAGGGTCCTTGAGTTTCAATTCTGAACCTTTGGCCCTTGCTCAAATCACCAGCAGATGCAACATTAATAAAACCAGCAGCACGTGGGTACTAAAGAGGCATCTGTCTGGGTCCTGGAGAAAGGCAGAGAAACACAGCACAGGGATCTTTACAGGCTGCTTTGGCCTGATGGAATCGTTCTTTCCGTGGTAAAATGGCTTTTTCCAGACATGACAGAGCATGCCTCATATCCGCTGAGCCATTCCCAGAAAATTCAGGAGTTTGGGGTTGATGTTGCTCAATAGAACATTTTCATCTGAAAACCTGGGGTGAATTCACAAACCAAGTGGTGAGGAGAGACCTGAGCCAGGCTAGGGAAGCAAACAGGTGCAAAATAATACAGAGCTTTGGGGAAAGCTGTCTTTATAAAGGATCTGTTTGCAGCCTGAACTGCAGGATGGGCTGCCAGGGTGCACCACGGATCTCTCAAACTCTCCCTTAAACTCAGCCCGGACACCTCAAACCAGAGATTCAGGGTACAATTTAATCTCATTTTGGGCTCTCTGCTGATCTGCCCTCACCTCCTGCACTGTCCCTGAGCTGCAGCAGCAGCAGAGCAGGGACAGAGCTCCTGCACTGACCAGGTTGGAACTGCAGCCCCTCTCCTGCATCCTGAACATCCCATGAGTGCAGGGAGTGATGGAAGGCCAGGCATGGAAAGCAGCAGGTTTGGGCAGCAGGCACAGCCCTGACTGGACAGGAGCAAGGGAGCTGGGAAGGGTCTGGAGCCCCAGGAGAGGCTGAGGGAGCTGGGAAGGAGCTGGAGAATTCCTGAGGGAGCTGGGAAGGGGCTGAGCCTGGAGAAAAGGACGCTCAGGGGCCCTTGTGGCTCTGCACAACTCCTGACAGGAGGGGACAGCCGGGGGGGTCGGGCTGTGCTCCCAGGGAACAGGGACAGGAGGAGAGGGAACGGCCTCAGCCTGGGCCAGGGGAGGCTCAGGGTGGATATTTGGGAACATTTCCTCACAGAAAGGGCTGTCCAGCCAGGGCAGAGGTGGAGTCCCCATCCCTGGAGGGGTTTAACAGCCCTGTGGATGTGGCACTTGCCTGTGCTGGGTTAAAGGTTGGACTCTGATCTCACAGGGCCTTTCCAGCCTGACCAGTTCCATGACCCCATAAATCACGGCTGTGTGAGCTCTGCTGTCGCCCTGATCTGTGGCTCTCTGGGTTGATGCTGCCCAGCAGCACTGACAGGACAGAGCTGCCCCTGCACAGCCAGGGCACCAAACCCTCCCGAAACACTGCTCAGCCGTGGTGTCTGTCTGGGCAGGGCAGGGAAGGGGACAGGGCAGGAGCTGGGGGGTGACGGGGGCACGTGAGGCAGTTTGAGATGAGAGTGACTCATAAGAACCCAGTGCCCTGCAAGTGAGTCCTGCTGCTAATTAAATCCTTTCTCTGATAATTTATAGCCCTCTATTTACTGGCTCATTGGTTTTAGAGGCCGTGTTAGTTTTCCTTTTTACATGTCTGTGTGAGCGGGCAGATCACTTATTACACAGAGAACAAGTGAGTCGGCGTCAGGATGATCTATTACAGAGGGGCTGTGAGCAAAGGGCCCCTGTCCCCGCCTTTGGCACCTGGAGGGACAGGGAGGGGTGCTGAGCCCGGCTCATTTGGTGCAGAGGACGTGTCACCCCTACCAGGGGCATTTTGGGGAGCTCAGGGCTGGATCTGTGAAGGTTCTTCTGCTGGGTGAGGGTTGGAGAGGAGACAGCTGAGGAGCTGCACCCAAAGGTGGCTGTGAAAACAGCTGAGCCAGGGATGGAGAGGAGAAAAAGGTTTGCTGCCCATGATGAGAAAACTGTGGGATGTTAATGGCAATCAGCAGCCTTGCAAGGCAGCTCTTCACAGGTGCAGCAGGGACAGGAGCTCACAGGAGGTGCTGGAAGGGCGGGAGGTTTGTGTGGTTTCAGGGCACACAGCCCTGAGGAGATCCGAGCATGAAATCACTCTGGGTTAGAGAACCCCACGGGTCCCTGTGGGGTGCTCAGGGACATCAGGAGGAGCTGCCTGGATTCTCCTCCTGTCAGGCAGAGAAGAGCCTGAGCCAGGGGAGCTGCTTCAAACTGCCCTGCACTGAGTGACAGCTGAAAATCAAAGCTGGGGCTGGCAGCAGAGTTAACCCAGCCCCGAGGCAGCTCCTGGAGCGGCAGCTCCTGCACTGCCCCTGCTGAGGCTGCTCCTCACCCTGAGAGCAGCCACAAACCCTGGGCACCACCCAAACCCCTCAAGGGAGTGCTCTGCCTGCAAACACAGCAGCTCCCCAGAGCATGGATGGGTTTGAAGGATTCAGATCCTTTTTCCAGGGTGAATGACACTTCCATGGTGTATTTATTTATGTGAATGACCCTTCCACGGTGTATTTATGGGGCCCTTCAGCATCAGAAACTCAACATCAACATCTCCAGCTGTGACTCCGGAGCTGGGTCTGTGTCAGGCTGTGCTTGGGGCTGTTGTGGGGTCCCCAAGGAGCCAACAGGAGCCCAGCAATGATGGGAGGCTGAGGCTCAGAGCACACATCCATCATTCCAGCACTGAGCCATAAACACCAGGAACACCAGGCAGGAGCAGCTCCAGGCTGAGCCAGCACATGGATAAGTTCCACGGGTGTCTGCTGCCACTCCGAAAGCAGATAACAGGGATGTGGTGGGAATTGCACTCTGGAGTCAGGAGGGGTTGTGGGAAGATCACAGAATCATTAAGGTTGGAAAAGACTCCTAAGGTCACCAAGTCCAACCTTTGAGTCCCAGCATGGAGTGCCACATGAGCTTGGTTTTGGGCACTGTTACCCTGGTTTTTCTGAGTTTTTTAAAGCCTTTTGAATTTTCATAAAATGGAGTCAGACCTTTTAGCTACTGCACAACATTAGGAGCAGTTTCTACCTTTTCCCCACATATGTAACATAAACAAATCCTTTGTTTTTCATTCTCTGTCCTTTGTTTGCATATTTCTAACCTGAAAACAATTGTAACTGACAGTTGGTCTGGCCACTGAGGCTGAGGGGTGTTTAACCCCAGAAGCCAATGTTCGGCCAGACGCACAAATGTATAAAAAGTAAGAAATAAACAAAGAGGCTCTCTCTCTGCCCTGACTCAGCTTGAGCTGGATCGGAGAAGTCTCTGTCCTGCGAAAATCTCTCGTCTCGTGTGATTGCTTGCGTATCGCGATAACAGGGCACCTCCAGGGATGGGGACTCCCCCACTGCCAGTCTGTGCCAGGCCTTAACCACTCTCCCAGTGAAGGGATCTTTCCTGGTATGCAGCCTGAGCTGCCCTGGCTGATGCTGGGTTGCAGCTGAAGCTGAACCCCTGGAGAGGTTTGAGGCCACCTCAGTGTCTGTCCCCAAGTTCTTGGCCAAACTTGGTGCTCCAGCTGTGAAGTGACACCAAGGTTTTGTCTGTACCTGCTGGGGGCACCTGAGTGTACCAAAACTGCCAAACCAAACCTGCCCCAGACCCTCTAAAGTCAGACACAGATAAAACCCCTGTGATTCCGTGTGGCTGCAAAGGGACATTTTTATTGCTATTCCAGAAAATTCTCCCCAGTGTTGATTCACCCACCGCTATGTCAGCTTGCACCTGACCTTTGAATTTACTGTATTTGCTAGAAAAGCAAACAGCTTCCTTCCCTCTCTCCCCCAATCGTTTTGTGCTTAAAGGAAATAGACTTTTGTTTCAATAATCATAAATGCAGAAGGTTCCCCAGAGGGCTGTTTGAGACTCTGAGCTAGTTAAAAAGAACATTTGCATGAATTAAAGAGCAACAACGAGTCACCACTGATCTAAGCTGCTTCCCAGTGCTTAGCTGGTGTCTGGAGGTGTGGAGAAGTGAGACAGGCCTGGAGGAGGTGGGAGAGATGAGAACCGTTTGTGCTGCTCTCAGAGCGTTTCCCCAGCAGCAGCTGGGGACAATCGCTGTCCCTCGCAGCTGGGGTCACTCTGTGCCAGACAAGGTGTGTGAGCGTTGCAGGGCCTCGCTGTCCTCGGCACACAGGGACAGCACCGGGGCTCAGCAGGAATGAAGGCACTGCCCTCGGAGCTGCTGCAGCACATGGGGGTGGAGGAGTTGGCTTGGAGCTGCAGGGGCCAGGCTGGCCCAGCTTTTCCAGGGGGCTTTTCCTTGGTCCTCCCACTGCAGACCCTGCATGAAACCCCCAGAGTGCTGAGGTGTGGCTGAAATGCACGGCAGGAATAAAACCGCAAAGTGTGTAAATCCACAGCTCTGAAACACTCAGATCCCTGGCAAGGCACACAAAACGCACTCTGTTCCTGCCTGGGTCTTACTGGGGCTTCTTTTGTTCACAGCAGTTACAGATGTTATTATTTGTTAATTAATAATGGCTGGAGCTGGGTCAGGGCGGGCTCAGGCTGCAGAGCAGGGAAAGGTTCTTCCCCCAGAGGTGCTGGCACTGCCCAGGCTCCCCAGGGAATGGGCACGGCCCCGAGGCTGCCAGAGCTCCAGGAGCCTTGGGACAGCGCTCCAGGGATGCACAGGGGGATTGCTGGGGTCTGGGCAGGGCCTGGAGTGGGACTGGATGATCCCTGTGGGAGGATGAGGCTAAACCCCTCCAGGGACTGACTGAAGCCCCAGTGCTCTGTTTATAAAGCTGACAACACACAAAATGGGTGTGAAACCACGTCCAGTGAAGCTCCCGTGGGACTGCATCTCCTGGTGTTTCACTGCAGCTCCAGACCCAGGCCATTGTTAAAATCCTCGTGTTTGGGGAAGTCAACATCCCCTGAAAGCGCCCAAAGAGCCCTTTGGACATGGACTCAAGCGTAAAGCCTGTTTCCAAAATGAGCAATGCTCTTGCTGAGTGCAGCCCCTTCATTGTGAGACACAAACATAACGGGGAGATTTGACAGGGATGATGCAGAGTTTAGGAGCTCCAGGAAATCAGATCCCAAACACCCAGGTGCTGTGTGGTGCTGCTGTGGCTGGGTTTAAAGCCTTGTGTTGGAATGAAACTTGGCTAAAAGTTGTGTTTGAGCCTGTGAAGACAGGCTGGGCTTATTCAAAGCCCAAAGTCTGTTAATCTGCACAAAAATAAAGTCAGGTGAAGGGCAGGGCTGGGGCACAGCAGGGAGAGCCAAGCAGCAGGGCAGGGGCAGTGCTGGGGCAAGGTTAAATCTGGAACTGGGTGTGAGGCCACACAGAAGTGTCTGGTACCAGCGAATCCTCACTCACTGGGTGGGGCAGGATGGAGAGAATCCGGGCAATCCTTGGAGGCTGAAGGGCCAGGCTGGGTTGAGGCCCACCAGGGTTTTACAGAAGGGGAGGAACATCTTTACTTGAGATAAGGGAGTTTATAATTCCCTAATGGGGGTGGGACCCTTCTCAGCATGGACTGATCAGCCCATGCTCCAATAAACAGCTCCAGGGGCTCGAATAACAACTGCTGTCAGCATGCCGGGATGAGCTGTCTGTGACCCAGTGACCTGCCCCACATCCCAGCCCGGCCCTGCCGGGCGTGTTCCAGCCCATGGATGCCGTGTTTTCCCCGGGATGGAGCAGGTGGCTGTGCTTAGGATCCCAGCCCAGCAGAGAGGAGCAGCCACCAGAGCCCTCCCCTGGCAGCTCTGTCCCCCTGCCCTGCTGGCAGCGCTCCCCGGGCAGAGCTGGAGGCACAATCTCATTCCAAGCCCGCAGTGCAAACGCTGCAGAAGGAGCTGAGCTCTGCTGCTGCTGCCCTTCACAAGTAAATATTTTCCCAGGCAGGCTGTGCTGCCTTTATCTGGGAGAACAGCAGCAGTTTCCCAGGGGCAGGGCAGAGCAGGCCGGGGTTTTACAGGCTGGAGCTGGGATTTGGGGAGCTTTAAGCTCCAAGGAGTGGCTCCAGCAGCTCCCTGCTGGCATTCCCAACACGGATCAATGCCCAGCACCTGCCCTCAGCAACGCTCCGGCTTGTCACCCCTTGTACCCCCTCAGCAAGGAACGAGAGGGGCAAAACCTCCCCAGGTGGAGCTGTGGGACTGGTGGAACGGGGCTGGGTCACAGGGACACCCCTTTGGTCACTGCTGTCCCTGCCAAGAGCTGAGCAGGGCTTTTCCTCTGCTGAAACATCACCAGGGTGGAACAGCATCGGCCGTGGTTCGGGGGCTGTGTCAAATCCTCCATCCCCTCCTTCCTGCATCGCTGGCACCATCTGCCACCCACCCTGAGCCAGCAGTGTCCCTGCAGCGGCATTTCCTGCTTTCCATCCAAGAGGGGTCTCCTCTTGGGTATTTTATACCAAAAGTTGCCTTCTCTCAGGTGTTTTACACCAAAGCGAGTTCTCCTCTCAAGCTGCCCTCCCTCAGCCAAGGCAGGAGGCAGAACCCTTCGAGGTTCAGTGGTTTCACAGAATTTAAAGCACTTTGCTCTGCCTGCTCTCCAGAGTTGCTGCCGGTGGCTGGGATGAGGCAGTTCCACCCCAGTCCCAGGCGCGGGGAGCCCGGAGTGGAGCTTTGTTCCTGCCACACGTCAGCTCCCCCCGGGAATTCGCTCACAGCTGCGGGGAGCTTGGCACAAAGGAAAAGGACTTTCAAAGTTTGCTGGGGAGGAGAACAGTCACGCTGCTTAACTGAGACAGTTCTGGCTTGGCCAGAATCCACAGGAATGGGGCTGGGATGCTCTGTCCCACTCTTCCTGCAGGATTTCCTGCCAGGCACATGCAGCCGGTCTGGGAAGGCAGAGGGTGCCAAAGGAGGGAGGATTCAGTGCTGCGGTTCCCATTCTGAGCCCGGAGCTCAATCAGATCCCCTGAGTTTAAGTAGGGAAAAGAGCCATGCCCAGGTGTGGAGGTGCAGTACCTGAACGGTGGGAGGCTGCTGGCTGCAGCCAGGCAAGGGACAAGGGACAAGGGACAAGGGACAAGGGACAAGGGACACTGGTGTGGGGGGCATGGAGGTGACATCACAGAGCCATGGAATGGCTGGGTTGGAAGGGACCTCAAAGCTCATCCAGTCCCTGGGAAGGTGACTTCTGTTTTAATGGAATCATAGAGGTTGGAAAAGAGCTCCCAGACCATCAGGTCCAAATTATGCCTGATGCCCCCCTTGTCCCCAGCCCAGAGAGCTGAGTGCCACGTCCGGGCCTTCATTGGACACCTCCAGGGATGGGCATTCCAGACCTCTCCGGGAAGTTCTAAGGCCTGACCACCCTTTCCAGGAGGAAATTCTTCCTGAGAATTAGAACAGAATTCCTTCTTTTAGGAAGTGCAGTCTCAGATCCCACCAAGTTCTGGTGCAGGTGTGACCCAGGGTATGGGGACAGTGAGGACAGGGGCTGAGGTCGAGTCAGGGCTAAAGTGAGCAGCAGGACCCACACCTGGATCCCGGGCTGGAGCCTTTGGCAGATGAGCAGCAGGTCGGGATGGGGAGGCACAACTGCCACATGTGGGAAGGGGTAACAATAGATAGCACAAAGGAAGAGTTTCTCTTTGAGGGAAACATGGAAATACTTGGAATTACAAACTCCCTACCTCGAAAAAAATAACAATGCTGAGAGTTCTTCTACTCCCAAACTCTTGTTTGATCCTGTACAAGACAGAGAAGCAGGAAGAGGCAGCATTGTGGGTCTCTGATCAATACACCCAAAGCCCACTCTCACTTTGATCTCACACCAGGCCTGGGCTGGGTTTTGAAATGTAAATTGGGCTTTGGAACACTTAATCTTCCCCTAAAGCTGGACTGAGGGGGGAGACTCAGCTCTTGGCAGACTCGAGGGCAACTGAGCTGATCCCAGAGCTGGTGGGCACCAGGCCTGCACTGGGATTCAACCTTCCCCTTCTCCCATCACCCGGCAGGGCAGGGACCCCTTCCACCATCCCAGGCTGCTCCAAGCCCCAGCCAACCTGGCAGGGAGGAATTTTTCCCTAAACCTCCCCCGGCACAATGTGAGGCCATTTCCTCTTGTCCTCTCATTTGTTACTTGAGAGAAAAACCCAAGCCCCACATGGCTGTACCCTCCTCTCAGGGTGCTGTGGAGATACCAGCATTTCCTCCAGCTCTGAGAAGGAGAGAGGCGGTCGGACACTTTTGCAAGAAGCTACACTAAATGAGCCTCTTTAATGAGATAGACAAGCTATAATCAGCATTTCCAATCTTCACTGGGGTTTGCGTGGTGCAGATTGACAACAGCAGCCCTGGGGCTGCGGCTGGGAGATTCCCTGACACGGATTTCTCCAGCAATTGGCGCAAAGACCTTCCCAATCACTGGTCCCCAGCCACCAGTTAACACCGAGACAAACACACAGCAAAGCTCTCAGGATCCAAGGAGGGACCTGCTCATCCCCAGAACTGCAGGGATGCATGGGATGGATCAGCAGGGCCGAACAAAGAGAGTTTTCAAGGCAGAAGCCAGAAGTTTGCTGGTCTGTGCCCTGCTCTGAGCATGTTGGTGTCCCCTTGGGTCCCCTCGTTGGTAGGACGGGTTCTGGAGAGCTGCCATGGGGTCAGAAGTGCCAGAAAATCTCCCTACACTTGGGGCAAGGGCTATTCCTGAGCAGGGATTGAGGGATCCTGCAGCTGGGGCTGGGACAGGGCAGAGACTGAGGGATCCTGCAGCATGAGCTGGGACAGGGCTCAGGACCAGGGAGGCTCCTGTGGGAGAAATCCCAAACTCTCACCTGCTCCTGGCAGGGAAAGACAAAAGGAATGATAAAAGGCAGAGAAAACCCTCACTAAAGGATTGTAGCAGTTTGTGGTGACATTTGAAGCCACTGCTCCTGTTGGATCTGCAGACTCTCTGTCCTTTAATGAGCATTCAGCTGTTGGGACTCGATTCTCTGGACTGGGAGGGTTGGTTTGTTTTCCTTGCTGTAAACTGATGCTGTGTCAGGTTGTGGTGGAATCCCCACTCTTCACGTGAGGTGCCAGTGCTCTTTCTCCAGTGTGACCCCGGGGCAAGGCCATCCTGCCCTGACTCTGCTTTCAGAGCTCTCCCAGCAACATCAGAATTCCAGGCTGTTCCTGTTCATCAGGGCAGGGAGGGAGGAGGCTTAGACAGATATCTCTGTATCAGCCTGTCGTGGGTTGCAATGTGTAACCAGCAGTGTGTATTCTATTTGCTGTCTGCTGAGACTGGTTTGGAAGGTGTTTTCTTTATCCCTTGTGTAACCCATCCCTCGTAACTCCAGGGGAGGGGGCCGGTGCCTTCTGTCCCTGGGCAGCTGTTGATCCAGCTGTGGCAGTGTTCTCACCCCTCCCAGGCCCATCCTCCCTGCAGGATCTCTGCTGTCCCTGGCCCATCCAGGCTCACTGCGTGCCTGAGACAATGCCATCATCCATCGGGAGATGCTGCACCCAGGGGAGGAGCCCGGCATTCCCACCTGGATCACACCTGGCACTGGGAACGGCAGCACAGCCCGTGGGCACGGGATTGCCAGAGGAACCCCGGAGCCATCTCAGCACCGCTGGAGCCTTCTGCAGGATCATCTCTGCTCCAGCAGAACCACCCCTGGCACTGCAGGAGGGCTGCATTGGGCTGTGACCAACCCCTGAGCAACAGCGCTCAGGTCCTGCTCTGACTCTGAAAGGGTTTCTAGGATTTGTTTGTTTGATTGTTTGTGTTTTTTGTACTACTGCATTTGTATTTTTAATATTCCTAGTAAAGAACTGTTGTTCCTGTTCCCATATCTTTGCCTGAAATCCCCTTATTGCAAAATTCTAATAATTTGGAGGGAGGGGGTTTACATTCTCCATTCCAAGGGAAGCTCCGGCTTTCCTTGGTGGACACTTGTCTTTCCAAACCAGGACACAGTCCACCTGCCAGGCAAATAAAGCAGATGTTAATCATCATCATCATCATGATCCAGCTCTTATCTGGGCATGATCTTGGCCAGATTGCCTCTCCCCTGCACAGTCCTGGCTGGCCTGGGAAAAGGGAAGGAAGAGGGCAATGAAAACTTTGTGGGTCAGAGGCTTGGGCCGTCCCTGGGGTCAGGTGATAACAGCACCCAGCGCAGGGAAATAGCCCAGGGAGAGGCAATAAGGTCTCCTCCATTTAATCTCATTGAGGTTTTGGGAAGAAAATCCCCATCACAACTCAGTGCAGAACCTTGGGTTTGTATCCTTGGGGCAGAACTCACCTGTGAGTAATGAGGTGGTCACTGAGTACTGACCAAACCACCAGGGAGCCTCTGCAGCCTCCTCTGCTACCTGCACTGGTTCCAGCAGGGACAGAGGTGTCCCAGCACCCGGGTGTTGGGACAGCACAGCTGGAGACACAGCTATGGAGCAGAATGTCAGAGGGACACAAAGAGATGGGTCTGGAGGCGTCAGAATGTCAGTGGCTCCAAGCTGAGCTGAAGGTCACACTGTGAAGACTGAGCCTCACCTGAGCACCAGGTGTCCCCTCTGAGGTGGCAGTGAGTGACACACGGGGCTGGTGTTTAATGCACCCACAGCCAGCGTTGCAGGAGATGCTACAGCTCATTTCTGCTCGGAGACCTCGTGTGGATGATGAATGTGCTTTAATAGCTGCAATATTTAGTGTTTAGTGTAAAACCACTAGCTCCAAATGCTTTGCACTTGCAAGGTTATGGAGCTTGATTTACGCCTGGCTGTGGCACTGGCAGAGCCACCCTGCTCCCAGGGAAAATGGGAGTGGGGAGAGGCTCTGCCACTCCATCCCACCTTTACACCCTTCACCGAGCCCTGTTCTCTAAACAGCCCCCAAACAACTGGGATTCTATGAGTAACAAACTCCCCACACCTCCCCAGGAATGTTTTTTCAGCAGCCTCCAAAACCAAAAATCCTGCAGCAAAACCCTCCCTGCTCCGAATTCCCACCCTCACCACAACCACGGTGTTTCTCCCATCCACACCTTTGAAGAGCTCACAGAGGGGAAGCACCTCCAAGGGAGGAAGGAGAAACATCAAAATCAGCCTGGATTTGGGGAGAGCAAAGAGGACAGGACCAGCAGGGGCCAGCAGCTCTGTAAGGGCACCAGGCACAGGGGCTGCAGCTCCGCACCTGGGACAGATGGGATTTCTTGGAACTGTGGCCACTGAAAATCCTGGGACTGGTATCAAGAACACAGCGATCCTCTCCTGTGGTTTATCTTGTGCTGCTGGTGGTTGCCTAGGGGAAATTGAAAGACAGCGCTAATTTAATTTGGCAGAATGAATAAAGATAAGGCTGCAAACTCGTTAGTGGAGTTCCAATATCACATCATCCACAGGCGCAGGGACACTGCCGGGCTCAGACCCCGCTGTCTTCTCCATGTTCTGATTAAAGCAGGATGAGGCTCTTTCATTGTGCACCCTCCAGGAGAGGCAGAGCTCTGCCAGGGACTTTGGGCACAGCTGGAAGGAGCTGTGGGAGCACAGAGGTGCCAGCTGTCACACCCTCAGGGGAATGCACAGCTCCAGGTGCACCCACCACACCTCACACCTCACCTGTTTATCTCGGTTTTACACTGCTGTAGGATTCTGTTTCTCTCCCTGTTCCTTTCATTTGCCAGCTCATGAAGGAAAATGGCCCAATTGATATCTTAAAAAAAAGCATTACAAACCCCAGGGAGCAAATTATGCCCCTAGAAGAAGGTGAGAGATTTTTTTCTCAGTTAAACAAATTATAATTTAGAAAAATCCGAATCCTCGGCTGCAGATGAAAGCCCTGGTGGGCTCCCTGGAGCACCTGGGAGAGCTCCCGGGCAGGAGTTTTCATCAGGGCCTGCCTTCAGAAGGCAGGAAAGGTTCACTCTGTGTCTGTGAAGAGAAGAGGAACCTGCTCCTTACAGATAGGAATGTTTGTGCTGCTCAGGGAGATCAGTGGGAAATTGGCTCCCAGCTCCAGAAGGGAACAGCCAGGCAATGACTGCAACTCAGAGAGAAGAAAAGCATTATTATTAAAATTAATTACCTCTCAAGCCCCCTTCATCTTGATCTAAGTGCACAAGAAGATGGATTTGCTGCTGTAAGGAAGGGGGTGGAGGAGAATTTGAGCAGATTTTCGAGCAGCAGTAAAAGCCTGAGGTTGCTGTGTGGGGGAGGCTCTGCAGGGCACTTTGGGAACTTGTCCGTGAGATTCTGGCCTGGGGGCCTGGGGCTGCGCCTTGTGCTCAGTTTTTGAGATACTTTGCTGCAATTGAGGACAAAGTCTCAGCCTCAGAGGGCTGGTCCATTGTGGGTCTCCTCCTCTGCTCCCTCGAGTGCAGCAGGGGCCTCTCTGAGGCTTCCCTCAATGGCCAAAATTGTCCCACGTTTAAAGTGCTTCTGGGGGAGGAAAATCAGCACAAACACCACACAATTATTTTCTTTTGTAATAAAAATGCCAAAATCATAGAATTGCAGAATCCCTGAGGTGGGAAAAGCCCTCTGGCATCATGGAATCCAACCATCCCCAGCACTGCCAAGGCCACCACTGACTGTGTCCCAATGCCACATCCACAGGGCTTTAAATCCCCCTGGGATGGGGATTCCACCGGTGCCCGGGCTGGACAGGTGGACAATATCCAGCCTAAATATCCCCTGACACAACTGGAGGTAATTTCCTCCTTCTGTCCTTGTTCCCTGGGACTGCCCAAGCACCTCTCATGCCCTGACCAAGGACTCCAGCCCTGGTGCAGAGCAGGATTAAGGATCTTGGCTATTAAAGGCCTCAAGTTTTAGATCAGGTTCCCAAAATCCCTGGGCAAGGCTGGGAAATTGAAGATGTGATAAAGCAAAGTGATATTTATTGAGTGTGTCGTGCACTTATCCCAGCTTTTATTTCCAAGCAGCTTTTGGAAATCTCATCTCTAAGGATTTATTTTTTCCTTCTGCCTCAGCTGCCTGTGCCACTCTGCCTCCTTCCTCTGTGCACAGCAGCCTCTCTTGCACTTTCCTCCATCCAGCAAAGGGCTGTGAATCCAGGAAATTCATGAACTCCCAGAAAGTTATAGCTCTTGAAAAAGTACTCATTTGCAAAGTGAAAAACGGTTTGATGTATGTCTAGAGCCAGGTGACTTTATGGGGCCATTCCAGAGCAGGCTGGAGCTGTAACCACATAGATCTGTCTGTAATTACTGGCTCTGAGCTGGTGCTGAAGGCTGTGTTTTACACAGGAAGGAACAGCCCCACTCCTGCCGTGCCCTGGGTCTCGAGGAACACACCTGGGAGAGGCTCTGGGGGTTAATCAGCTGAAATCGATGAAGTGAGTCCAGCTCTGCAGCAGGGAGAATGGCACAAAGGAAGGAACTGGGCTTAACAAAGCCATAAATTATTTGAAACAATAAATATTGTACACACTCTGCATTTCTTTTGGTTTCTAAGCCTTTATCAGGCTGAGTGAAGCATTCAGGCTCTTTCCCTGCATCCCTATAAAAAAGCTTTGTGGTGGTTTTTGGGGTTTTTTTTGGGGGTTTTTTCCCCTTTTAATGAGAGAAGAAATTCTCCTGTAATCCCATTCCTTCAGGAGCAAGGGCTTTGTGATACGAGACGTAAAAACACTTGTGATATCCAACAGAAGGACCCAGCCAGCAGCTGCTTCCTCCAAGCCTGAGTTCCATCTCCTCCAAGGAGCTGCAAGTCTGGCACAGACCAGAACCAGAACCGGATACTGCTTGATTTTCCTCCAGGATAAAATACCAGCCCCAGCACACAGATGATCACCAGTCCCTCCAAGATTTGGCTGAGCCATTTTTTGCTTTCTTTATCTCCTTTATGCCCTCCCAAAACTTGTTTTTCTTCTAAGTGATGACTTTTACCTTTATTTATTACAAGGCGTTGATGCATTGCTGGGGGAAACTGAGGAAACTGGGGCCATCCCAGTAATTCAGAGTATTCTGTTTCCATGGGTGCTTATGCCAAGGAGTTGTGAGAAGCATTTCATCTCACCCAGCCTCCTCCAAATGCGGAGGTAATTACAGATCCTCAGCACATCTGATTCCAGGCCAAATATTTGATAAAATAAAAAATACATCTGTCACTGCTTTGGCAGAATTCTTCTTTCTTGGCAGGAAATTTTTCTTCAACTATGTCTAAAAATTTTTTTTTTCTTTTCTATTTTTATGGAAAAAACTGGGCTCTTTGTCCATTGATCTTCATACCCTCAGGACTCAGAAAATTGGTTTTGGCAGGAGTTTTTCCAGGGTCCCTCTCTATTTACCTGATGCCAGGGGAGTAAGAGACAAGGCTGGGTGTGTGAGCACCG